>NQLW01000068.1:69713-145782 GCA_002312845.1 Kalanchoe fedtschenkoi
CATATTATTTTTTGAAATTTAACCGCCACAAAAGTTCGATTCACGACTTACGGGATGAATACCCATCAAAGGAACACTAAACTACCACTTTAGTGATAGTATATCTATTATTTATTTCATCAAATTTTACAAATTAAAAGTGAATTTATTGTTTGTTCATATAATATCTTATTTTTATTTTGGCTTGTACCAAATTTACTTGCATAATATTAACGGAATGAATAGATTAATTTTATGCGTATTAAGCTTGCTGAAGATATTAATTCATCATTTAAGCATTACCATGATTTTTTTATAATGGTCCAACTGAATACAATTTTAATTTCATTTATGAATCAAATCAATTTTAGCACACATGTACATGGATTGTAATTGAACACTAGGTATCAATATTCGTGCAAATGCATATTTTTCTTAAAGTATTAAGTTATAAATGGAGGTCAGATGACTTCCCAATCAGACATCAACATCTATGTATTTTTCAATGTGCTGCTATAGAATGAGGAATGGGACCATGATTTTGTCTCTTCTCACGGAAATACATCACTAGAGCAAACCTGTAGGAGAAGGTAAATCTACTTTCTGTAAAAACTGTTTTATCGATTGATTTTTCATGGCTGTAAACTTAGTTTTCATTGTTCGATTGTATTTTTTCTTAGTTCAAAGTTAAACTACGTAAAAAGATCTTTTCAACCATATAAATTTTGAAATCTAGTTCAACCGGAGTAATGTGATAATTGAGTGGAAAGGTAGGAGTAGAAAGATATCTTCCTGTTTTGATATCGTAATTGAATAATTCTTTCTTTAAGCATGTTACAGGTGAAACGTAGTTTCTAGGGATATATGATATGCTTTCTAACTCTACCTGATTAGGGAGAAATAATATTCTAAAGTTATAGGTTCAAACCTGTCTGTTAGAATTTGACAGCTCAACCATCCAACTTTGAGGGTCTGAAACTTGAGTTTACAATATCCGAATTAAACGATTCTCGTGTCTAAATTATTTAGCTCGAAACAAGCTTTCTATAGGTTTAAAAATCATGATCTAGTTGTGTCTAGTTATGAAGTTGTTAGCTTCCAAAGTTAGACTATTAAATATGATTTTAAGTATTTAGTGATAAGATTTTAGGCATTTGTTTGTCATTCTTATAGAATGTAATATTGTAGGTTATAATAGAGCATTATAATTGCTCGATTGCGTTAAGGATTATTGGATTCGCTCGGAAGATGTGAGAAAATAATTCCTGCGTATTTCTTTTCGTACAAAATTAAATATGTGATTGTTAATTAAGCATATATTAGGTATAATACGTAAATAATATATACCCACGTGGAAAAATGAAATTGTTATATTGAGCATTCATTCATTCATGTGCATACACGCTGCATCATGTCTGCGACGTTTGTTTCGCAAATTATCGCGCTTGTTATATGATTGATTTATAATCCGGATCAGCAGTGACGACTGTCTGGCCAACAAGGGCCTAGCCAAAAAGGGCATAGCTAGAAAGGGCTTTTGTCGCTGTTCATGCTTGTCACGCATACACATTTGCATTTTGGCCAAAAAGGGCTCATGATGTAACTCATGCTTGTCACGCATACACGTTGCATTAAGTATATGCTATTCTGATGTGATATAAGAAATACATGTTCAAAATAAATTATAATTGACCCCCAACGTACACAACAAAAGTCCGAACGATGAGCGAGCCACACGTGATCAATAAAATATCAATTAAAATAAAAGAATCTCCCCTCGGCTCGCCAAATACGTAGCGAGTTGTTTACTCATAGAGTGAGTCTTTTGACTCACCCCCACTATCTAAATTTTCTTTTCAGATCAGTAGTCGGTCAGTAGTGACGGTGTTTGGTTAGGAACGAGCGAGCTTTTCGCTACAGTGTTATTCAGTCTTCTGTCAGTTTCTTTTAATCAATAGTTATTTACTTTTGTTACTTTGTCATCTCATTAGTTGTCGCTCCGATTTACTTGGGTAAGATTTTGGGTTGATTTTGAATTATTTAAATTTTGAATGTTCTTTTATTAGTATGTTGAACATTTGATTTATATTTGGCTTTGACTTTTTTTCACCAAGGCTTGTTTGATTAAAGGTCAAAAGAACAAGTCAAACGCCATCATGATTCACATTTTTTGGATTGTAACAGGCTCCCAACCCCCAATGTTACTTGGGTGAGCCTTTGGATTGAAAATGGAGATTGAGAGGCTGGTGATAATTCTTGCCTCCTCTGGCGTGACTATTAGCTACACCTTAAATAAGCCAAATAAGCCTGTCCTCCTCTTCTGACAACTACATGCACTCTAAGATCCTTCTAGCATGTGATGTAAGATCCACTACTTCACCTTGGGGCCAGGGCACTGGGGGTTGCACCATCTCGAATCCCATAAGGGAATGTCGATCTGCGCCCAATAATAATAATGGAGTCCACAATGATGTCATGATATATTGGTCAAAGAAGCCTTCTCCAAAGCCCTGAGGCTGGCTTGGCCTGGCCCGCAATCTCGTGTCATTGCCATACTTCCTTCTCATGAAGTTTGTCCAGAGAGAGGCTTGCTTTAGAATACGCCAAGCAAGCTTAGCATACAGTGAGTTCATCAGACAGTCCAATATCTTTGTATATTTAATCCACCTTCCTCGTAACCCTTGCAAAGAGCTTCGAATTTGATCCAATGCTTCCTCTGATCTTCCCCTTTATTCCAAATGAAGGATGCCATTAAGCTTTGGATATGCTTCAAGACCCCCTTAGGTACTACTGTAGCTGATAGGCAATGAACCATTAAGGAGTTTAAAATCGATTGAACTAGGGTAAGCTTCCCACCGAAATTATGGATTTTACTCTTCCAGCCCGTGAGCTTGGCTATGATCTTTTGGATCGTGTCTTCAAAGGCCTCAATGCCTGCTACTTAAACTTGATATTCTCCTTTATTATCTCTTTATTTGTTTATTAGTTATTGTTTCATTATTTATTTGTTTCTTTAATTATGAAATATATAAACATATATGTAAAAATGAAATAATGAATTGTATCTATCAATCAAATCTATAGAATTTTAGTAACATACTCACGTCACATATATATTCATATGATATATATACCAATATATGAAAGTCATTATTCGAGCTATTTATAGAGTAGAATCTAATAATTTTAAAAATTAATAATTGATGATAATGGGACACGTTTGAAGTTCAAATGCTAACATGTATATTTTTTTTATTTTTAATTTATAAGGGATTTTAGATTTTGTTATTTATTTAATTATATAATGTTTAATAGACTTTTAGACACATTAACAATAAATCAATTCGTTAAAATTTAAATAAGAAACTAATTAACTAAATAAATTGTAAACTTATGTTTTATTTAAACTTGCTCAATAATATCAACTATTATGTTTAATTAGATAAAAATGATTTAATTCATTAACTGATATTTTGTTAAAATTTTAAATTACAAATTTATGAGTAATACTACTTAATAATCTCAACTGAGCAAAAATTTTAATTTTATAATTCGTATATGTATATTCTTAATATTTGTTGGAACAAATTAAGGAATACTACAAAATTTTATCATGAAGTACTTAATATATCATGAGCATTTATTAAGTTGAAATATCCGTAAACTATTTTTGTGTACTTAATATATATATATATATATATATTCTAGTTGTGTCCATATAAAATTGTGTTACTGATGTTTTTTGGCATATGCCCTCAATTGAAAAACCATCTGATAGCAGTCAGGAGATCGGTCTTGAAAATATTTTTAGTTGTGTCCACATAAAATTGTGCCGTGAAACCATCAGGCCCCGAAGCTCTGGTCGGATTTATTTCTTTAATTGCTTACCGGACCTCATCTTCTTCAGGCAGCTCCTGAATTTTGTTACTTTGGTCCTCTGAGATGATTTTAGGAATGATGTTGCAGTGATCGAGATTTTTTTGTATGATGATTTCCATTTAAGGCATCGCTAGCTGAAGTGGTCTATAATCCTGTCTGCTGTCTCCTTTTCTCCCAAAATAGTGATATCGTCATCCGCTTTTAGGGTAAGCCTGAATTGAGAGGCTCAATTTCTGATGCTGGCCTCAACACTTATCCCTGGTTCCGGATTGAACCGTCGGCTCTGATACCATGTTGAATTTTCGGGTCGGCTCATATTGGATTGTATCCCCATTGCGACTCAAAAGCCCAGGCTTGTAAGTCATGGTTCAACAATCCAATATAAGTCACCTTCTCTTCCTCTCACTAGCCGATGTGAGATATTTCGCCAAGTGACATACTCAACATTCTCATCACCCTGTCTGCAACCGGCCATTTGATCCTAGCTTTGTCTTTAAGCAGATAATGTCTATTGCGAAGGTGGATAGCGAGATGTCACCGGCACTACCGATGCTCCTCCTCTGCTTTCTTCGACCATGCCACCTGCAAAATAATTTCTAGAGAGATAAGTCTTTCCTCAGTCTTTTTAATAGTTAAGTCAACATTTCAAAACATTTATATTCCATCTAGACAAGTCCCTCCTTAGCCTTTTTAGCTTCTTCAAAACATTGATAAGGGGGTCTGTGTGGATATGGCCATTCAAGAAATTTGACACTGCCTCAGCAAGACTATCAGGAGACTTCCAAACTCTTAAATATTTGAATCCTGGCATAGCCCGCATGCATCAGCCAGCAGCCCCGCCTTTGCCATGAACGGATTGAAGTCTCAGATGCTACCAACACTGTTATTACTTCCTTCCTCTTTCTCTTTCCAAGTGGATATCCCTTTGAAGTCGTCTGTTATTACTCATTGCTCTTGTTGTTGAGGCACCTCCATAAGCAATTGATCCCAGAGCTGATTTCTCCCATGCTTACTACACAGGCCATAGACAACCGACTTAGAGACGAGGAACATTTGGGTTGCTGGCAACCCATCTTGAAATGCATTGATCTTACATTAACAACACCAAAACTAATAGAATTGGTTTTCCACGTTACCCATATTATATTTGTTTCTATCCAGTCGATCAAAGGTAGCACGGAAACCTAGTCTTCTGGCTAATCTGGACAACCTAGAAGACTTGCTCTTATGCTCCCAGATCACTATTCATACAGGCTTAAATTTATTTCATAGGTAAATTAGTTGATCTCTGGCCGAGATCGTATTAGTACCCCTAATGTTCAAAACGATCATACAAATCTTTGGAACCTCTCAAAAGGGCTTAGATGGAGTCCTAAAACTCCTTCGTGCCGCCGATGCACCCTTTATTTTGCACTTACCCTTTTTCCTTCCCCTTGTTTTTTTCAGCTCTGCTGCAATCCTTAGGTGATGATGTTCTTCTTGCCACTCACACGCTATATTGTCTAACGGAAATCGGGATATCTCATCATCTAAGACTGCTTCTTCCAACTCCAGCTCCGGCCCGTCTTTAGTGGTACTTTGGGATGTTTCAATACTGTCACTCGTATGATTATTATCCTCCTCCATAGGCATCTTAGCTGGACTCAGTGGCGGAACCAGAAATTTTAATTTGGGGGTACGAAATTTTTTTTTGTAAATTGAGTGAGGTATAAAAATAAAAAATATAATATTTTTAAGTTTAATTTATGGTATAAAATTTTTTTTAAGCTGACTGGGGGTATAAAAATAAAAAATATCATATTTTTAGACTTAATTGAGGGTACAAAAATTAAAAATATATTATTTTTACATTAAAATATGAACGTTTGGTCGAAATTTGGGTGAACAGCTGTCCCCGCTGCCCACCCAATGGTGCCGCCCCTAGCTGGACTTAGGAATTCGTCCGCAGTTTCCACCACAATCGACACTGATGCCGATCTACCCTTCTGTTCTTTTTCCTTGGCGCGGCTTTGGAAATCTTCCTTAAATTCTTCCACCCAAAGTTGAATAGAAATGTTATAACACATTCATTAATTCGTGGAGATACAAAATTTAAACAAATAAGATAACACGTTTAAGATATTCCATCGAGCCCTCAAGACTGATATGGTGAAAATCTCAATTCATTATTTAACTGAATCAAGCTTCAATAACCAAAAAACACTTGACTTCTTAGCCAGTATTATCTTCATCATAGTTACATCTCAAGCATCATAGTTAATACTAAACTAGGCCAAACTGATCCAACATTTGAACTTGACCAAACTGGTTCAACTTGGTCCAACCATTCGACCGGACCGTTCTTCAGCCAGCTTTTCTGTGCAACTCTAGCCAAGTCTCCCTCATGGAAACTGACATTCTTGACGACGTCCAGCCATCAAAACTAATATGGTAAAAATCTCAGTTCAATATTTAACCGAATCAAGCTTCAATAATCAAAACACTTTTTGAGTTTTTAGCCCCATCATAGTTCATCTCAGGAATCAAATATTGTACCATTGTGCTTTTCTTGTCGATATCTACAACTCTGTATAGGCTTTTAGTAGAGAAGAAGATGTGCGAACCAACCGAACAGAACTCGAGGTCGCTCGCCGGAGGTTGCTCGTTCCATCTACTTGATCAATTGATCGATGCTCTTGTTAAGCCCTTGCCGCTTCCTCAATATGAGTTTCTTCAAGACATTCTTTGGATTGTCCCTTTCTCTTCAATTTGGGAGAGAGTATTAGATAAAGCTAATGTTTAACTTTTGGATTCTTAGTCTCTACATAATTGTAGCACTATTAAATAAGGTTGTTTCTATTCTTCGCATTGTTAGATAAGACTGTTCATATTCTTAGCATATTGTTTTTGTATATAATTACAAATTATCAACTCATCAATAGAATAGGAATATTAATTTTCTTCATTTCTCTCTAATTAAGAGTAGTCAAAATGTAAATATATGAAACAAAATGATCTTCAAACACTCATCATTGTATGACCGAGAAACTCATCATTGACATGAAACCTAAAAAATGAAACCCCATCATACATAGATTTAATACCTCCAAGACTCACATAAGTCATGTTTTCGTGTATTTCTGTTCCAGAAACAAGGTCCCTTTGAAGTTACAGCCCAATGACAGTCACAATGATTCCTGTAACAGCGATTGCTATCTCGGTCGTCTTCATAAGCGGCAAATGCTACCCATCTACCCTTCCAAAACACGTCGCACCAGAAATAAGTCCTGCCGAAGGGATTGGCCCTAAAGGAAAATGTAGTCCGCATGCCATGTCGGAGGGTGTGCTCTCCCATATCGTTGTTTTTCGACTTACAATGTACTTTTATAGGCCGATCCATGAGGTTTTCTATGGTCAGGTACAGTTTTGTGAGAAAAACCGAACAGCCATGAGCCTCAACTACTTGTGCATTCATAACAAATAATGTTGCAAACACAGAAAGTAAAACGAAAATGACACTCTTGCTCACACCTTCTGAATCCATGATTGCGTTCTTAGCATTATACTAAGCTCATCTATTAGTATTTTATAGTGTTATTGTACCACGCGGAAGGTGTAATTAATTGTGAAGTTATATTGCCATTCAGATTCCCTAAACAATTTATAATTTTTTTTTTTTTTGAAAAAAACTATATCTTCTAATTATAGACAATTCAATTGAATATAACCAACTCTTCAGTTCCCAAAATTGGAGATCTACTTATTTACTTGTTAATATTACTTGTTAAATTATTTATTAATCATTATAGACGTATGTAGCTTTCTTTTAATCTATGTTACACTTTTCATTTTTATATTATTTTTGGATACATTGACACATACTCCATATACGATTGTAATTTTTATGAAAACTGAAGTGAATAAAAATTTGTGGATATAAAAGATTTAATAATATAATAACATGTTAAGAATATGTATACCAGTATTGTTAAATAATATATGGAAGAGTTACCCTGAAAAATTTAGATATGGAGCTCCGGATAAGAAACCTTACAACAATGTCATTACTCCCAGTAAATGCCAACCATTCAACATAATTACAGTAATATATATTGTAGCTAGGTCAATACAGCTATTTCTCTATCTGTCCAGATTCAGATAATGTTTAAAGGAAAGTAAATTGGATTGAGAAGAACTTGATTGCTAGATTAGTTTTAATAGGTTAGCATTTAATGTATTTTTAAATTTAGTGCAAAAATATTAAATGTATTGGATTAATATTAGTGCAAAATGATTTATATCATAATAAAATGAGTTAACTAAAAATATTTGACTTTTAAGAAATTTTTAAGGATTAAATACATAGTTAGATTGTTAAATGATAAATAAAGTTGAAAACGGATTTTAATCAAATGATAAGTAAAAAAGATTAGAGAACTAAAATGATTTCTATTATTTTGACAATTAGACAACGTTTGATAAGTATATATCATCCATGCAAGCGCCTCAGTAAGTCGAGTGTATTAAGCGTTGTTTAATGCATATATACACTAAAAACGCGCTTCTCGGTTACAAGCATCGTCTAATTCACCAACTCTAAATGGCGCTTCTGGTTACAAGCATCCTCCTTAGCACCAAACAAAAGACGATAATTGAGGATATAAGCATCGTCTTTATGTGTTACAGCATTAGAAGGTTCTTATTATCCAAAAACATTGTCTAAAGTTAATACATTAGACGGTGCTTGTAACCATAAGCGTCATTATTTTTTAAATTTAATTATATAAAATAGGTATTATATACAATAGAAAGCATTTTTTATCCATAAGCGCAGTTTCAAGTATTATTTCCAAGATTTTATTTATTTTTATTTAATCCCCTCTGCGAATATCAGTTTGCCTAAAAACAAAAAATTTCAAACCTTTTTTCGGTAGCTATATATGTTTCTAACCAGGTTCATAAACAAGTTTTCAACGGGTTCATATACATTAGAATCAGCACAATTTTATCATATACACAACATTGATATAATATCTTGATAAGTTTTTTAAAAAGATTAATCCAATACATCATGTAGCATTGCCGTCTTTATGCACTCGATTACATATTGGAAAACACATCTGGGACATCATCAAAAGGTGCTTTATCATCGTAGCATCGCAAACCATATGAGAAAACTAATAAAACATAAATCACCATTGATTGAGGAAAAATGCACCTATTTTGAGACTCTATTTCTTAGTGATTTGAGTTATCACTAAATCATTTTATCACTCTTTATGTGTCACTAATACAGATTTGATTTTATGTAACGCATATTTTTAATCACGTTTAATTATTAATCACGTTTCAAAATCGAAAACTTGATTGCAAATAGGAAGACGACAGCGTTTCTGTGACATATAGTATTAATCACGTTTAATGATGACAAACGTGATCAATAATAACAACAAAACGACACTGTTTTAGAAACGTGTATTTTTAATCACGTTTCTAAACACAAACGTGATTCATACGAATTACAATGATCACATTTTTACTAACAAACGTGATCAATAATATATTAATCACGTTTAATAAAGACAAACGTGATAAAAATAACAACAAAACGACACTATGTTAGAAACGTGTATTTTTAATCACGTTTATTAAACAAAAACGTGATTAATAATAATTACAATGATCACGTTTAACACTAACAAACTTGATCAATAAAGAATCTACTCTTTGATCACGTTTATCATCATTAAACGTGATTAAAAATACATGTTTATTGTCACATTTGTTATGTTTACAAACGTGATAAAAAATGTTATTATATTTTAATCACGTTTTCAAACATAAAACGTGATTAAAAATATAAAAAAATTACATTTTTAATTATTAAATTGTACTATTAATCACGTTTCTTAATAGCAAACGTGGTCAATAGATATTACAATAATTAAGTTTGCCTTTAACAAATGTGATTAACATACTGGTTAGTTATTAATCACGTTGTCTTACAAGAAAACGTGATTGTTAATGTTTTAATCACCATTAACTTGATTATAAAATGTGATATTTCTCTAATCACATTTCAGTTGTGTGCATGTTTTACATATTATGAATTTTGACTCCAAATGAAGCTTCCAATTTGGACATGTCAACTCAAAAGAGATTAATGTTGATAATATGAAATTTGTACATATTAATGTTGATCTATATATATATTTTGGTTGAAATTTAAGATTACATGTATAAATTTTTATAAGAAACGTGATCAAAAATCGGCTCATCCAACGGCTCAAAAATTTATACAAAACGTGATTAAAGATGTTTCATAAATTTGAAATATAAAAGATAATTAAATAAATTTAATTAAGTGATAAATTATATATAAATATCTCAGAATATTTTACTGGTTGTGCTAAGTATATAAAATTTATATTTTATGAAATAGTTAATAGTTAGTTCTAATCATTCAAAAAAATAACTTTTTATATGAAGAAGTTCAAATTGATTGTATGTGTTAGCTAGGAATGCGAATCGATAAACAAACAAATAGAGTCAAATCGAACCGAACCATAGTTATGTAATGTTAGTGTTTCAGTTATACGGTTTCAAATTTGAAAAACCCGATGAATATATAGGATTTCATATGTAAATTATACTATTTAGTAGTATTACACGATCAGAACATACCTATAGGAAATTCATATGTAAATTATACTATTTAGTAGTTAGATTAGTCAATAGATCGAATTCATCAAAAAAATTAACCGAACCGAATCGAATCATGTTGGTTTCATTGAATTTGATTTTTATTCTCAAAAACCGATAACCAACGGTTCGGTTTCAATTTTCTATCAGAATCCTAACAGAATCAGTTATTTCAGTGATCCAAGAAATCAATATAGGATTATATTCATCACATACGTCTCTCCATACTCAATCAAACATCATATCAGCAACACAATAGATAGGAGGAGAGGACATTAATCTCTTTTGAGTTGAAATGTTAACAATATAATATCAACTTTTTTAAAGAAAAATCAAACAAATTTTACATGTAATCTTAAATTTCAACCAAAATATATATATATCAACATTAATATGTACAAATTTCATATTATCAACATTAATCTCTTTTGAGTTGAAATGTCCAAATTGGAAGCTTCATTTGGAGTCAAAATTCATAATATGTAAAACATGCACACAACTGAAATGTGATTAGAGAAATATCACATTTTATAATCAAGTTAATGGTGATTAAAACATTAACAATCACGTTTTCTTGTAAGACAACGTGATTAATAACTAACCAGTATGTTAATCACATTTGTTAAAGGCAAACTTAATTATTGTAATATGTATTGACCACGTTTGCAATTAAGAAACGTGATTAATAGTACAATTTAATAATTAAAAATGTAATTTTTTTATATTTTTAATCACATTTTATGTTTGAAAACGTGATTAAAATATAATAACATTTTTATCACGTTTGTAAACATAACAAATGTGACAATAAACATGTATTTTTAATCACGTTTAATGATGATAAACGTGATCATTGTAATTATTATTAATCACGTTTTTGTTTAATAAACGTGATTAAAAATACACGTTTCTAACATAGTGTCGTTTTGTTGTTATTTTTTATCACGTTTGTCTTTATTAAACGTGATTAATATATTATTGATCACGTTTGTTAGTAAAAATGTGATCATTGTAATTCGTATGAATCACGTTTGTGTTTAGAAACGTGATTAAAAATACATGTTTCTAAAACAGTGTCGTTTTGTTGTTATAATTGATCACGTTTGTCATCATTAAACGTGATTAACACTATATGTCACAGAAACGCTGTCATCTTCCTATTTGCAATCACGTTTTCGATTTTGAAACGTGATTAATAATTAAACGTGATTAAAAATATGCGTTACATAAAATCAAATCTGTAGTAGTGATGGCAGAACAGTGCAGACATATATTTTACATCTTTGATCCAGCTTAATCAACCACACTCATAATCTTAGAAGAAAAATATAGCACCATACTGATGTCGGAGATGATGAAGAACATATTGATGACATAATTCCAGTTATGAACCAAATTTCATTTCATGACGACGATGAAGATGATAATTCAAATGTTTATATAAGATCTGACCATGACAAAGGATTGTGGATTGATAATCAACAAAAGTACTATAACTGATTTTTCCAACATATGTTACATATATAATAATTTGGTAAATATTATATCTTTTATGAAAATAATTAGTTTTCACCCTCTATTAGATATGGGTCCATGTAAGAGGTTTAGTGGGGCTTTAGGCAGTGGCTCCGAGAGTAGGAAGAGTCATCGTGGTCTGATGTGCTACAGACGACAGCAGCATATGCGTGACCGAGGGGAGACGGCCACTGTAGAGTGGCATCCTACGACGCGAGAGCCCATAAGATTTATCAGATAGCTCTACATGAGCCATTTGCATTTTTGCACGTGAGGAGTACTTGACTTAAGATATGCCAAGTGGGAAGAGGCGTCAGGCCATCTCGAGAATGCGATCCATGAGCAAGTTAGTGTGAGTATTGTTGCTATATTATTTTTGTTTTAAATTTTATATTAAGTGAAATCTTAGAAATATAGATTGGATGCAGACTGTGTTTAAGAACATTAACCATCATCGACATGATGAGTTGCGACTGACGGTAGTTCAATATAGATGGTGGCGCTACGATTTGACTTTGGTATACTACAGGGGATCAGAGTGGGAAAATTTGGGTAAAATAGAAAATGATGGTAGTATTAAGGACTTTGAACTTTATTGCTGACTCAAATCTAAGTGATTTGGGAGACAATAGAGATTTTTATACATAATTCCCTAATAAAAAAAAAAGAACATCCTTGTGGAAGAGATAGGGAAAGATTCCTTGGGGAATAATGTGGAATTCATTAAAGCTAATTTCCTTGGTTCTTCATCAAAGAATCCCTACTAATCATGGTCCTGTTTTTTCATATGAGGAAAAATTTTTAAAGATGAAGAAATCATATTTTAAGTTTTAGAGGATGTGGACCGAGCATGATCAGTTTTTAAGTGTTGTAACTCGAGCCTGAAAGGATAAAGCTTTTGAGGAAATATTACTTAACTTTGCATTAAAGCTAAAGAGGGTTAAGCATGATCTCATTTAATGGAACAAAAAGATATTTGGCAAATGTTCATGAGAAAGTGGAGGGATAAGAAAAGATGGTGTCATATTTAGAACAACAGTTGCTTATTCAGTGGGATCAGCCAGTGTTTGACAATTTAATGCATGCAGGCTACAAGGGATGTGAGCATATGGGAAACATGTAGATATCAAATGATGGAGGATCGTGCCAAATGAAAATGGTTACAAAATGGACATAGACAGACATCATACGTCCAAGCAATTTTAAAGGAAAGGGGAAGTATGAATTAATAGTGATAGATCTGAGTATACAACAACTTTACGAAGAACATCATATCATTAACTTAGCCTAACGACATGAAAATTTAAGCTTATTGCGGAATCAAAATTGACCGGTGTTTGACGAGGAAGACATTGTTTGCTTCGTTTCTTCGGATAGTTGCAGGTAACGAGGATGTGATGTTGACGCAGCTTATCAGACGGCGACGGTCTTCCAATCTCTTGAGCGCCTCTGATGATCGGAATTTTCGTTTACTGAGAGTTGTTGATGACAGACGTGAAAAACAGAATGAATCGATCGTCTATCTCTCTTTATGATGTAATGCGGCGCTTAGCGACGGGGACCGTAACCCTAGTTGGGAAAGGCTCCCACCGATCGTGGGCTTTAGTGACGGGCCTGTAACGGGCCATGAGATTAACCCAACAAATAGAAGATCTTATTACCAACTAGAGAAACAGAAGATAGAGCTTTAATTAGGCAGGCAGAAAGCTCTCACTTTGGAAAGTTTGGGAGAGAGGTTGAGGCTAGTAACAACCACTTCTTTGATAATATTTCTTCCATGATATGTAACATGCATAATGTTGATTTTCCTAAAGTACCAGAAGAGCTTAAGATTAAGGTTGTTATTTTTTAGTCTAAATGCTACAAGTGCTCCAGGGGCCAGATGGCTTTATAGGTACATTCGATCATTTTTGGCCTACAATTGAAGATGATTCAATTTGATGAATTTTGTCAGTTCATTTTTTCAAGGACTGTAACTCCCAAAAATGGTTTCTAATCCTTTCATCGTTTTAGTCCCAAAAGTTCAATATCCTAAATTCTTATTGATTTAACCTATAAGCCTATGTAACTTTTACGACAAGATTTTATCCAAAATTTTGAATAATAGGATGGCTTCACTGCTGCCTCTTTTGAAATCTCCTTAATAAACTATGTTGTTGCTTGATAAAGTATTCATGAAAATATTTATTTGGCACACAAAATGTTTTCTGATTTGAATAAAATGGTTAGAGGTGAGAATATTAAAAATAAATTTGTATAAGGTCTATGATCGAATTAGCTGGGTTTTTTTTTTTTTAGAGCTGTGCTTGCTTTTTGATTTTCTTGTAAATTCATCGATCTTATTTTTATAAATTTTAATAATTGTTGGTATTCAGTTAGTTTGATGGGAGACAGATATTTCTTTTTTAATATGGAAGAGGGTTGAGACAAGGATATCATCTATCTCCTAGTTTATTTTATCCAATAAAAGGTTTATTGGGCAGCCATCAGAGGCTTAATGCATACAACCAGATGATTTTATTTGATTCGTGGCACCACCCAAGGAACATTACAAGTTTGATCACACCTGGTAAATTATGAAGTGGGACATATTATTTTAGGTAGCATCTTATGTATATAATGGATCAGGGCAGAGTATAAGGTCCGCATTTGTAGCCAACCGGCCTATTCTGGAGGTTGCAGCGCTTGGGAATGGTGATGGCAATCTGCGGGTCGGTCCCAGATAGCTTGGCTGTGTTGGACAGCATGACCGCACAGAGACATTTCGGGTTGCGTCCCAACCGCTTAACAGCCGCACAGCAGCTGCTAGACACGGAGGAAGTAGCATCCTGAGCTGCCATCGCGCAAGGAAGCATCTTGAATGCTTCATTGTCGGGGGAGGAGTTGCCGCACTCCCCAGCCCCGTCTGCCACCTTAATGCAAATGAAAAGGAAAAGTGAAAGGAGGCACATGAACTTGAATCCCAATGCCATTTTTTAGGGTTTTGTTTTCTGGTTAGAGGGAGAGCGGTGAGGCGAGTGACTTTTATAGCGGGAAAAGTATTATGACATATGAAGTGGGTTATACATTATGAGAAGCACTTAGTTGAGTTAATGGAGAGAGCACTTGGGTGGAAACACTTAAGATCGAATTGATAATCTAACTTACGGCCACGAAGCAAGCCCATGTGGCCACTCCACCTTATGAACAACAAATGGTTATGAATGGAGATATGGGTAGTGTTGGATGGGCAGTTGGAATAATGTCAAAATTTCTACAGCAAACTTGATAACAAGGAAATTCTCCGTTGGTGGTACATGCGGGTTTTTGGCCAAGTTACCCCAAAAATAAGTTGTTTTCTATGAAAAAAAAATTTAAAAAAAAAGGAAAAAAATTTATTAATATAAATTATAACGCATACATTTTTTCTATGATATATCATGGAATATTATCTGTGGATGCAGTGGTTGTTAAAAGGTGTGTTCAGTTTTTATAATCTTGCAGATTCAATTTGTTTTGAGGACTGTTAGCAGCCTTGTCAAATTTTGGATGGTTGGAGAAGATAGATATAGAGGGGTGTATAGCAAATCAGGTCTCACTGCTCTAATGTCGCGGGAAATTTCTTGTTGAAGAAATAAGTGCGGATATCATGAGCAATGGAAAATATCAGATCGATAGAGGCTCTACTGTTATTGTGTGGTGGGTTCTTCTTGATTGTATGCTTTTTTTTTTTTAATATCAGGAGAATGTGTTGTTGGGCCAGTAAAGAAAAAAAGGCAAACCTCAACTTGATTTTCATCTTCACAGGAACCCTAATCTCCACGGCTACGCCCGCATGAGAAGAAGATCAACTCTTCTCCACAGTCGTTCTTACCTGGAATTCAAACAAGTTAGCACAACTTTGGTGATACTCAAGGTAAGATCCAAGCACCGCCGTGCGAATTGATAAGTGACGAACAATTAAACCGGAGCAGGCGATGGCTAAGGCGGCGTGCTCTAGGGCAACTTAGAGTCCTCAGCGCAGATCCTCACAATCTCTTTCCATTGCTGGACAATCGAAGAGGAGTTATACGCAATTTATTGGCTTGATCGAATCTTAACAAATTTTTTATTAGAGAAGGAGCAGTCAGAGCTATAAATTTTTACTAATCAAAATTTAGAGGGAATATTATTGGTTTAGAGCTTGTGCAGCCTTCCTCATATCATGTTCCTCATAGATACCTCTCGTGAACTTTGTTTGCGTCATTTATTGGAACAAAGCTGTATTAGGATCTTGTGACTGTTGCAAACATATTACAAGGTGACTTATTTTATGAGGATACTAAGGAGGAATTCATATTTGGAAACGAAAATGGGGAAGATCATAAATTAATGCTGAGAATGTTTCAAGGCAGAAGAAAAATAAATCAAAACGTGCTGCTCATCGGGAACGTACTATGGGATTCTTGGCTCTTGGAAAAGGTAATTTTCATTTCGGTAAAAATAATTTTATTAACTAATTTTCTCGTAGTTGTACTTAAATTGAGTTTCCGTCATCCGATTGTAGTTTTTCTTGATTCTAAGTTATACTATGTAAAAAGATCTTTCCAAACATAATAAGTTTTGAATTTTAGTTCAACCGGAATAATGAGATACGCGGGTCCAAAGATGTGAGTAGATAATTTTTATGTAGTTTCTATTATGCTATAGTACAATAATATGTTATGCTACCCATATGATATGCATGTCTATCTGATTAAAAGTGAATTGATCTGTTAAGCATTCATTCATGTGCATGCACGCTGCATCATGTCTGCGACTTTCACTTTACGCGAAAATATAGCATGTTCTGTTATATAAATGATTTTATGATCCGGATCGGCAGTCATGACTACCTAGCCAAAAAGGGTCTAGTCAAAAAGAGTTTTCCGTCGCAATTCATGTATGTGCATCACGCAATCACTCTTGCATCTGAATTGCATCATATTTCTGATAATGTAAGAATATTGCTCTATATGCTAATTATGAAATGGTGAGTGATCTCACACATACACGTGTATAATACGAATGATGAGCCGTATAGGAAAATTATAACGTAATGATTAATATGTGTATCATGATAATTATTAAATGAATCCCCGGGCTAACCGTTGTATGTGATGCTCACTAAATCATTGTGACTCACCCCCAACGAGTAATATGGATTGTAATCTATCAGTTTCTATAATTACAAATGGTATCGAGGCATATGGATTGTAACTTCTTGAGTGCATAGCGAGCGCTCAAAAATGATGTCATTTTCTAGCGTTAGACAGAACCCATCAATATCACTATCCTGATAAAATTAATAGTAAAATATATTAAAAAATGAAAATTTTGTTTAACTCAGAAAGAAATTTTAAAAATTAATGAATTAAAAAATTATACTTCAAATTAATACAATATGTATTTTTCACTAAATTTCAATTATTATTTATCAAATAATCAAATTCATTAATTTTATATCCTGATTTTTAAAGGTGTGTTTGGTTTAGGGAAAGTTTCATGGAAAGAAAAATTGGATGGAAAATGGAGTGGAAATCAAATCCTTCATGGAATTCATTTCATTTTTCACTTGTTTGTTTAACATAGAAAGTTTAAAGGAAAATGTCATTTCCTGTTGTTGTTAATCAAAATTTTCCATACAATTTTCTATCAAATTATTTTCCATTGAATTTTTCATTTAAACCAAATAAAAAATTTCTCTAACTTTCCGTCCAATTTTCTTTTCCATGAAACTTTCCCTAAACCAAACAAAGCCTAAATGAATTTGTTCATGCCCCAGGAGATAGCCGAGTTGGAAGCCGTGTTGGGCGAAGTGCGTACCGACAACGTAGGGCGTGTTCGAATCCCAGCATTGGCAGAATGCTTGGTCTCGAGCTCGAGCAACCCGGAGGCCCATCCGAGCTTGGGGGATGGTGGGCTTCCGTGAGGTTTCATCTTGCGCGAAGGGTACGGTTCCCCGGTATGCAAAAAAAAAAAATATTCACCATATGATACTAAATATTTTAATTATGCTGCTATGTTTATCATTTCAACATGTATGTTCGTCATAAGAGCATATACATTCACCATGTGAGTATCTAGTTGTATTCACTAAATGAACATGCATTTTTATTAGATAAACATGCATATTCATCAATTAAACAACATATATTTATCATATGGATGGAGATATTTATTAAATGAACGGTAATATTTATCAAATGGAGAAAAATATTCACTAGATTGACAAAAATAAACATCAAATGTAGAGCTATATTCATCAAATGCACACAAAAAATTCGTCACTAAGACAATTATTCATCACATGAAGAAGATGGAGAGCAATATTCATCAACTGGACAATAATTCATGTATTTAGACTATCTGTAGAAATAATATTTCAACATATATTTGTACTTTCTCAAGTTCCCACAGGTACTGTCCTTGTTCTTGGACATAAGAATGAAATCCTTGAAAATTTCAAGTTCCAAACATGGCAAATTGTAGGATCCACATGAGTTTTCTGTCATCTAGCTCTACCAAGTTATTCTGTTTACTTTACACACTCAACCACCCATAAAATTTAAATCGAAGACCACAAATATGACAGGCCATTTGACCACCACCATTGGTGGCTAAGTTCTCGTATGGGAGGCGGTGGTGGTGCCTGGGAGGATGATGGAGGAGGAGGAGGAGGAGGGTGTTGCTAAGCCTGGTCGTTTTATGTTCCCGTCTGTATTGAAGGTTGTGCGGAAGGTGGGACCAGGATTTAGGAGGGAGGTGCATGGGATGTTTTTTGAAGATGGGGTTGGAGTGTGATGGGTTTGTGCCTAGTGATATTGTGAGGGTGTATGTTAACTGTGGAGTTGGGAGGAAGAATGTGATGGTTGGTGGGTATGTTCGGCCTGGAAAGGGAAAGCTGGAAGTTGCTCAGAAGCTGTTTGATAGAATGCGGGAGAGGATCGTGATGCCCTGGAATGGAAATGGGTATTCTCGTAATGCTAATGGGTTCTTTGAAGGAGGCCAGATAATCAGATCTGCAGGTGGCCTGGCGGATGTTTGCCCGAATTATGTGATCTTGGTCTGTCAAAGACAGACATTTTAAGACAATGGAGATCCATTTGATGCTAGAGGAGATCTCCTGCGACTTAAAGTTTGCCCTACAAGCTCCTTACGTTCTGTCAAGTATCTTCAAATTTGCGATGATTGTCACTCTCATCCATGAAGCTAATTTCAATAAATTTACAAGTGCAGGATCATTGTCTGAGATCGCGAAGTTTTCACCATTTTGAGGATGGATTTCGCTAATGGGCAGATTACTGGTAACTCCCATTGATATGGTAATTAGCTTCTTTACGCAAATCGTTTATTGGTATTTAGTACATGGATTTCCTAGGACATGTCGTGGTGTGTTTTTTTGTATTGAATTGAAAATCTGAATATAAAGTCCCGCTTTCTGTTGCTAGATGCGAACAACCTCTTACCTGATTCATCATTCTATTCACCTTACTTTTAGAACTTGATAAAAAGAAACCTCTTTACCTGAAACTTATTACTAATGTAAAGTGTAGAATTATGTCATGCCAAGAGAAAACTCCATTTTGTGTCTAAGCAGTGAAGCATCAAACCTCGAGCAAAAAAAAAAAACATCACAGGGAGCAAGTGCTTATTTGATCTTTATCCTGTAAAGCGTTATAAAACAGTTACAAGTGGTATTAATTGATTACCTTAACAAAAGATTCAAACTCAAATTTGGCAATGATCAACTTTAATAACGATAAAGCTTTATCTTCTTCAAAGTCAATAATTTTCATGGTGTCATGCTTGAAGAGATATAGTGATGATTCAATACAGGAACTTGCTGCTTTGTACACCTGTAAATCTTCAGCTATGATCACTTGTTTATTTGTCATGCTTGCCACTCAATACAGTAAACAGGATATCCAGATGGCACTTGAGCTTACAAAAGTTGAGTCTAAATCCCAAAAGAAAGCATACCCCGATGCTTTCCGCCATGCCGTCATAATTCATTCGAATGATTAGGAGGGGAAACACAGAGAATAAACACTCAATCTTTTGTGGCCTCTTTTGTACCTTGGCTGAACTTTTCAAGGCAAAGTGTGCTATGTTTTGTACTCTTGACCTTCAGCGTTGTCGCAATCTCAGTGCTCTGATCTGATCCTCTGGCATATGTCCTCACCTTGCCTTATGAAAATAGAGCCTGCTTCATTTTACTGTAAGCATGCTTTCTGTTTCCAGGGTGTTATCTACTGCAGAAAATGTTACTCTCATGAAATTTTTCTCTCTTTTGGTGGACAGGGGCCAGTTCAACATATATGTGCTCATGCGATATAGTCAAAGTTTGAACCTGCAAATTGAGATTTGTTAGACAATACCCTATTATCGGGTCTAACCCACCGGTTTTAAGGTTAAAACTTGTGCTGAAATTGTTATCCGAATGCTTGTGCTGGTTTTAAGGTTAAGATTTGTTCTTATCTGCCAACTGCAGTAAAAGTCAACATTAATTTGAAGGTGATGCTTCATTTTTATACAGACCAAGCTCTGTAGTAAGTCAATTATTCCGCCTGATGGCTATACAGTGATTTAGGTCAAAAGACAGCATCTTGTTTGTGGGTGTATCATATAATTATAATATTGATGTTTTCAAAGTGAAGCCAGGAAGTACAACTTGTTCTAAGGCAGTAGCGTGAAGCAAATAAATTACAAGCTCCAAACTGCAACATTCACCCAATCAATCCCAGTGAGCCAATCTGGGCCCTAGAGCTGAGGTGCGGTGTGTGCAAGAAATGATGAACGCAACATAAAGCCAGGCCCTTTATCTGAGGCGGGGGCCTCTCCAGGACTATAAAAACAATTAGTTAATTACTTCTTCTCCATGCCTGTGCTTCAAGAATCCAATGCTGTCCCCATCTCCCATTTGCCCAGCTCCTTTGATACAAATTTGTTCTCGAAAAGACAACATCAGTAGCAGTAGGTGGTGTCTCTTTGCACAAAGAGTGTGCAAACCTGCAAATTCCAAAGAGGCGTGCACCCAAATGGAGAAAAAAGAAACTTGTAACATTTTGATCTTGTTCGAGAAATAAGTTAATGTTTTGTTTCGAATTCGGAACTCAACGGCTAGAAAACCCATCCAAGCAGAAAAGTTTAAGAACATGGGGATGTACATTCAAAACAAGGCTACCCATTTCCCAAATGGATCAAGATTGAATTGCAGCTCTTCATATATACACCACAACATATATGTAGCAGTCATGTCATTCGGATTCAAATCTGTGATTTAATCGGACATGTGGTGACCGATCCTAACACCAATTCAACTAGACCTGGGAATATGTAAAGAGATCTTTGCGGCCTATATAAAAAGGGTATATTTTTTTTAATACTTGGTTGATTTTATGCTTCTGATGAGATTCAAAATTTGAGGCAGTAGGGCTGTGGGTGAACATAGGAGTGTGAAAACTGAAATGAAAATGAAAGAGGGTACATTTGATGTTTGAGTGTGAGTTTTGTGTTGTAAGAGGATTGGTCTGTCAGTCAACACAGTAGAGTGTGTCATGTCAGCTTTCACAAAAAGAAAAGAAAACAAACTCTCTCCAGTCTCCAATTCAAATACGCTCTTACTAGTAATTAGCATTAGCAAACCTAGCTAGAGCAACTACTCCTATTACACCTTTCCTCTCTCACTCTCTTTTTCCTCTCCCACTCTCCACACACATTGGCTCACTCATGGCTGCTCACATTCTCTTCTCCATCCTCCTACCCTTGTTAGCCTATGGTGTTTCAGACTCTTCTTCTGCATCAGATGCTGAGCTTCTCCTGCAAAAGATCAAGCCTTCACTCCAAGGCGAGGCCTCTGAGAACCTCCTGCTTTCATCATGGAACACCTCAGTGCCTCTTTGTCAGTGGAGAGGCCTCAAATGGGTCTTCACCAACGGCTCCCCCCTCATCTGCTCCGACCTGTCTTCTCCACAATGGACCAACATGACCCTCTCCAGAGACCCTTCTGTCCATCTCTTCTCCCTCCAGCTCCCGTCTGCTAATCTCACTGGCTCTCTTCCCAGGGAGCTTGGTGAGCTGTCCACCCTCAAAAGTTTGTATCTTAACATCAATTCGTTGAGTGGGGACATCCCACTCGAGCTAGGGTACAGTTCTTCACTCTCTGATGTTGATTTGAGTAGTAACTTGCTCATGGGTTCCTTGCCTCCTTCGATTTGGAATCTGTGTGAGAGGCTTGTGTCACTTAGGGTTAGTGGAAATCTTTTATCTGGGCCTGTCCCTGAGCCTGCATTACCAAACTCTACTTGTCAGGAGTTGCAGATTCTGGGCATGGGGAACAACAATTTTTCTGGGGTTTTTCCTGAGTTCATTACCAGGTTTCAAGGCCTCAAGGTGTTGGATCTCAGCCACAACATGTTCTCAGGTGTGGTTCCTGAGAGTTTAGCTAGCTTAAACCTTGAAAGGTTGAATCTTTCTTATAACAACTTTACTGGGGTTTTGCCTAATTTTGGCCCATCAAAGTTTGGTGCTGAGGTTTTCCAAGGAAACAGTCCTGGGCTTTGTGGGTTGCCATTGAAGAGCTGTGCAGGGAGCTCCGGCTTGAGCGCCGGTGTGATTGCTGGTATAATGATAGGACTCATGGCCGGGGCTGTTGTGATAGCTTCGCTTCTGATCGGTTATGTTCAAGGAAGGAAGAGGAAGAATGCGGAGCATGATGAGGAGGAGATGGAGGAAGGCGAAGATGATGAGAATGGCCGGGCTGATGGAGGCGGGAGCGAAGGAAAGCTGATTGTGTTTCAAGGCGGTGAGTATCTGACATTGGAAGAAGTGTTGAACGCCACCGGGCAGGTTATGGAGAAGACTAGCTACGGGACTATATACAAGGCGAAGCTTGCTGATGGCGGGACTATTGCTTTGAGGCTGCTTCGAGAAGGGAGCTGCAAGGAGAAGTCGTCATGTTTGCCATTGATTAAGCAGCTTGGGAGAATTCGGCATGAAAATTTGATCCCGTTACGTGCATTCTACCAAGGGAAGAGAGGCGAGAAACTTCTCATATATGATTACCTTCCCAATCGAAACCTTCATGATCTTCTTCATGGTTAGTACGTCATTTATCAAGTATTACAATAACTTTCGCCAATTCGTTAAATTAGTTGTCATAGCGTAAATACCATTTTCACTATGAATCTGTGTGAAAATTAGATTTTGAGCGTCTAGAATGCGGTAGATGAGTAGATAGCTTGAAGAAGTTATTCGAATTTTCCATGGTCGGCTCTCTTTGATGCCCTAGTCATTCTTCGTTCAAGAAGTGGGAGCTAATTTTTGTTGCGAAAAAATCAATCTGACATGGTGCCGATGTTTCTTGTCTGTGGTTAATTTCAGAATCAAGGGCAGGAAAACCGGTGTTGAATTGGGCTCGGCGACACAAGATCGCCTTGTGCATTGCGAGAGGACTAGCTTACCTTCACAACGGATGTGAAACGCCCGTTACCCATGGAAACTTGCGCTCCAAGAACGTGCTCGTGGACGACTTCTTTGTTGCCCGCATCACTGAGTTCGGGCTAGACAAATTAGTGGTCCCGGCAGTAGCAGATGAAATAGTAGCACTGGCGAAATCAGACGGGTACAAGGCACCGGAGCTGCAGAAGATGAAGAAATGCAACTCCAGGACGGACGTGTACTCATTCGGCATACTCTTGCTGGAGATTCTGATAGGAAAGAAACCGGGAAAGAGTGGGAGGAACAACGAGTTCATGGATCTGCCTTCGATGGTGAAAGTGGCGGTGTTGGAGGAGACGACTATGGAGGTTTTTGACGTGGAGATTTTGAAGGGGGTGAGGAGCCCGATGGAAGACGGACTTGTTCAAGCGTTGAAACTCGCAATGGGTTGCTGCGCTCCGGTGGCTTCTGTGAGACCCAGCATGGATGAAGTTGTGAAGCAGTTGGAAGAGAACAGGCCGCGGAACAGATCTGCTTTGTACAGCCCTGCTGAGACCAGAAGCGGAAGTATTACCCCGTTCTGAGAATCGAACTCTGAGCGTGGACAGGGATGATACTTGACAGTCTAGGAAGTATGTATCCTCTTCAAGGAGGGACTCCATGACCATTTTAAAAATATATAGGTTTTGCTGTAACAGATTATTGGCAAGACAAGATTGACTATGGAAATGGAAATGCTTTCTGTTTTCACCTTCTTCACTTGCACTTTCTGGAGGATACCTGGAATTATCCAGTTTGTTGATGTCATTTAGGTTTCAGGTCGCCTGCTGCAGTTCTCCAGTTTTTTTGCCGCTTGTTTGCAGGATTCTGGTTTCCAGAGCTCGGCTGGGCTTTTCTGCACAAGCTGAAGCCAGTGTCTAAAAGGAAGTGGCTGCTAGAAGAGAAGTGATAAATGGTGGAGGTTTTATACTTGTTTTCTCATGATGAATGTGATGGCATTATGAATTCTTAGAACAGTTTACAGCCTTACGACCGGACAAATAGTGAATAATAGGGAATAATAGTGCATCTGTTTTCCGTGCGTATTTATCAACATTTCCGGCTCTTGCGGCAGGACAGGGCGCCAGCTGTGGATGTGATGGAGTCGATCATGGAAGATGATTTAGCGCTCAAGCTCGAGGCTCTTGCATATCCAGAGGCAGCGCCAACCCCTGACGGAATGAAGTAGGCGCCATTCAACAACAGGTCTCCTTCTGATCTCCAATTCCAGTGCTGCCACTGGTTGTTGCTCACAATCCTCTTCGTGACCTGCTCGGGTAAGATATTAGAGTTTTGGACAGGTTGATTACTGAAAAGAAAATAGTCTAGTTGCGATATGCAAGTGTCTTTTTGATACCTCTTTGGCATGGATATCGGTTGGTGCGGCAAATCTGTTTCCTTGGCTGTTAATGGTAGGGTTGGCGCTTCCTCCAATTGCGTACATTTCCCAGTGACTGTAGTCATTGTTCACCACGTGAAAGTACCCGTGTCTGCATCTGCATTTAGGTCCCCAGCAGAAGAAAAGATTCATCCCAGAGAACAAATATAGATTCCATCATTACTTGTCAAATTATTTAGTATGCCACCAGCCCACCACTCGATTTTAAGAATGACCAGTGTAACAGGGTACTATGTATCCGAATTGAGGACAATGGAGTGCGGAAGATTTGCACATTTAAGTTTAAAAATGACTCGCAGGGCTTTGTACCAGTAGTTACCTTGGCATTCTCTGGATGAGACCTTCTCCAAAGTGATTGAAAGCAATTGTGACCTGCATCACCTTGTCCCTTGTATAGGTATCACTATGGCCCAAGAGTATGACCTGTTTGTATTTCCAGCATGGTCAGAAAGATACCGATCCATACAGTCCATGAATGCGGAGCAACAAGTTAGAAAGGTCTAGGGAAATGACAAGGCTTTGCAGAGGAGGTGAGAAATAATGTACCTCATTATGGTGGGTGAAATAGTTGTTTGAGATGGTAATGGCAGTCGATCCCATGATGGCATCAATGAGCCCGTCAGCACAGTTGGATAAGGAGTTGTGATCAATCCATATATGGCTGGAGCCAAAGATTGAGATCCCGTCACCATCAGCCACAGTCCGCCACCCGTAGTGGGTCGGGGAGCTCCTCACCATTGCATTGCCGGTGCGTTTGCAGTCATGGATATGAAGTCCATGGATGATAATGTTAGTCACAAACTGAATGGTAATGCAACCTCCATTTGCGATGTGTACATTGGCCCCTCTGCCGTCAATTGTCTTGAAGCTGTTCATGATCAGCTCCTGCTTCAGCTTTATGACCATGTCCCGCTTGAACACTATCCAAAGTGGCTCTTCTTGGATGACCGCATGGCGGAGTGTTCCTGGTCTGGGGTTGACCGGGTGGTCGCTCGGGTCAGACACAACATAAAACTTCCCATCACTTCCGCCCAAGGCATTACGCCCAAACCCAATAGCACAGTCTGCAAGGCGCTTCCTGTCGAACTGCCATCCCGAGTTGCAGCGCCAGCAGTCATCTATCGGGTTACCCGTCACACACGAGAAATACCCCAAGTTCCGTCTTTCCGTGCTATTTCGAATGCTCCTGAAACAGTGTACATCATACAAAATTCAAGATTTCGTATGAACAAATTAGAGCATTTCAACCGGACTGTTTTAATCTAGTAAACCCAAATTCGAAAACCAGACACAAAAGAGTACGTGAAATTAGTTCACAGTAGTCAGACAAATGAGAGCTAGATCACTGTTCTGTAATTAATTGCTCTGGCCTGAGACTGAGGTGAATTATGTCACTGTGACTGTGGGTTGACATGTGGATATGGATGCAGCTTAGCTTCATACAGAAAGTCATATGCGAATAAATGCAAAGATCTGAGGCAAATGACAGATACTATGTTTGTGAGTGAGCAAATAACCACGATGAGGTGGCCAACTCAAGGGTGGCGGTTTGCTGGTCCAGCTGCAAGGATAGTGCAGGTGAAGACAAGTTCTTATAAATGATGAGAACATGAATTTAGAAAATGGGTGTGATTTAATAGGATAAGGTCATGGTGGCTTCATGGAGGTTGTATAATATGTAAGTGGGTGTCAGGACACAGCATTTAGATTTGTTCCAGTGGAGGGGTCAAGTGAAATGCTCACATTAGTATATCATATCATCGAACTAATGTATCTGATATGCCTACTGGTTAGTGGTTTCTGCATACTAATAATAATGCTTCAGCTGGATCTGCAACCAAATTGTTGCGGATGACTCCAGCTGACAGGCTGTGGAAACACAGATAAACTCGACACTGAAATTAAAGGCAACTAGGCAAGCATTCAATTTCCATACCCAAACCAACGGCCTTCACAGTATGAAACAGCATCCGATGTACTTATGAAACTCCCCTAATGCTAAAATGGGTACAGACTACAGAGTGTTATAATGTATGAACTGTTTTCATGTGAAGATTGGACTATTATTACCAACAACCGACACTTGAGAGTTAAGATCATACAAGCTACATTATCTGAGAGGTGGGAAACAAAAGACTCAAGCCAGACACAAGCAGATGGGACTAAGCTGTAAAGAAGATGGCTTGAATTCCTCTTGACTAATAAAAACTAGGCTTGACGCGTTGCTTCTTATGGTCATCAAACTGGCCCAGCGGCCAGCAGACCAAAAGGACTGATAAAAAAAATAATTGACATGTGAAAAGGGACTGTTTTTTGGGCTAGAATTTAATTTTATCAGCTCACTGTTTTTCTAATTCTAATGAGGGAACTGGGAAAGTGACAATGAAAAATGACTCCTTTATGAAGGCTGGGAAAGGTGAGAAAGACTCACATATCAACCACTGCAGCAACTTCATCTGGGTTCTTGACCGCATGCTGGTGCCACTCCTCAGCTTCTCCATGCTCCAATCTGTTTTACCAAAATCAATCATTAAGGCAGTGTTTGGTATCGGAAAATTTGAGGGAAATTAAAATTATTGAAAAATAAGAAGATATTTTGTGAGACATCCGTAGTTAGATAAAAAATATACAGAAAAATTTGTTTAAAATAAAAAATTATTTTGTTATTTTCTCACTATTTTTTATTCTCTAACCAAATAGAAAAATAAAATAAATAAATTCTATTATAAAAAATACATTTTCAGCAAAATTTTCTTCCCATTAAATTTTCCATAAAACAAAACACACTGAACAGTTAAATACCACGTATAGTGGAATGGTTTACTCGTAATTTACCCATGTGAATTCATTCTCTAATTAAAAATCAAATATAAATAAATTTCTCTTAGTTACTAGCTAATATAACTAATATACGTCTTTTCTATCTACAAATCTTTATTCTAAAAATATACGAAGAAATGGCTGTGACGGAATTCCAACGGTTCGGATTTGCAGAAAGACACGTGGACGAGCAAGATTGTTCTGATATGCTGAAAACGGTGATCTGGAAATTTCAAGCAACTCACCTCGCCGCCATTGATGAGTTCTTCAAGCTCTGCTGCGCCTCTGCCTTCGACTCATCCGTCTCCTCAAATCTGCCAATCAAATATCGCGTAACGTTAATCGACCAACAAAACCAGCAACTCAGCGCAATTTTGGTTCTGGCTCTCAACGTATCAGCACAAACTAGAGTTCAAAAAAAAGTTGATGAAACGAAAACCTGATCGCGTTCTTTGGCGATATGAGAGCTGCATTTGCGTCCTCCGCCGCGTTTACAAGAAGCAACATGACGGCCAGGGCGGCCAGTGCTAGAAAGGCGGAGACGTGTGGTCTGGAGCTGGCGGAGACGGCGTTTTTCGACATTGTCGCTTCTGCTCGCGTAAGAGAATGCGATGCAAGAAGAGTTCTCTGTTCCTCTGCCGCCGGATTTAAACAGACAATGTCGGCGTTTATCCGGTGAGCTCGGTGGCTCTGTAAATGTTGAGTTGCAGAAATGGAGGAGGAGAGCAGAGCTGCTTATCAATGGAGAGTGGTTATATGGTGACTTGGTTAGTTAACTCAACCCTGGTTAAGTTAGATTTGCTCTAGGATATCGGTGGCTATGGGGAACATGATTTTATTAGCTGAAAATCTATTTTATATGTAAAAAAAAACTATTTTGAACTTTGTGAGATGATAAATAAAACCACAAAAATGAATGATTTTTTGAAATAATCAGATAAATAAAACAAATACTAATACTATTGAGATTCATTTTGATTTATGTAGTTTGAGATATTAATATTTTTTATATTTTTAAAGAGGAAAGAAATTATGGGCAGTGAATTGCAGTTGATTGGGTTTGACCGACGTCAGAGAGAAAGCCGTTTATTTGTCAGCATTATGGTACCGACGGACATGCATGAGACGGTGTGGCAGACGACTGTTATGTGTCGCTAAGGCCTTGTTTGGTTTAAGGAAAATTAGATAGAAAGAAAAATTTTAAAAAAAGTTAGAAGGATTTTTTAGTTTGGTTTAAGGAAAATTTGTGAGAAATAAAATTGTATGGAAAATTAAAGGGAAACTTAAAAGTAAAAAAAAAATTGAAACTTTCTTTTCAATTTTTCATCTGAACCAAACAAATGAAAATAAAATGAAATTCATTATGGATTTCACTTTTCCTCAAATTTTCCTTTCTATTAAATTTTTTCTAAACCAAACACACCATAAGGGCATCTCATTGAAGGTTTGTGTCAGGTCACAAACCGTTTCATTTTTATATAGAGCGTGGTTCGTAGCAATCTGACAACGAACCGCTTTAAATCACAAAATAGTTAAAAACGTTGTACATAGTTATTGGGCTGAACTTTATACGATTTTTTAATTTAAAAACATTGTATACACTCTAGAATTTTTTTAAATTAAATAATCAGTGTTTTAATATTGAAAATGTCATTTTTAAACACAATTATTTATTTAAATCAATTTTAAATTATTTATAGAGATTTACGTCTGATTTGTTTCAATATGAATGAATGATTTGTGAAAAAATGATTTATGAGAATGTTGTAATGGCATATTATCCTAACTAACCTATATTTGCTTGATTTCCATTGTTAGGGTGTATTTTATTTTTAAAAAATTTAAGCTGAAGGGATCACTCAGTTTTAAATTGAGTATAAATCAACATTTATTTATAATAAAATATTAATAATGCTCAGCTACTGAACCACGTTCTTTGTTTTTTTTTTCGACTTCCCTCTTACTTAAGATTCACCTACATTCTCAATTATGGGTGTAAAAATTAGGTTTGGATCGGAAAATGATTCAAAATTGGATCAAAATGGGTCAAATTAGACCGGACTAATTGGTTCTGGTTTAGTTTCGGTTAACTAAATTTATGATTTTGATATTCGGTCCGATCTAAACCCTGAAAAATTCTGATTCGTATCGAATGGACCGATTTGTTAGTTTCTTAGAAAGCAATAATATTTTATTTAATACTTAAATTTATTTTATTTAATATACAAATAAAAAAATTGTTTATTTTTAAATAAAAATGAGTACTTTTAATTTATTCGGTCCAACCCAATCCAAATTCAGCATTTTTCGGCCTGATCTAGTCCAGACCAAATTGGATCTAGCCCTGACTTCATTATTAGGATTTATATACTTCGTTGCCGGTCCAAACCGATTCTCTTCCAGCCCGGTCCTATTCTACTGATGACCCTTATTCTTAGTCGCCTCATGATTCGGTCTAATCAACTTTCGATTAGTGATCACCCTTATTGTGTACCACTATCACCACTATGTGGCGTTCTTCAATCTCTGAGCGCTTCCACTCGTGTTCTTGACATCGAACACGTGTCTCGGATCTCAAATACACGCCTTATATATGTATATCGAACCCTCACCGCCTTGCAACATCTTTGCAAGTCTCTTTTAATCCTACGGCGTCCCTTCTACTCGCATCTTTGGCCCTTCATACTTATGGTGCTTATATTTGTGCTCTTATGGCTTCTAATACATATCTTGCACCTCACATACACATCTCAGATCAAATTATCGACTCTGATACCATATTGAATATCAGTTATATGAATTGCATGATATCTTCATTATGACTAAAAAGCAATTTTACATTATAAAACATAAGCCCCTCAACTCTTCTTCTTTCAATATGCAAGTGTGAAAACCTTTCATCAAGAAACTCATACCGAACATTTTTTTTAAATTTTGTTTAATTATTTTGTATCAGAAAAGCTTAAGAGAGAGAAAAATATTTTTAAAAGTGAATATTATCATATGCGATTTGCATAGAAACATAACATTAACGATACGGAAGTTTTGATTTAATGATAGATTGATTTGACATTCAGTGAATTTTTTTTCATGTTTAATCAAATTTCAAACATGTAAAAAATCTATTCACTTTCACATTTTTCTTTCACTTTATTTTGCTTTAATCTTTCCTAATCATTTTAGAGATGATTTGAATTGTGTTGGCTTAAAATTAAAATTGAGTGGTCTCCAAAATTTTAGCGACATTCAGAAATTGAGAACATATCAAGTGTTTTCGGTTCGAATCTTCATTTAGTCATTTTGTTACTTTTGTGAGCATTTTGGTAGTTTTATAAAAACTTTTCGTATCGGCCATATAAGAGTCTTCCCTCTTGTAATGCGTGGATAAAGCTATTTGGTCCGTTAAGAAACGTGAGAGCATTACATTGAGAAAACTTTTTACAATACAAATTAAAATATAATGAGTGGAACTAAATGTATAATTAATACTCAAATGAGGTAGGAAAGAAAACATGTGTAGATTTTATTTGAAATAGAGAAAGTTGAAAAAATGAGAAAAAAAATTAAATTCCAAGTGAATTTCACTGGTTTATTAGATGTGAAAGATGGTATGATTTGAGAAAATGTATGTTGATATTTTTTTCGCCCATATATGATTGAAATGATCCATTTTCTCATCGTATGGATTGCTATGATTATTACTGTTTTTCATAAAGACATTGGAGCATCTAATAGCCGTCTTATTAAGGCCCTAGTGAATCTTTTTGTACTCCTTAATCAGGAGAAGAAGGTGGTGTAGCAAAAAAAAAAAGAATCCGAAGAAATTCATTATTATTAGGTATAGTTTATAGACTGGATAAAAATCAGATGTCGGAGTGGAGCGAAGTGGAATGAGCAAATTGATTTTATTATTAGCCACATTTACTGAGCATGGTTATCTACTAAAATTGCTTATGTTTTCTGTGATTTGTCGTCGTGTCATCTAAGTCATCACTCAAAGCAGCGGTTTGACTTAAAAAAACCAAGCATTATAGTCACGGTTCACTAAAAATAGGGTAAAACGAAAGTAAAATTAAAAACTATGATACTTTTGAAACGAAACCAAGTGAAAATTATCTTTTAGAAAAAAAATCACTTTTTAATGATGTTAAATTATCAATATATGCTCACCAATTTTTTTCGTAAAATTTGTCTTTTTTAATTCCCAATCGAAGTTACTTTATCAAACTTTTCCATAATTGAAATTTCAAATTTTACTCACAAAGGTTTTTTTTATATTTCTACATATCAACAATCCATTGCTAAATTCAAATTACTATTTTTATATTATTAATAAAAGTAAAAGTAATTATTACAACAAATGAAAGGTAATATATATGGAGCTGCAGCAGCATGTGAAAGCAAAGTGTGTGAACCAACTTGGGAATGATACCAAGTGCAAAGCTTGGCTTGATGTTGTGTAAAGAGGCTACTTTCCACATCACGTGGAGCGATTTGATCTCATTTGACACATACATGGCTTTATTATTCCCACATTTTTCACAATCAATGCCAACAAGTTTTCATTCTTGTGCCACGAATGATGAAGGTGGTGCTGGGTCTATAATTATTTTGATATAAGTTGGTGAAGTCAGAAAATGATTTCAACATTTTTTCAGTGGATGCTCATACTTTTTTTTGTTGATGATTTGTTGATAATTTTAAGATAAAATATCAGTCCTTTGAATCCATCTTTCTCAATTAAGTGTTTTCTCAGCCTCTGCGATCAATTGTATTACTGTCTCGATGATTTTTCCGTACTCTACTTTGCATGTCTAGGTGACCTATTTATAGTAGGACACCAAATCAAATTATAATAGGCTTAAAAATCATCAAACAAAAAAGGGACTAGAAAACCTAATTAGGTTCCACGAACACAACAATCTCCCACTTGGAGACTACATGATCATCAACAAACACCACAACACCTCCAAGCAGTGATCCGATTTCTTCACACATTTAGAGAAGTCCAACTGAAGTTACGCACAGCTTCACTTTCTGCACCGACACAGACTTTGTTAACATGTTCGTCAGATTATTGCTTCATAAAATCTTTTCTAGCTTCAACACCTCATCCCTCTAATGCGGATCTAATGAAGTGGAATCTCACATTCATATACTTTTTCGTAGCATGATAAATTGAATTCTTTGCGAATTGAATGGCACTCTGACTGTCGACTGACTGCTTCCGCTCATGATTGAGCTTTTTTTTATAAAAGACTGCAATGATATCATCTCTTTACACGCTTCGGAAACCACCACATACTCTGCTTCCATGGTTGAGAGAGCAACTATCGACTGCAACTTCAAGACCCAACAAATAGTTGTGCCACCCAATGAATAGACATACTTTGTAGTACTCTTCCATCCATCCACATCACTAATCATAGCAGCATCCACATAATCTTGTAACCTTAAGTCATTCCCCTTAAAACACAAAGCCACGCCGCTGACCATACCTCGTAAATAACACAATATTTATTTCACCGCCTCCCAATGTTGTTTGCCTGGATTACTCATGTACCAGTTAGTAGCACATATCGCTTGGAACATATCTGAATGCGTGCACACCATCGCATATATAAAGCTACCTATTGATGATGCATAAGGCACCCTAGTCATGTGATCTCGCTCCTCCTCCTTCTTTGGACGCTGTTTCTTAGATAGTTCAAAGTGGCTAGTTAATGGAGTTCCCACGGGCTTCGTATTGCACATATTGAATCTGCTCATCATTTTCTTCACATATTGCTAGTGACAGTCTTAACTTTCCGCTGGTTCTAGAAATTCTCATACTAAGAATATGGTTTGCAACTCAGATATCTTTCATCGCGATCTCATTTACCAACTCTCCCTTAAGCTTTTTGATCTCTGCTCAATCATGTTGTTAATTAACGATCGACTTCAAATATGAGTTTTGTTTAGGTATTATTAATACGAGTTTCCAAATATAAATTTTTTCTCCCTAGATTATTAATACGTATTCCTATTTTGTACCAAACACATCACCACAGTATTAATAATATCATCATGTTCCTAATACTCCCTTCGTCCTCTAATACATGTCGTTTAAGGTTAATTTGAGTAAATTAAGATGAAGTTAATGCTAGCGTTAAACATATTTAATAAGTAGGTGGTTAATATTTAAAAAAAAATCGTGCAAAAAGTAAATTTGGTAGATTATTATTTGTGAGGAATGAATATTTTATTGATTATGATAATGAAGTAATTAATGTTTGATTTATTGATATTAAATACGCATTAAAAATTGTTAAGTAACAAGTAAAAGTGGACAAAAAAATTTGGTTAAATGACTTGTAAAAGAGGACAGAGGGAGTACATGCTATCAAACAAGGACAAGGGTTTTTTTATATATAGTATGATTTTTGAAAATCAAATTCAACTGATTTATTTTATTTTAAAATAATTCAATTTTGATGCTTAATAATTTAATTGTCAAACTAAATTGAAATATTTTATTATATTGCATTTTTAAAATAATAATAAAATTGCTGTGAATTTATTTTTTTCCTTTACCTAATTAATATTTGAAGGTTAAAATTATTTATTACACTATTTCATAAATAATTACATAACAAACAATGAAAATGTTTGATTTATATAATGTTTCATAGATTTATTATGATTTCAAATCTTTATTAAGTAAGAGTTATATGGAAACAAAATATTTTAATCGATTTTCTGTTTTGAAATGAACCGAAGCAAAGTAAATCAATTCAGTTCAGAACAAAATATTTGTAAATCGATTTAAATTTTAATTTTGAAAAAATAAATCTAAATAATAAAACTATATTTTAATTTTGTTAGATTTATTCAAAGGGATAATTAGATGAAACGTCCCGTTACAATCAGTTAATGATTTCATTAGCCTCAAATATCACAAATTTCAGGTCACCCAACAAGTGTGTGATATCAACAAAACCCCCCAACTGATGCAAACTACACATTTTTCAAAATATTTCCATTTTAATAATTTATGATAAAAATTTATATATTTGTTATCTTAGCTGATTGGCACACATATATTCCTTTCATAAAATATGAAGCTTATTCCTTGACCAGATAAAGATAAAAATTTTGAGTGAATATCATCATTTTTTTTTACCAACTGAGCCTACTCTCATCAGCATTTTTGTCCCATTTTCCATATTAGCTTTTTCGAACCAAAATATTAAAAGTAAGATTAAGGTCCACAACCACGTCGAAACTGCATCATTTGAATTTTAAAATCCAATAATATTAACCCATATCTATTATTAAAATGATAACATAATTAAAACATTTGTTTACACGTGACAACAAAATATTGATGCTTCACTTTTAAAATCACCTTATTTTGAATGAAAGTATGTTGACTGCACGCAATAATAATCCATATTTTTTTTACAATGGGATTTTACTTTTAACAAAAAAAAATTTGCAAGACAAATAGAGAGAAAAATTATTTTTCTGACATAAATTGAAAATTTTTATGAAACAAAAAAAACTGAATTAATATAAATTGAGTTTGAGTGAAATAATGAAGTTGAATGTTAAATTAAAGGATAAACTACAAAAACATACCCCGAATTACCATTTATTTTCAAATTAAGTACCGAACTTTTTTATTCTTCAATTTTAGTACCGAACTTTTTAATTCTTCAATTTCAGTACTATACATTTAATAAAATGAGAAAATTTATATAAAAAAACAAATTTTGTGACCGATATGTTTATGCAAATTTTAAAATTCTAGCTAAAGAGTCGGACTTATAAATTAATTCTCATATTTCATATTAATTTCTACTTTCTATTAAGCGTACAGTACTAAAATTGTAGAATTAAAAAGTTTTGTATTGAAATTAAAAAATTAAAAAATTCTATACTTAATGGTGATAGTACATAATATGTTTTTGTAGTTTATCCTAAATTAAATAGAAAGGGAGTATGCTCCATGCGATGTGAAACACAGACCAAATTACAGTTTTGTTGGATAGAAATGAAAGCCCAGCCCAGAAGCCCAAGCCCATAACCATATCAAAGCGCAAGACTTGAACGAGGAGAAGGGAGACCAGCTCGCAGTTTTCCCGACCGCCTCCGGAGCTCGCGTCTGAAACGAAGGTCAGTTTTCCTTGCCGACTTGTCATAACACACCCTTCTCTTCTCTTCCATTCCATCACTTGTGTGTATGCCCTAGATTTTCTTTTTGAAACTTTGATAGAGTTAAATGTGGTTGGTCTCGTGTTCAGTTGGACCTGCTTCAGCGGTGGCGCTCCTCAGCTGATGGTTTGAATTTCCTGGGACGAGGTAGCTGTCTGGCAAGAGAAAGTAACAAATAATCAAGGGTTCGATTTTGATGCCCTTGATATAAGGAAGGCCAAGATTTTTTTTTTAAAAAAAATTATGCCATTTTCTTCACTGTCTATCAAATCTGCATGCCCATTTCAACGAAGAAAATGGCATAATTTTGAATAAACAATCGAAGGCCAATGCTTTAGATTAGATTATGCTCCATTCACTGGACTTTTTGGAAGTCACCACTGAGGATGGAGCATTGAGATTTTGAGAGTCAAAAGTGCCTGAAATAAGAGCCTCATTTATGTCATGGTTTGATTATTTATCAGTTGAAGCTGTCTTTCGAGTTGGGGTATAGCAAAAATTGGTATTCAGAAAGTCTTGAACAAGTTTAGATTTTTTCCGACATGGTTGATTCTTTTCGTGACAGGCTATACTCGATTGCTGTCTTGCGGCCTGGATATGTCTTCTTTATCTAGACCTTCAATTATCCGAGCATGGAGGTGCATTTTATCTTCCCGGCGTTTTCTTTGGGGTGAGACAGTTTCTTTATTATGCAGTGGTTATTACTAGTTGCTTTGTAAATAAGTCAGTTTGGTGCACGTAATGCAGGCATCTCTTCCGCCACGCATCGGAGCCTGAAGGGAGATTCAAATTTTCATTTTTATAATTTTGGTCATGGGAGTGGTGGAGGCTCGACCAGGGGATACGGAACTGGAAATGATAGATTCAGATCCAATGATGAAAGCAGTAATGCTCCAGCTGGGAATGCTGGGACTAATAATAATTCAAGTCATAACTATGCCCCGGGGTTCAAGAACTTTCCATCTACTGGTAAAATTGGAAGAAACCATCGTCCTCAGTCTCAAAATTTTGGTGGCGGTGGTCGCCACAAGAGAGTTAAAGGCGGGAGAGGAGGTTTTGAGGATGGTTTTCGGATGCCAGATTTTGATCCTGGAGGTGATCAGTTGAAAAAAATCTTTGAAAGCCAAATGGAAACTGGTGATCCAAATGGTGGTTTGGATTTGGAGGAGGATGGCCCTATAGAAGGTAACTTCAGAGATGATGACGATACTGAGGCCGAAGAATTTTATAAAAGCGCCTAGTTATTACACAACCACCACCAAATGGATGCAAAAGCAAAATGGCGAGAAAAAAAGAGCTGAGTCTTACTTGTCCTCATTCTGCAGCAGATCAAATGTGCCTAAAATTGCAACTCAGAGTTTTCAAACAAAGAAAAGTAAAAGTGATGCAGAAATTCGGAGCCCTAACATCCATAAAAATGAAAGAGATGGGAGTAGTTTCTGGACAAGAGCCGATCACTCGAGTGAAGAGATCACTAGGGTGGAGAAAATGAACCAGACAAATAAGTGCTTCGGAGACTCAGGGCATATTCAGGTCTCTGGTCCGATATCACCCCCACTGCGACTTTGACTACAGTCTTTTGAAAGATGATTATACAGAGCAGGAGTTACCTAGCTATTATATTGAAACTCTCCCAGCACAAGTTCTTGCAAAGAAAAGAAATTTGAATAATAGAGTAGCTGCTTCATTATTTCAAAGTGTCTTTCCTTTGAAGGTGACCAAAATCTCATCCCTGCAGTGCAACTCAAAATATAGTTTTAAATGCAGAAACCTGTAGCAAAACTCAGAAGCTATGTTTGAACTCCATTTTCATAAATGGAGTGATAAATCAATCGGCTGATCCTTATCTATTCTGCCACTCCCACTTTGAGCATTTTCATGAATACCGTCTCTGACGGTTTCAATCTGATTCATCTGGCCGCTGCCGTTGCATCTGATACTCCTCTGCCAGTTCACAAAGCTTTTCTCATCATCTGCAAACATGTATGGATTGCCTGAGCACCCACCTCCATAATATGCCACATTGTCGAGCCTGGGCGCTGCACAGGCTGGGGCTGACCCGAAACGTTCGAATTGCTGATTGATGTAGTGGCTGAGATTAGACGCATGAGCTGATATGAACATGGAGGCGGAGGGGTTCATGTAGCTGAGATGATGATTTGGTGCGAAGACCAGCGGATGCGGGACAGCGGGGTAGGCGAAGTCATAGTCAGAAGTGGATCTTTTGGCTTTTCTCGCCGCAGTTCTTTCCTTTTTGTGTGCATTTTGGTGCCCTCCTAGAGCTTGTGAGCTGTAGAATTTCCTGGAGCAGAACAGGCATGGGAACACTCTAGTTGTAGAAGTCATGTCTTCTTGATTGGTATTGCTCTCATCCCCTGCGTTCATCGGTTTCACTTCATCCACCATTTCTGCAACGCAAGTACACAATGAGTCAGCAATTGATCTCACAAAGATCAAACATGCACCATATCATGTCAGATGATGAATTCTTGAAACGTGGAAGTTTGATGCCATACTTGTGATCTGGGTAGGTTGCTGTCTGAGGATCTGAAACTAGAGGAGGAACTAGTTCAAGAAAAGCTGGTCTTTTATAAAATGGAGATGAGTCTGAGTGTTTCTCTACTACAGAAGCTTGTGGTTATATTTAAATAACACATGGAGAGTCTGAAGGTGCATGTGATTTATAGTTTATACTTAGAGAGGGAGGTGTGTGAGACAGTAGCACACAAGAAGTGCAAGTGTTGGGAGTGTATGGGCTGTGTAGCAGGAAGAGATAAGAGAGAGAGAGAGAGAGAGATGTGTCCTGCAAAAGCTTAAGGTGATCAGATCAGATGATGCACATTCAGACATACATACATGCTGGTAGTGTTGAGAAGAGAGCAGTAGTAATTGAGTTACATACAATAAGGAGGAGATTGGGAAGTGTGAGCTCATGTACTCAATCCTGAGTCCTGACACACGTTTATCTGTTTCCATGCTTTTACTTGCCCAACCATTTTCACTTCACTTTCCTTTTCCCCATTTGGGTATTGACTAAGTTACTGGATTGCCTTTTTTTCCATCCTTCATTGAGTTATCTATCACCCTAGCAGTTCATCTACCTGCCTTTGCCACCTCCAACCTACTGCCCAACCAATTCAACCAGATGTTTTCTGAGCTTTGGAAGTTTCAGTTTCAGACCCACCTGAGTGGGGTTTTACCTTTTATGAGGGGTTGAAGTATCTTTTCAACACCTCACTGACTGAGATTAGAAGTTACTTAGAAGCAGACAGGTATTGAAATCAAAATTTTGGGAAATGGTGAAACAAAATTAAATGGGGTATTTGATTGGAGGCTGGGAAGGCAAGAGTGGAGGGAGGGACTGCCACCTTTTGGACCCAATCCTCCTCCATTAAAAACCAACTAGTTTCCACAGGACATATGCTGCTTTTTCTTGTTTCTGTGAGCCCCGAGAGGTGCTTCAAAGCAAATGGTTTTTTGAGGAATAAATGTTAGTTATGGGGGGCCTTGTAGATGCACCAGTCTCTACTGGTCCTCACTCACTGCCACTCTCTGTGACTTATTGCCAATCCTATCCTCCCCAACTTGTTCCTTTTCCAATTCCTTTGCACTGCTGCAGGCATTCACCTCCCCCACTGCGACTCATGAATGTGTGAAACATCGCCACCCAAAATGACCATTTGGGTCAGGACATGTGTCCCAGACTTCTAACAAATGGGAAATGACAAACTCAGTTCCAGTGGAGCATGTTTGAGTTTTGGATCCACCCTCAGACTCTGATGGCTTTGGTTACGTTCCGTGTATCTACTGGTTTCCACATTGGACATGGCCGGCACCTTGTGGTTCAACCAGTTGATTTCTGTAATATCAAACTCACTGTGACACATGTGATAAATAGACTTGTGTCATAAAGTTTAGTAAATAACTTGCAGATTTATTGAGTTTTTTTTTAAGAGATGGTCTCTTATTATGTTAAGTGATTGTCTGTTTGAGTGAATGGTAATTAAGAAAGTTTTGTTTTTTTTTTAATTTTTATTTATACAAATTATAACGTTCACACTCAACTATCATGATTCGAACTCTAGAGGTGGGATATTGTCATGAATCATCCCTCACCCACTTTACCACCAAGCTGCAACCTTGATGGCAAAGTCTTGTTCATTCATTGGCAATTTAGCTTCTAAATCATTCAGTGCTGAATTAAAATTCGTCTAACAATTAAAATTATCGTAAACATATTTTATGCATCATACTTCTTCAATTGCACTTTCATTTTTGTGTTTTTTCATAATTATGTTTAAAAATAAGTTTACATTTCAATCACATTTTTTTATTTTTTAAAATGTGAAAATGGAAAAAAATATTAAAATATTTAAAAAGTGAGTTGAAATAAAATCATTCATAAAATCAAAGTTGTTTTAATCATTTGGTTATAATATTCAAATTTCCACATAACATTCCACATCCAACACATAATTTTACAAAACGATACCTAAATATCATCCTTTTAATATTGTCTGAATATTTATTGGCATTGTCTCTGATAGTTGGTTTGGGCAGCACACTCCAGCCAACTAAGTGCTTGTAAGCAACCGGTAACGCTAGTACACAACTGGCTTACAAGGGCGCTTACTTTACACAACTCTTTTTAGTAAAAAAACCTCGTCTAAAGTTTTATATTAGTTGACACTGCTTGAGATTTACAAACGTTCTTTTAAGTCTATACTTCCTCCGTCCTCTATTACATGTCGTTTAAGGTTAATTTGAGTAAATTAAGGTGAAGTTAATGTTAGCAGTTGAACAAATTTAATGAATGAGTGGTTGATATTTTTATAAAAAAATTCGTGCAAAAAGTAAAATTAGTAGATGATTACTGGTGGAGAATATTTTTTTTATTGAATATGATAATGAAGTGATTAATGTTTGACATCTTAAGGTAGTTGTTGACATTAAATACGCATTGAAAATTGTTAAGCGACAAGTAAAAGTGGACAAAAAAAATCGATTAAGTGACATGTAAAAGAGGACAGAAGGAGTATTATAGACGACGCTAAAGATTCTGAGCGTACTAATTTATGCTCGCCGCACATTTATTTTCTTAAAGCACCGTCAAAAGAAAAGCAAGATATTTATGTCACACTGGTGCAAGTACTCATTTCGTCAATTATTTAGTCGAAAGAATAATGATTGCTGTGCTAGGAGTTATCTTGATCATTTTCATCACATCTGCTTGGATAATAAGGCTTCAATTTTGTTTATGATCGAGAGAGTTTCGGGATATTTTTAAGGTTTTGTTTGATTTAGGGAAAATTGGAGGATAAAGAAAATGTGATTTGTAGATTTTTTTTTTGATTTAGAGAAAAAAAATGTGAGAAGAAAATAGAAAATTTAGAAAAGAAAATAATATACAATTGCAGTCGATGTTTAATTCACATTAAGTCCCTGAAAGACTGTAACAACTCATGTGAATTTAACACTGTGGCTGTTGTGTAAATATGATAATAAATTAAAAGGGGGCATAATTTATCTTGATAATTGTGACGCCTCTAAAGTTAGATTAGATCTAATTTAGCCGATTTACTTGATTAAAGGTAAAGTTGGAGAAATGCGGGTCATTGGATTTGATCCGGATAAGTTTAGGAGATTTATTTAGAGAGAAAGATCAGGACCTTGGCTACTCGGCAGGGCCAAGACAGGATCCAGGGATTGAGCCTCGTTTGCTTGGTAGGGACAGGCCCGTATCCAAGAGGCGTAGGGGTCTTGGCTCCCAAGTGAGGACCTTGGTGAGGGACTCGAAGACTCGGAACCTCGACACCCATGAAGGGCTAGGCGAGGAATTTGGAGACTCTGGGCCTTGGCGCGAAAGACCTACACAATTCGGAGGCTTGGAGGATCAAGACGAGGGAATCAGACATCGGGGCCTTGACTGCTCAGTAGAGTCAGGATGAAGCAGGATCAACCCTAAGTCGGGTTGGATCACTCAGAAGGGTGTTGACGGATTTCCAGTCCAGGTGTCGGATCTGGATTCTTCGAGGCTCTGCGAGGATCAAGGTTGAGAGAACACTTTGACAACGTTCAATGGTGGGGGAAATGAGCTTTTATATAGCCTAAATTGGGAGAAAGCATGCATTTGGTAAATGGTCAAAAGTCGTGCCCGTTCAAGTTGCACCCTTTGGGAAAGGGTGCATCCTTTAGGCAAATAAGCAGATCTTGTATTCTTAAGTTTTTTCACACACTTGATGGTGAAATCAATAAAGAGTCTAGCAAAATTTTCTCTACATGTGTATCTCTTAGTCCGTTTTTTGTTCGAAACACCTAAATACATGCATTTCGTCATAAAACTTATCCACCTTTTGGGCGGGATTCAGGAGGACTGAGCTAAACAGAGAATGCTCATTGTCACATTGATAAGATGTTCGATTAAGGATCTGAAGGAATCCCCATGACGGCAGCCGAATTGATACAAGAGCTGGACACCTTGAGGCCCCGTTAAGTTTCAAATTTTAAATCGTTTAACCCTAGTAAAATAATAATTTCATGAAACAAGCGGAGAAGCTTGACATTGATATGGCCTTAGCGTTGGCGTTATTTTAGTGTTGTTGATGTATAGTTGTCCAACACACCGAGTGTTGCTGTCTGTTTACACCATCTCCATACCACTGATGCACACCTCTTCATAGCATATTCACTAGCTCCTCACCCCTCGGTCAGAACCCTGGTTGTCAAATTACTTTACTCTTCAGACGAACATATATAGTCAGGTGGGACTCATGATGGAGAAGAGAAGTTAGAAGCACGAAGAGACTCTGACAAAAGAAGAAGCTCGAGTAAGAGAGAAGCTCATATCGGGAACAAAGACAAGGGGAGGAGTGTCAACCCCAAGTCTTTGTCTTGTCATCATATGTCGATGTAGAATAATGAAACAAGAAGAGAATACCTTAACTTGTTCCTGAGATGATGAATTCAATAATAAAAGACTTTGCTATGATGCCAGGAGCTGACCCAGCAACATGGGTGATAAGGGGCTCGACATCGATGCAAAAACATTACCTGAGATGAATGTTGGTCCGAAGATCTCATAAGAGCTTTTTAGCTCAATTTAAGCCTGAACTATTGTAATATGTTTATGTTAAGTCTTGAGAAAATGAAAGGAAAAATAATTTTTTCATTTATTTTCATCAAATTTTCTTTGGATATCTCAACCAAATTAAGAATTCATTTTCATTTCATTTCAGAAAAAAAAATTTCTCACAAAATTTCTGGCGGTTATTAGATATGAGGGGATACTCTATATAAGCTAGGTAAAAGATCATGTATAATAAAATCAATTAACTATTTTTTTATTTTAGCATTTTAAGATGTTTAGGACATAGTCCTATGTACCATAAAACCTAAAATTTCCGAAAAACTAAACCTAAACCTAAATCTTTAAATCCGAAAACCCTAACTACAAATGCCCAAAAACCCCTAAAAATCCTGAAACACCTAAAATCCTTAAAATCTTAAAACTCTAAAACCATATAAATCTAACACGTACCTTAAGTCCTTAACACACAAAAACCTCATAACTCCTAAAATAAAAAAGAAAAAAAAAACAAAACCTTATTTTTTTATCTCAATTTTTAACCTAACTTATGAGGTGTCACTTCATACTTTTAGTTTCTCAAATTGATTGTCCTAGAACAAACACAACCATAATATAAAGATATCTCTACAAGATGAAATGTTTATCCATCCGGGGAACAATTTGGGACCTATACGCTTTGTCATTCTAAATTCTAATCCATCAAACCGGTAAAACTGCTGCCTCCAAAAAGTTTGACGAGGCTTTCCAATATATCATATCGGAGACATTTAAAAGACCTAAGAAATTTTTTATTTTTTATTTACAATAGATACAATAAACACAAAGAAAATACACACGTATCCAATCATCAGCGTGAGATTTCGAATCCATGATTTTACGGAACACAGACAGAACTCTTTACCTCTTGACCACCACCCCTGCTGGCAAATACCAAAGAAATTAAGAGAGAACACCAATTGATTATTCAAATTGAATTGCTGTTCATTTAATTGAACCAAACTGTAAAACTCTAGACCAATAATTGAATTGAATTTAATGGTTAACTAAAAAATCGTTTGATTATCAAGAAAGTATTCAATTAAGCAAAATTACTAATTCTTTAATATAATTTTATTACTAAAGGTTTAAAGGGCCTGATAGGAGACTGAAAATGAGCATGTGAATTCACAAAGGTACTAAAAACAAGTGTGTTAATTTCTTCTTCAAAATAATGTATGTCTAGCATCTGCATGAAGTGTTGTCTTGACTTCAGGGGAGAAATTAGTCCCCCGCGATGAAGCGATGGATGCACAAAATTTGTCAAACGATCAGTAATTTCATTGGCTTCTCAAAAAATGTAAACCGTTCGAGTTGCCAACTTCATCGTCCACATGCACCACCATGGCGGACTCGATCGCTAGAGTGGCCAACCTCACTATCAAATGCCGATAGCTAGAGTGATATGATAGGTTGTGATGGGACCAAACTTCCTCTCGGGGCCCTGAATATTATTCATCATTTCCGCCCAACACTCAGGGCTTTCCTGTCGCATTGCATGAATGGAGAAGAAGCCACGGCTACATTTTGCACCACCTGGGCTTGGGACCCGATCGACCTCTTCCAAGCAACCACTGCGCACCCTACACCACATGTGGATGAAGTTTCATTCAGACAGGGATTTTGTGCCACATTACTTTCCTTGCATGGGATGCTCAGCTTTCTCATCTGCATTTGTTGCCAAATTAAATCATGCTTTGTTAAAAAAAAAAAAATTTAACTTAGCTGAGTTGGATGTGAACTTTAATTCTTCGTATGTTTGAGTGCCTACAAATCTATAACAATTCAATATATTTTTAACATTGAACTCTAGACTCCTCCACTTGTACTAGTTTTGAGCCGGGCCTGCTTCTCCGAGTAAGCATTTGGAGAGCATCCTCCCATGAGGGGACCTCAGATTGGATATTCCAGGTCGAGAGTCGATCGTCAGCCTTGAGAAAATTGTCATGCCCTTTGCAGATTTCTCAAAGGTAGCTGCTTCTAAAGAAGTACGGATCGAGACCGCACTTACTGAAATTATTGTGTTTCAATGAAATCCGGTCTAACTGAGTCGAACATAAATTTTTTTTATTTTGGAACAGGCCGGATCAAACTAAAAATTGAAAATTGGACTGGAATCATTCTGTCTGGTCCATTTGATTTGTTCTGATCAGATTTTGAGTCATTTTCAAGTCCGAACCTAATTTGTACACCTCTAGTTGTGGCGGTGTGTAGAATCCTAGCTCCATTCGTCCGACGGGTCGCGTGGGGCCGATAGACGTTGCAGGTTGAATGGCTGATACATCCGAAGTCTCTACACAATTGATCAATCCAGTAAGATACAAATTAATAACCATCTTTTGATAGCGATAAGGTCCCTCAATGAGTTCCAGCTGGGGAATGTGTATATTCTTTAACCTCGACTCAATCACTGGCTGAATGACACATGCAATACAATATTTCAATGTAGTATTCTAATTCACTCTAACTAAAATAAAATTTATTAATCTTAATATATATATTATTTGTTCAGTTCATCTCAACAAATTTATTTAATACACGTAGTAAGAAATTCAAAAATTCAAAAATTCAAAAATTTATAATGTTCAACCGTCCACAAATATGCATGGATCAAATCCAATCAAATGTCTTATATCAATTTGAAAGGTAAAATCTCATTTGGATTTAATATTTAATTTTACAATTTATTACTTGAGATATTTTAATTAGGGAAATCTTTTTTAAAGGGTTCTCAAACTATCACTTTTTATCTAATTACAATCCGAACTATCATAATTTTCAAATAAATTGCAAATTTTTATTTTTTTTGATGGTCAAATTGACTGACTTAATGCAAAATAAAAACATTAAATATCTAACTATTGTTAAAACACATAAACTATGAAACGGAATCCCCGCCATCTCCAATATCTCAACCAAACCAACCCCCTCTCCTCCCCCAAGAAAACCAACCTCCATCTCCTCTCCGACCGTCGTGGCCGCCCAACCTCCATCTCTATCGGACCAACTCCACCATCAAATCAATTTAGCAGCTATTCCCCTCTGTCTTCTTTTACATGTCACTTAACCGAATTTTTTTATCCTATTGTATTTGTCACTTAATAATTTTCAATGTGTATTTAATATCAGCAACTACATTAAAATATCAAAAATTAATCTTTTCTTTATCATAATCAATAAAAAAATCATTTATCACCAGTAATAATCTACCAATTCTATTTTTTTCACAATTTTTTTTAAAAAACAACATCAACTACCCACTCATTAAATTTATTCAACCTTTAGCATTAACTTCACTTTAATCTACTCAAATTAACCTTAACACATGTATTAAATGACCGAGAGAGTACATGACACGTACAAATGATTCACCTTCCTCCACCATTTCCTCGAACTCCTCACCATCAAAATTCATACACACTCTCTGCATAGGCGTGTCTGGGTGCGACACATGAGGTTAATCAGTGCGTTTGCGGCGATCTGTTCTCTTCGGTGGCACCACTACTATTGAGTATGGAGCTTTAGCCGACATCAATAATTAACTCCTCTAAATTCCCTTCGATTTTTTCTTACTTGTACTTTAATTATATAGTTTGTTACTCCTGTTGCTGCTGCCTCACAAGCGTCTTCACTCCGAGGCCATTGAAAGCACAATTGCAGTTGCCGAGCGAGGGCAGTTAAAAGTTTAGAAGGCAAGAAATTAGCGACATGAGATGCGGAACGAGAGACACTGTTAGGACTTGAACAATACTCTAGTGTTGATCAGAAAAGGAGTTTCTTCTGAAGAAGAATAGGAGATGGAGGGTTTGTCGTAGAAGTGTAAGAATAAATCGATAAATCGAACTAAAATTAACCAAATATATTAGTTTTGTTCGGTTCGGTTCTAAAATAATTAGGCGGAAAACTGACCAATTCGGTTCAGTTTGAAATTTGTTGTTACAAATCAAATCGAATCAAGCCAAACCAAATAGTTAAAAATATAAATAATACCTTAACAAAACCATATCCCCATTTGTACGTTAGTTTGCTACGTGCCCAAGTCGCTCACTGTATCCTGCTGTGATTGAGCAGAAATGAACACTTAATGCAAAAGATAGATTGATATAATTAGTTAACATTCTAATCTTGTTGGCAACCTATTGAATCTAACTTTTTAACCTTTTAAGTGTAGAATTGTTGGATCCACACTCAAAATCAATTGGCAATGAGTGGGGGATCCCAACTATATATAAGGATCAATTTAGAGCCTTCACTGGGCGATGTGAGATAATACCACTTAATATGCTCAACACTCCCCCTCACTTGCGAGGACCTATGTTAACCTCGACAAGTGGGACCTCGTGCGGACCTAGTTAACCGTCACGGGCATGTTCTAAGAGTGCGGCCAAAACCCGCTCTGATACCATGTACAATTGTTGGATTCACACTCAAAACTAATTGACAATGAGTGGGGGAGCCCAACTATATATAAGGATCAATTTAGAGCCTTCACTAAGCGATGTGGGATAATACCACTTAATATGCTCAACATTAAGAATAATTGGATTAGTTCTTATGAAGCTGGATGGCTCTGCTCGAGGTGGCTGCATGCGAGTATAAATTATTGCTGTTTTCTTTCACTTCTTCCCTGTTTTGGTGCTGATAAAATATTTTTGCTTTAAACATTTTAATAAATTTGCTATTCAACTTTAACACCAATTTTTTTTGAATTTCAAGTTAGTGTGGTTGATGAGCTTAAAATTCCGACCAAGTTTGCTGATGTTGGTGAAGGTGTAGAAGAAGCCTTTCCATGTTGAGATTTTTGTGAATTTCATATTTTCATGAGAACAAAAAGATGGTTAATATACACATTATTATCACCTCATTGGTTTACTTATCTCATATATAGCCTCGGGGATTTGGGTACTGCTTGAATGATAATGTCAATACTAATTATCCATGACTCATCACAAAGTTGTGCATGATAAAAAAAGCTTAGGTCATTCTTCTAAACCAACTATAACAGGGTAGATCAAATTTTGAACAATTTGATCAGGTAAAAGTAAAGTGAAAAAGATTGTAAAAAAATTGTGATAGAAACAATAGATGACATTTTGGATTGTATGTGTAAGTGATTGAACTGAAATCAATTCGAATCGGTCGGTTTGATTCAATTCAATTTTTTAAACAAATTGGTTTGATTTGGTTTTAAAAAAATGGAATCGATGAGTATTAGTTTGGTTGGATTTTTTTCCCTTAAAATCGAATCGAACCAAACCGTTACACGCTGCACTCCTAATTTATCAGTTAAATGCGATGGAAATTATGAGATCCACATGATTTTTTTTATTTCTCTTAACAACAATTAGATAAAGAAGAATAGTTCAGAATCTCTTCAAGATTCTTTTTCCTTTTAATCAATTATATATGACTCACCTTCATACACATGTTTCACTTAAATTTTTTAAGTGAGATGGATTTTAATAGGCGATAAGGAATCTCATCCGTCATCCGCATGATTTCAGGTTCGAAATCTCACTACGTGTGATTGGATAAAATAAAATAAAATTTTAATATACCTAGGTTTTATAAAATGAAATCAAAAGAACCATCATTCCGAATCTCATCTTCCAAAGCTGCTGCATATGTCTTCGACTCCTCCTGCTCAACTGGTTCGATTCAAAAATAAAATAAATAATAATAATAATAATATATAAAAATATATAGACACAACACAAAGCTGCGTGCTGCTGCTGCTGAGTGTACATTTTAATTTATTTTCATCTGTTTTCGTGATGGAAATGTCGCTTAATTCTCGGCAATGTCGCTCCTCATCCCCGCCTGATTCTTCCATCCTACTCTAGCCTCCCGCAATTCCCGCTCCCTCCTTCCCTCCACCCAACGCACCGATTCGATTCTGCTTCTTGTCGGATTATCAATTCTCCGAGATCCACCCCCGATTCTCACATCCCATCCAGCTAGGGCTCCCGTAAATTCCTGACGTACCGGTACCTTCCTTTCTCTCTCACCCATGTCTATTCGTTTCTTATTTATTGGAATTAAAAAAAAAGGGATTTTGGTTGTGAATTTTGATCCGAATTCTAGTGATACCGAATTGTGAATGATGAATCTTTGAATTTCTGTTTTGCTATCTCTTTCTGTGGTTGTTGTTGTTGTTGGTTGCCCATCAAATTTTTGACCTGTTTGAATCTGGAGTTTATTCCACCTATAAAAATAAAAGAATAAAATAAAATTCTTATTTGCAGATTTCGAGTCAGACTGCTCGTCAGATTATGTTTTCAGGGGTCCAAGAGGTGTCTGCTTGATCTGATGGCAAGTTTTATAGGATCCTTATAGCTTGGCCAGGACACCTTAAAGCTCCCATCTCCTCTAGTTAAGAAGAAACTCAGAAACTGTCTTGGCCAGGACACCTATAGTCACATCTCCTCTAGTTGGGGTTAAGGGTAGTGGACAGAGAGTGCTTGTTGAGTTGTGTGGTATTATGGATAGTTGGGTAGAGTAATCTGAAGGGGATAAGTTTGGAAATAGGCCTGGTAGCTGACTTGATAACATGAGCAGTGAGGTTCCAAGCTCATCAAGTCACTGGGTTCAGCCAGGATCTGCCTATAATGCTCCGACTCAGAAGAATCCAATATCGGCAAACATGTTTGCTAATAATGTGTCTGTACAAACTGGTGAGGAATTCTCCATGGGGTTTGTTCAAAATCTCTCTGGATCTAAACTAGCACCCCAAATTGATTTGAGTCGGGATCGTGAACAACTAATCGCCCTGCCTCAAAACAATCAGCTGGCATATGAAGATCTTGCTAGGATCCTGGGGTTGCAAAGAATGAATTCAGAGTGTATGTCAGAAACATCGGAATTCGCATCTGCTCGAGGTTCGGTAACAGAGATTAACAATGGATCTTACAACGACCCCCTAAATAAGTTTCAGAAACATACAAGTGATGATGCACAGGGTTCTATGAAGTTAACCAATGAAACAATGAGCAACAGAAGTGATTCAAGGCCAACTGCTCCAACAATTTATCCGGAATCATCTCATCAGAATCAACCTCCTGGATCTGTGGCTGGTGACGGTTCTCAATCTGAAAAGATAAAATTTCTATGCAGCTTTGGTGGGAAGATCTTGCCTAGACCAGGCGACGGCAAACTTAGATATGTAGGTGGTGACACACGCATAATTTCCATCTACAAGAATCTTTCATGGGCAGATCTTGTAAAAAAAACCTCACTTATATGCAATCAACCTCACTCAATCAAGTACCAGCTTCCAGGTGAAGATTTAGATTCACTTATATCTGTATCTTCCGATGAAGATCTTCAGAACATGATTGAGGAGTATTATGGTCTAGAAAAAACAGAGGGATCCCAAAGACCCAGACTGTTTCTTATTCCATTGAATGAATGTGAGAAGACATCCTCCTTCGAGTCAAGTACTATTCCGCAGAGCAGTCCTGACTATCAGTATGTTGTTGCTGTGAATGGAGTACTTGATCCGAGTCCTCGGCACAACTTAAATGTTCAGTATTTCAGGAATGAGCTAAATCAATGTGGTGTTGACTTGGACCAAAGACCAACCACATGTATGGATTCTCCATCTGTGCTACACCCTATTGATGTTAGAAATAACGGTATGAATATCTCAAATCCCACACAATACTCAAACGAGTCCCAGAGTGTGCTAAAGTCTCCAAAACCCATCCAATATTCACCTAATGTTGTTGAACAAGGAGATGCTTCGAGTATAAATGTTCACCTGAATGGGAACATATCTTGCCGAGACAGCAATGGGAGTAATAGTTCCTTTATCGCTGCACATCCACCTCGTGACTACTCAATCCCCGACGCTTCAGGGTATAGTTATGGCACACAACGCCCAATATCGGTGAATGATATTCCCTCAAACAAGCATGTAGAAATTAATCTTGATCAACAACACAGAGCATATTACCAAAACCGTCAACCTACTCATGACGTGTTACCACATCCAGTTCTTAGTTCGAATGAGGATTTTGATAAATTCTTGCGTGGAAGACCAGTGCTTAATCAAAAATCATTTCAATCAGAAAAATCGTCACAAAGTCCTGATGGTGTAACAGGTCTGCTTGCTGGATCTACCGAGTCTAATGATTATCATAATGGAATGCCGCATGCATATTCTGATTCAAAACTCCAAGAGCATGGAGGAACTTCAGCTCACTGTTCGTTAGAGGGCATGGGCCCTTCTTCTCTGAACTTAGCGAAGACACCTTTATCACAACTGCTGGTCTCTGGTGCTCCCGAAAATAACCTAAAAATTCAGGATCAGATTTTGAATGTTCAATCTGGCTCCCACAATTGGTCAAATTTGCTTAATCACTCTCATTACGGTGAGGTTCCAATGGTTGGAAGAAAAGAAGATAATTTTCCTACAGAAGATGGTTGGGACAGAAAACTACAAGAAAACTTTCAAGATGTGAATGTGAATGATTATGTGACTATTCCTGTGGCATATAACCCAATTTTGAATCCTTTTCTGGGCCAGAGTAACAAAGTTCAAGAGACTTCATATCCAGCTCCAGTGTCTCAACTCAATGTAACAGCCAATGTCAGTTCAACTTCTGATTCTCTTCAGAGTTTAGGAGCTCTGCAGAATATTGTAACCACGGGGATTTATCGGGATAAAGGCAGCAGGCCTCAACAGGGCCAACAAGAGAGGGTCACATCATATCAGTCGACTGAGTTTCAGAAATACAACTTAAATGGGATGACTCATGGTGCTCAAAGAACCGATTCTTCATGGGGCAAATTTGTAGAGTCGGCTACTATAATTCCAACCACTGATGCTCAGTCACATCATGAGACGGCCCTTTATGACCTTTTTCCTGGATTATCTATTGGCATGCCTAATGAACCTGCTAACTTGCCACCTTTAAAGGATGCAGTCTTGCAACATCATTTGCAAGTAAGTTCTGCGGAGTTAGACCCCTTCGGTTTCTGTGGCCAGACTACTCCAAGCCTCCTTCCGTATCATATTAGCCCCGTGAATATGTCTGGAAATCAAACAGAACAGGCTGTTCACAAACGAGAAACATCTCTGATTGACTGCGATTTTAATGTCTCTTTTGGTCAAAATGTTGAAAACGTGCGTCATGAAATTAGCTATCCAGAAATCTCAACATATGACAAATCCTCAGCTGTTGGGAAAGATGCAACTTCTGCTCAGACTACTCATTTGGAATTGTCATCGGAAGCAGAGATAGTGGATGGCGTTAGATCTGATGTTTGCTCTCCTAATGTTACTGATGGAGATCATGTATGTCCGGATAATGAATTGGAGGTGAGCTTTTGTTTACTCATTCACTTATCTTGTTGTATTACTTTGAAGAATTCTTGTTAATTGTTCAAACATAATAGTTGCATGACTTTTTGTGCCTTTTACTGATTTCTTTAGGATGGCAATTGTAGTGAGGGAAAGGATGTGTCCATTAGTGATGCAGTAATTGCGGAGATGGAAGCTGGTATCTATGGCTTGCAGGTTTTCCATCATATTCCTTGTGCTGTTTACTTCTTTATAACTAACCTTTGTAGCACATACATTATCTTTACCGAGTATTCTTTGTCTAATATGATATGCAAAAACTGTAAAAAAATTGATTAATCCTCCTGGGTTTTTGCTATAGAATCAAATCAAAATATGTTTTATCTTCAAAAGTAAGGTGGCATCATACAATTTCTTAAAAAGCAGGATATGCTTTACCTGAATGAGATATATCTGGAGTTATCTCATCTGCTATTAGTGTTATCTTCCCACCTTGCATTTCAATGTGAAGTTCCCTTTATGATTATTCTCTGGTCCGTTAAAGCTGTTATATTCAAGCCTGTGTGTATCGTATACCTTTGTTATTGGCAGATTATTGGATAACTTCAAAATTTCATGCTATGCAGCCGTGATCTTTTGAATTACTACACATACCCCGAGGTTAAACAAATTGCCTAGAGGCATTTTATATTTCATAGTTAGGTGCAGAACATCTTTTAAATTTCACGGAGTTTATATTTTTACAAAGAAATTATGCTGAAGTGCAATTCTTCTTCTGTGTCATCTGTTAATTGCATTCTACATATATTTTGTCACTACGGTAGTGTAAAGGATTGGATCTGTATGGTGTTTAACAAACATGAGTGTCACTCCTGTTGCTGGTTTAGTTGTTAGTGGTGCCTCTCTGTGGTCACTTTTTTTTCATCAGCACTTCACCTGCAGAGTTTTCTTGCCCACCTCAGTTTACGCTATAATAACGTTACATTTGGCGGTTTTTGGTCACTTCTCTTTGTATCATTCATTTACGTTGCTGTTGATTGTTCTATGTATCTATAATTAATTTGCAGATTATAAAGAATGCTGACCTTGAAGAACTCCGCGAATTAGGATCCGGGACATATGGAACTGTTTATCATGGAAAGTGGCGTGGAACAGATGTTGCAATCAAAAGAATAAAGAAGAGTTGTTTTGCTGGAAGATCATCAGAAGAAGAACGATTGGTGCATTTCATAGTCAATTACTTACAGTTTCTTATGTTTTATACTTGTGTAGACTATAACGATAAAATTGTATAACTAGTAAAACACAGTTTATACACTCTTGATTCAGATCACACTGTGTTTTTTCTTTAAAAGCCTATGCTTCCTCTAAAAAATTGTCACGTGTATATGAAAAGGGGTTTTCATATAATTTATCAGCAAGTCCAATCCTTGGGGAACTTGTCGTAAATATGAGATTGGTTTCATAAATATAATTTTGTTTCCAGTCTTGAGCTTGAATATTTGTTTTTTTTTTACTGAATAGACCAAAGACTTCTGGAGGGAAGCCCAAATCCTATCGAATCTTCATCATCCAAATGTCGTTGCATTCTATGGCGTTGTTCCAGATGGCAGTGGAGGTACATTAGCAACTGTTACTGAGTTTATGGTGAATGGGTCACTTAGGAATGTCCTCCTTAAAAAAGATAGGTAACACCTCTATCAGTTTCTGAGATAACATCTCACTTTATATATAACCTGTTGATTGATCTGAAACTTTACTATTTACCCTAAGATTGAATATCTTTGATTTCTTTATAGATCTCTTGATCGACGCAAAAAGCTCATTATTGCAATGGATGCAGCTTTCGGCATGGAATATCTACATTCTAAAAATATTGTGCATTTTGATTTGAAATGTGACAATTTGCTTGTTAATTTGAGGGATCCACAGCGACCTGTATGTAAGGTAAATGCTTGGAACCATGTATCTGCTTGCTATGATGATTGAATGTAATATCCTTAAGTGCTACAGTACAAATCAAACCACTTGATTGATTGTTATGTAAGGTACTCACACTCAGAGAGTCTCGGTGAAGTAGAAAGTTCAATATAGTACTCACGATTGCTGATGTAGTTTTATCCCTTATATTGATCTTGAGATTGGAAGACATGTGGAAATTTTTCCCTAACTTTTTCTGGCTGTGAACATTGATGATAGTACAAAGATTCATTTAGCTTGGTTCGTAAACCTTCGATTATGAAAAATTCCAAATTTCCCCCAGACTTCACGACTTTATTATCCAGGTTGGGGATTTCGGATTGTCAAGAATCAAGCGAAATACGTTGGTGTCCGGCGGAGTTCGAGGAACTCTTCCCTGGATGGCTCCAGAGTTGCTGAATGGCAGCAGTAGCAAGGTCTCGGAGAAGGTAGACATGCTTTGTTAATGCCATCTTGCACTCCTAGATGGCTTTTACGTTGAACTTTGTTCTGTCGTTAGGTTGATGTTTTCTCATTTGGCATTGCACTGTGGGAGATCTTGACTGGAGAGGAACCATATTCTGACATGCACTGTGGTGCAATCATAGGTAACACACTTTTCATTGAATTTGACTGGTGTTGAAGTGGTTTTGTTGAATGGTTGCAATATCATACTGGTTTTAGGAAGATCCAAAATCTATTAATGCAGCACATATATGAATGCATGTTTGTTGTCCCTCAAACAGAAGTATCTTATGCACATGCTTCCTGAAGCTCAATAAATATGTCAGTCGAAATAATTGGCGTAGAAGTAACTTGCACTTTTGGACTTCTTTATTATGGGAAAAATATGATATTTCCATGATTAGTCTTGTTGTTAAAGAATGCATCGTCATTCATAATGGGTTGTACCATTGCTGTACATGCCTCTTTGTCGGGAGTTAGTAAAGTGTGTACGAAAGTGTTAAGCTTGAAAGTGACACGGGGATTCCAAATACAGATAGATTCCTACTGGAAGAGGCCACCGCTTACATGGTGTTTGTTTGCAAGTAGCCGTGAATTCTAAATCTGTCTATCAAAATAGATATGCTGTAAAAAATTGAGTGTGGTTCGAATCAGAAAAATAACTGGCCGTGTGGAAGGCACAGTGATTAAAGATGGCTTTTTACGAAAAATCTTAATGAGCATATGAACTTTGAAATTTGTACTCTCCATATCTAAAATGTCCACTCAAGCTTCATAGTGGTAGTTGTAGTGTGTTTGCAATATGTCTGCACTTTCCAGAGTAATGTTCATACAAATTTGTGGTAACTTATGAAGGGGGAATTGTTAAGAACACACTTCGGCCACCCATTCCACAACGTTGCGACTCTGAGTGGAAGAAGTTGATGGAACAGTGCTGGTCGCCTGACCCTGAAGAGCGGCCCTCTTTTACTGAAATAACTAACAGATTGCGAGCAATGTCAGTAGCGCTCCAGCCGAAGGGTCTTCATAACAGATGAGGAGGCCCAGCATCCAGGAAACCCTCTTTTTTGTTCCCTTGTTCTTATGTCACTGACTTGCATGAACCATACTGTTTGTCCATAGACCCTATCTGCTTTCCTGGTTAAAGCCATTCTTGTTAGCCGTTGTAGATAGTTTTGTTTCTATTCCTTAATTCTTTTGTATTATAGAACCCCCCCTCTTACAGTGTGATTGGAAGTGGTTTGGAACAACAATACTTGTATATAGATGTGTGTGTACATGGGCTTGTCCATCTAGGATTTGCGATTTATTGAAACATATGTATATGTCAATTTTGTAAACGTGGAAATCTTGTTTATACTTGTTTCTATTTCGAAAAATTTGATGTGTAAAATGAAAAAGTGAGCTTGCCTGCTTCCATACATTGAGCTGATTTGGCTTATCATATTTCATTGTGATACATCTCATTTTCATAGGTTTGTGTTTAGTGGGCATCTGATAACACCTACAATAGCAACAGGTCCAAAAACCACTGTACTGGATTTCGCTCTATGCGCGGGTCAAAAAGCAGGAGATCAGCTCACGTCTATTTCTTCAGGGGAATTCTAATAATTAGAGTCATACATTTAAGATTTTTCTTATGTTCTTAATGGACAAACAGAGAAGAAAGAAACTTACAAACTACAATGGCAAAATGTGGTTTCCATGGAGTAGAATCTTGTCAAGTTTTGTGGTTCTTCGACCTTCACAAGTAATTTTGCGGCATGGTAACATGAGGTTTAAATTTACACATGTTATTTAGATTCATGGTAACATAAGGTTGTCTGAACCATTACTTTCAGGATTTTGATCCAAGACAACCAAGAAAAATATAGTCAAATTAAAACTACGTAATTTTGAGGCACAACTTCCAATCACCATTTGACATGTGTTACAAAAATTTGAATAGTGTTAATAAAACCGAAACTACCTTGTTTTTCCTCAAAACCACCCCCGTTTTACACCAAAACTATCTTATTTTGGTTGGTTGCAACTAGCTTAACATCATGGGATCTCATTCCTTACTTTCTTATCCATCCATTTAGATTCAAAAACTCATATCATTATTTACATATTCAATTATGAATAGAAAATTTTAATTTATCAATTATATAAAAAATTTTAAAATAAATTCTACTATATAATTTAAATTTATTTTTTAAGATAATTGTTTTAAAAAATTATTTTCAAAATAAATTAAATGAAACAAGTTTTTATTTTTTTGTAAAAAATTACATTCTTAATTATTATTTTTTAAAATGTATTTTATTTCAATTTAATTTTTGAATCCGATTTCAATCCAAATCCAAACCAAAATGGATCCAAATCCAAACCCAAATGAATCCGATCATGTGGTTTAATTCAGTTCAATTTAATTTTTTCATGAAACTCATTTATAACTTTATTTACTAAATAAAAGACATACTATATATAAATAATAATATACATGTTCTAATTTATAATATATATGTAGTTAAATTTATATATGATATAAAGTATAGTAGAATGGTTTGAAAAAATCAAAAAATAAAAATCAAATTGAACCATTAGTTATTAGTTTTCTAAATTAAACTGCAAACGAACCATTGATACTCTAAACAAAAATGAACCTATTGCACAAGAACTACCAGATTTATTTTTTTTAATGAGGCCATATTTACCAGATATACTACCGAAACGTAATTATTTTCAAGCTCACAATATATCCCCGAAACACCCCGATTACCGTATGATTTATTTAGGTTAATGATTAAATATGATTTAATATGATTTAATATTAATTAGGTTAATTTTATTTTATGTTAGTTAGTTTCATTTGGTGGCAAGATTAATTAAGGTTAGCTTAATTTTAATTTAATCTTATAATTTGGCTAATTTTAGGGTTTAGGTTAATTATATTTTAATCTTAGAGATATTTTATAATGTTTGCTAGGATTTAAACACATGCCCTATGAATCATTTATTAATAGTTTCAGATTTGATAAGCAAAAAATATAATGTACTTTTTCTTATAATTTTAGAAATTTTATAAGATTAAACTGAGTGATCAACACATTCACAAAATATTGTATGATAATTTAATTTGACATATATTAAATTTTTAGATTGAGAAGATTTAAAGTATTGTAATTAAATAAGATAGAAGTTTGTTGTTCAAAGCATTTGTTAAGGTAAAACACAAAAAATGAGACAAATTTAAAATAGAAACGTTTCAAGCTGCATAAAATAAAGACACACAAATTTGAAATAGAAATGTTTGGACGAACTAATCCATGAAGCTGAAAGGTCCAGGAGCACCCGTGTCATCATCTGGTCGAGATGGTCCGCGTCCCGTCTAACGTATCAGAATAAGGCGACATTTTACCAAGCTACACTGAGCTGAGAGAGGAGACAAGATCTGATGTTGGAAGACGTGATTAGCTTGATATGATTGCTCTCATCGTCTTTGATTAGCTTAAGCTTCCTCTTGCCACCATGTCTCAAGCCATTCCATCTTGTTGGCGTCCTCATCATTATTTCAGTGTCTTTCGGTGTATAATGATCGATCTGAAGTGATGTCATACAACGATCTATATAATGCCTTCTGACTCTTGCAGCTGTAGCTATCTGAATTTTGGGCCGGAACTGTAGCTCCTGCTCAATTCGAGGAAGAGACGCAAATTCGACATCTCGTGCTTTACGCACCTCTAAGGCCATTTCTGATGAGTCCTACATTGTTGTAAAAGATTAAATTAAATGATAACAGGTAAAAAAAGTCGATCACACCAATTTGTTAAATGTACGTATGATAAATGTATAATATTACTCACAGAGAATTACAATGTGTCTGGTTCAATAACACCTGTCTTCTTGTTTGTCTGAGCATACTTTTATAGAATTTATGTAGGAATGAATTACTTCATAAATTAAATCACTCATGTGACACTATCTCGTCATAGTTATCAATTTGTTATAAGCATTACAGGAAGTTTCAGACCTATGAAATGTGTATAAGACCTCGCCTTCTTTCCTTTGTCATTTTCTTTCCCCAATGCTGACTGTTGCACAAGTTTGGCATCATGTCGCTGCTCCTCGAGGATAAGTGGGACGTGCTCTCGCCTGACGAACTCAGGGATTCAGAACCCAGCCACATCTTCCTTTCCCTTCCCACCTTTAGAGAAGGAATCACTGATGACTTTTTGAATTTTCTCCTTGAAGTATTTTCTGGCATCATGATCTTTATGTCGGTGCTCTCCACAGAGTTTAAGCCGACCCCGAAAAAGTACGGTTCTCCGGATTCCAAGAAAAAGAGATTTATGTGGGTGTTACGCGCACATATTTTTTTCTACACTCGTATCTGATAATGCAAAAAATTAATTAAGTGTTTAACTAGTAATTTTGTGGATATATTTAAATATTAAAAAACTAGTTTTGAAGAGAGAAAGAGGGTGTGAAGAAGGTGTGGTAGACAGAAAAAATAAAAAAGAAAGTAGAGGAATATTGCCAATTAGAATTTCAGAAAAGTTACAACGAGACAAATATTGAATGTATAAAAATTATAAACAATTTTTTTTATAAACTCACCAAAAATTCAATTAAAAAATTAAAAATTGTAACGGGTTTTCGATCGGTAAAATTGAGGCCAACATAAATTGAAATTCAATAAAGATTTGCTACTCCGCAACACTCCCCATAGCTTGGCCGCCAATCTTTTACATTTACGGTCATTTTTTTTATTTTACGGTCACACTAAAATTTATCTTTTAAAATTGGAAAAAAATCAAAAGAGATTCTGAATTATCATCATTTACTCAATTGCAGTCTGAACTATCACAATTTCCAAAAAGAGGATAAAAAAATTGGACTGATTTCAAATGATGTTTAAGATCAATTTGTTTGATTTCTCAAATGTAATTTATCTTATTAAATTTGTTGAGGATTATGGATGATTGAGTATGAAAAGACGTCTTTTTATTTATGTGTGTAGAAAATATTATTTATTTTGATAACCAGATAACGTAATTTTGGCGCACGAATCTAAGTCTTGTAATATTATTAGTTTAGGAGTGTAATGGTAAATTTTATTTTAAAAAATTAGTTCAATCTTTTTTTCATCGCATCTTTTTTAGAAATTGTAGTAATTCAGATTGGAATTGGGTAAGTGGTGATAGTTCAAGACTCATTTTGAATTTTTTTTCTTTAAAACAAAGGGAAAAAACTCTTAGATGAGTTTTGAATTATCAAATTTTCAACAATTTTGGTATGAATTATCACGATTCGCAAATAAAATGAAAGACTCTAATTTTTATATACATGCGGAACTCGTTAACGGTGTTTATTATGGATTAGAGGGGTTAAAAGTTTAGTTAAAAATTAATGTCATACACTTAATTTGAAAAATGTGGTGGTTTTGATGCAATTGTATAACGGTAGATAGTTCATGACCCATTAAAAAAATTTCCCTAAAATAAAATAATTAGATGCTGTAAATTAAAAAAGTGATCACAAACTTACAAAAACATCATATTGATATGAATTTTTCTCTGGCATCGAGGGGACATCGAGACAACTAAACATTTCAAAACCTCCAAACTTCCTCCGCTAAATCTCCGAAAATCATCACCCACTTATTTAATCCCAGAAGCAAATCAAACCCCAGAGAATCTGCTTATAACTGAGCACCAGTTGTAGTGACAGTTTTAGTCGGTAAATATTACACAATTTTATTTCAACGTGAGACTAAGTTGTTACATTCTACGCATTATTGAAGCTTATTTTTACTGTGGCATTTTTTTGGATGATTAGAGAGGTCAGATTGAATAATATATTGAGTTTGTAAACTCTAGTAAAAATGTTTTTCACATTAAAATTTTCAAATAAAAAAATCTAAATTTTATCTTTAGTTATGTAAAATGTATTTCTGTTCCATTGCTCGTTTAATATTATAGTATTTTTAAGATTGTGAAATTGGATACATAAGTAGGTCTTACACGAAATTTACGCTGAAAGAATTATATTTATCGATTTAGTTAATTCGTAGCATTACATTTTTGAAACTCGCTAATTGATAGTAAAATTTAGGGAAAATTACAAAATGGGGGTACGTACTATCACCTATTTAAAAATCAAGGTCATAACTATTTGATTTTAAAATTCACGGTCTTTTTGTGTTGCGGGGTTTAATTGTAATTTTGAAAATTTCAATTGCACCCAAAAATTGTTTATTTCATTTAAACAAACCCCCAATTAATTTAAAAATGAGAAAGTACAAAATGAAAGTATGTACTATCATCCATTTAAAATTATGGTTATAATTATTTAATTTTCAAATTTATTTTATAATTTTCTATTTTATTTTTGGAGTAACTCGTAAAAAATAATAAATTTAAAATTAAATAATTATGACCATTTTAAATAGATGATAGCACCTACATTAATTTTGTACTTTTTAATTTCTAAATTGATATGGGAGGGGGTTTGTTTAAATAGAATAAATAATTTTTGGGTGTGATTGAGATTTTCAAAATTACAATTGAACCCCGCAACACAAAAAGACCGTGAATTTTAAAATCAAATAGTTATGACCGTGATTTTTAAATGAGTGATAGTACGTACCCCCATTTTGTAATTATCCCTAAAATTTAAATTACTCTCTCAATTCTGACTCCTCTGGTACTACAGTGAATATGAAGTTACTAAGATGTTTCTGTAAATTCATTATGTTTGTCTTCCATTCGAATGATTCCACAAAATATCTTGCTGCTGTATAAATTAGAAGTTAATTTTACTGTAGTAATACAAATATTTTTTAAGTTACATTTTTCAATCAATAGATTTTCATTGAATTTTTCAAGTAAAAATGTATTGCCCCTTCATACTGCTCATTTAATATTATAGTGTTTGTTAGATTGCGATGTTATAGATCCTTCATAACCTCTTACACATAATCTGACTATGTATAAATATATTTACAGATTAGTTCATTAACGGTCTAAGTCGTCCTTGAATGAATCTAACTAATTGATAGTAAAATTCAATTCCTCTCAATTCTGGCTCCTCCGATCCGTTATGAATATGCGATTTAGTACCATAGAGAATATGAAGTTTACTAGTCCTTCATAAATTATGAAACAAAAGTAGGTTTTTGCTACTACCGAGCCACATGAAGATAAATTGTTGAAGGGCAAAATTGGAAGACTCAAAAAATGTATGGCCCAGCAGCCCAGCCAATTGTTGATGTTTATACATTCACCGACTACGAAAACCCTAATTTTACTTTCTAAGAAGCTCCTCTCTGATGGGCGCGGCGATGGAGGAAGAAAAAGCAATCGAGGAAAGGGGAAAGAGTTTGATAGTTGCAAAGATTTATTTGATTGAATCAATAATCTATCAGGTGAGCCGATAAATTTGATATAACATCTAACTAGGGCTGATGTTACGAATTATTATGATTTTATCTCTCTCCTTTGTCTATGTTTTGTTAGAAAACTAAAAGTAGAACAGATGAATTTACTCACTAAATAATTCAGTTTGGCTGGGTGTTAATGGAGCCAACTTGCTTTTCCATGACTACTGTTGTTTTGATCTCACTATTTTTCAAGAGCGTGAATATACCACTGATTTTAACTTATTCACATAATTGTTGATGCAGATGTTGTTGTCCTGCCACTGTTAACAACGCTGAGCTTCCAAGCCCACTTGTGAGGAATCTCGAGCAGGGCTCAAAGCCGAGGAGCCTGGACTTCCACCCAGTCCACGAATCACTGAGCTACCATTTGTTTTTTCTGGCAGTGGGGACGGAAACGGCGGAAGTAACTCTCTGGGAGGGATGGCAGGGAGAAGCCGTTCTCTCGGAATTTTAATTATCTGGAGTTAGAGGACATATCTGGAGAGGTTCAAGGTAAGCCGTGGCCTAAACAGCACAAAATGTAAATGACACCAACATCGTTATTTTCTGTTGCTTTGTGAATCTAAAATGTATGAATTAGCCTTAGTCAGACTTCGAGCTGGACAAGGGCATGTCGGTGAACCAAGTCAGATGGAGCCAGGACGGCTCATTGGCCGGTGAGCTTTTACACACCAATGTGTTTGATCAATCTCAATGTCAAGTAGATCGATACCTCATAAAATCCGCTGCTGACTCGAGTAGATTGACACCCCTCATGAAATCTGCTGTCTTGTCTGCAGGTGTGGTCTTTACCCAAGGGGTTAGTTTAGATCTTTAAGCTTAAGTGTAATTAAAAACCGATTGAGACCTCATCTGCAGGTATAAATCTTTCTGACAATGTACTCATTTTGCTGTATCTTGTGAAGATTTTGGGAATATATCGTATCCATTTTGTGAACATCATTGTTTCAATTTAATTGAGGCCTCTGTGCTTTGTGTAAAATTTTGCCGAAGAGGTGACCAAACTTTATATTCCTGTCGATTCTTCTGCTGTGCATATAGAATTTAGAGTCCCACATCAACTAAATTTTGGATTGTTGTAATATAGAGCATATTGAACTTAAATTTGAGCATCGTCCACACATTGTGTTTTATAATGAACCTTATATTTATAATTGCTATACTTAACTCAAACAAGTGTTCAAGGTAACTCATTTAAGTGTCAAAATTTTTTGGGGTGTTTTAGCGTAAAAAAGAAATAAAGACAAAACCTTAATTTAGTCGGGATATTTCGCGTTTATATTATTTGGTTTTAGGGAAGTTGAGGGTGAATAGAGGGAGAAATACCTGACAATTATTTCGGTGTGTTTTCGGGCCTATTTCGATGTTTTATTTTTGAGTATATTTTCGGATGGATTATTTCGGGCAAGGGTTTGGGTCATACATAAATACGCATGCGCATACGTGGATGGAATAATAATGTTAGGATTGTTTTTAGTGTTTTGGGTTTAGGTTCTAATTTTAGTTTTTAGTTTATGGCATAGTTTTAGGGTTGTTTATAAATGCCTGTTTATGAGTATTTACAAAAAAAAAATATAGTAATCATCTATATGTTATTTTTGGATAGTTAATTTTAAATATATAAATAAATTTTGAATAAAATTTACAAAATTAAATATTTCTCTGCTATGTGCATGCATGGAATAATTTTAGTATTGTTTGGGGTTTTGAAAAAGAAGAAATTTTAGGGTAATGCTGGGGAGACATTTCTGTATTTTTTGTTAGAGATCCTTCTCAAAATCACATTTCTTTTCAATCATCATTGACCTTCAAATCATGAAATGTGAACAGCCAGTGTCCTTAAAACCTTTATTTCTTCTTCCCTGTATTACTTGTGTACGTATTTTGTAATGAGGTTATTTCTCTCACAGGAAGGACATTGGTAAAAGAAATGATGAAGTCTCCATCGTCAGACCTCCAAAAGCCACCACGCCTAGAGAATCACCAATAGTTGTCAGCTAGAAATTATATGCCAGATGACATCCTCTTTGATGAAATACTAGTGAGACTAACTGTCCGAGCAGTGTGTAACAAATGGAAGGCAAGTGATGAGGATTAAAGAAAGTGGTGTAAATACTCCCCAGCTCGCATCCTTGAAGCTGGAGATGTCTGAATCCTTGAAGCCATCAATACTCCCAGGTCGCATCGCCTGAAAGACTGCTTAGTCTTTCTTCAAAGGAGCGAGAATCCTCAGGCAGTGATGTAAATGGGAAAAGATATATGATCCCTCCTTCAAGAGAAGCTGGAAGCCAATGGAATATGACAAGTATAAGTCTAACGAGATGGGTCATGGCAGGGTTCCCTAATTTTATGTATGTGATTTCTAGTTGTGTTTCTAAATGGTATAAAAGTGATAGACTCTCTTAGTTCTAGGGCATGCTAATGATGGAATTGTGTAGCGCATTGCTTCCAATTTTTACCGCACGCATCATCCTAGCTAAGATTTATATGTAGTATGCCTGCTTATTTCATATTTGAACTTTTCTGTATCCACTAGTAATTTGTGGTTCCTTTTGTCCAACTTTTATAGGAATTCAATGTGAATTTGGATCTGGAGTGGAAGAGAGTTCAATATTTTGACCGGAGGTCAGATCTGGTGCATATATTGATGGAGTTAATCAGGGCGTGGTGACTTCATGGATGATGAAAGGTGATGAGTATTATTAATCACAAGACTGATATCTCACTAGTAGAGATATGTGACAAAACACAATTAGTTCACACTACACTCAGAAAGAAAAGAAGAAATTGTTATTGTTGTGTTTTTATTGAGAATAGAAAACCCTTATTTACAATGTATATGAAAACTAAAAACGAAAAGAAACAATATTTGTGTATATCCTACAAATATTGTATATTTAACAAAAGAAAACTAAATATCCTAAATTTTCCTAAAATGAAAGATTATTTCCATTGAGTATTCCATTGAATATTTAAGTACATCTCGTGAGAATAATATCCACTGAATATTTCACTTATTGGGTCACTTTAAGGATTAAGCCTACATGCTCTCCTTAATCCTGGTGTGGCTTAAGATCACGAACTCTAAGTAGATGTCGCGCAATATTGTCACAGCATCACCACCGGCAATGCCTTTGTGAGGATATCTCTGCTTTCTGCTCCTCCGAACAAAGAAACTCCACATCAATCTGTCCTCCTTCGATACTCACGTATGGAGTGAAATCTTGTGTTAATGTTTCGGGATACAATATTCCATAGTGCAATATCATTCTCTTCAAATATCTAAGGATGTGCTTAACCGCCTTCTGATACATCACAATCAGCCTCTTTATAAATCTGCTCGCCATCCCGACAACGTATGAGAGGTATGAGAGGTCTGGCCTAGTATTAAGGAGATATCTGAGACAGTAAATCACACGACGATCGATATTCAGTGATTCGATGGTTTCTCCATCAGCATCATTGAGCACCTGCATCTTTGGCTTCATGCGGATCTTGATTGCGTTACATTTGGCCATGTCGAATTGGCTAACACCTTCTTAGCATATGCAGTCTACTTACTTTATTTTGTTCATTTCGATAGTTGATTTTTTATGATAATGTGTGTGTGATTATATGCATGTATGAATGCTTTTTATGTATGATAATGTATATTGTATGATTTGTATGTTTAATGAATTTACCTAATGAATCGGGAAGCCTGTGGTGGACTGCAAGGTGAGCCTCCCTTCAAACTAGTTAGGTAATATAAAATTTATAGTTTTTTAACCACGTTTGGTTTGAATAACTTCAAAATAGTCTAAGAATCATCTTTGAGTTATTTAAATGCCAAGTTTGGCATTCAAACAATTCAAACATGTTTTACGAGAGAGCTTACATTTTTTTAAACCAAATTGAGTTTCAAGAACTTTAAAAATAGCACAAGAATCTAGTTTGAGTTGTTTACATGTCAAATTTGGAATTAAAACAACTTAAAGTTGATGAAGTGTGGAATTAGTAGAAGAGAGAATATATGTACATACACCACCAGACCCCTCTTTAAGTCACAATTTTGTTTGTACCTTGGTTCTCCAAAAAATTTACAGTTACTCATATCTCCACGAGTGTTCGAAACGAGCAAATATTTACTAAGGATCAAATCCGATTGAGACGTCCACAATTGCGTTCTATCTATCAAATAGTGCCCGATAGTGTTGTCAATGGTGGTGAGAGGGGGTTTGTATTTAGGTGTTGAACGTTTGTGAGTTTGTGTTGAGTTTGTGTTGAGATTGTTTGAGAGGGTTTTTGTTGGATCTCTGTTGTTTGAGGTGAGACGGTACGTTTTGTGTTGACTAATGAGTTTTGGATTTGTGTTTGTGTTGAGTGAAAAGGAAGTGAAGGTGTTGAGAATTTGGACTTTGTATGTGGGTTTGAAGTGTTGAAGGATTGTGGGTTTGAGATGATGAAAGGTTGTGGCTTTGTTGGACGGGAGAGGGTTTGAGGTGAGAGGTTTTGTGTTGAGTGAAAAACGATTGGTAAAGTATTGGGAATCAAGAGTTTGTGGGTATTTAGGTTTATACTGATTAAAAAAGTATGGAATAAGAGTTTGATGGGTTGAAAGTTAAGTGGCGACAACATCTGAAAGGCAGTTTCATCATAAAAAGTTGAGGATTATTCTGAAAATTGAAGAATTCATGTAGGAAACAAGTGGACAAGACTTTCGCCTGTAGCAGCCCGAAGAATCCCTGAAAACCCCCTGTCTCGTCCAAAGTAGCCCCGAAGCTCTCCTACCTGCACCCCTGAAGCTACCCCCAAACAACCTGCTATCCGCGGCGTCCCCGAAGCTGCTCCGAAGGACCCCGAGACCTGCTGCCTGTCGCACTGTGTCCCCGAAGCTACCTCGACCTGCTACGTCCCAAAATTGCATTTTTAACTGTTAGGGGAGATTGTCTATATGTACATGCCCAGATAGGTTAGGAAGACTGAAAAAACGTTGTTGTTTAGGTTAACTTACATAAGTAGCATCCTTCAGAGCTTCAAGGTTCAACTGGAAGGTTGTCAGGTAGAGGCCTGCTACTTGAGTGTATTTTTGTCGTAGGAAAATTTAGTGAGAAGATTTTCCAACATGAGTGATCTGACGATTTGGAGACAAGAGAGGCAGATTGAAGATCGCTGAGTTCCAAACCGGCAAGAATCTGCAGCAGCGGATCCAAAGGCAAGTTGGTGATGGCTGTTACCGTGGTCTTGGTTCTTTTTCCACCATTGCTGACGAAAATTAACTTGAAGAAAACAAAAGGTTTCTTTGTGAGAACAAATTGATCTGTCAAAAAGGGAAGTATAAATCAAAATGAGGAAACAAACAATAATCAAAGTTACAGACACAAGCTACCTAGACTGATTCCACAAATATCACAAACAGAGAAAAAAACGCCTTCATCTGAACCCACCATTGTTGAGATGAGTGCATGGTTAGTGCTGCAGGCGGACCTGCCTCCTTCATCTTGGAGAGCAATCTGAGATTAGGTTTTAATGAGAGGGGAGGGAAGAACATATATATGTTGTAGTTATGCATGAAACCTCAATTAGGGTTTTAATGGACCGACCTGTTTTCTCTTTATCCTAATATGTTTTATTTATTGGTAACCTTTTTTATTTCTAGACTATTAGTCAATAAGGTTGAGCAAAACTTAATAAAATAATTTTACCCAAATAATGGCGCTGAGTTTATTATTTATCATGTCATTATTATGGTGATGTTATTAAATTAATGACTTAAAAATGAAGCAGTAGGGAAAAAAAATCATAACAACATTCAATCCTTGCTTTCCGTTGACCTTTATTATTTTATGATTCATTATCATTACTGTTTTTTGAATTGTAGGAACATGTCAAAGATTTTGACTTTATGGTTGGGGAGAGGCGAAAAGAAGGTTTGCAACTTATTGCTAAAGGAAGTACAATGATAAAAGGTAAAATCATAAGGCAGAGCTGGCTAGTGATCAAATTTGAAACCCCTAATGGACCTAATTCAAGCGTCATTCCCAGGTACTAACTTAAATCCATCTTGGTTTGGCACACACTGCTGATTGGGGATCAAGCCTCATTTGTAGCTCCTTCCCAATCTAAAATTTCTTCATGAACTGGTGGGTCAATATCTTGTATAAAGAATGCACTTCAAATTGGTGTGTGACACTGCCACATGCCTCATATTATGTTTTTGATCATCAGTGGCATCCTTTACGAGTCAGATTCTTTCTAAGGAATTTTTTTTTTAATTTGTTCCTATATGGCCTTTACAGGACTCAATCAACGAGAAAGATGCTGAAACCACCAGAATTCAAAACCTTTTTGGGGGTGAAAATGGTCAGTCTAGTAGGTGTCTGAATATGGATGGGTTGTTATCTGGCAAAAAATAACACCAAAACACATACAGTACGAAACAAAAAATAAAAATTTTCGGACCACCTACCGGACAGTTACAGCATGCGTCAAAAGGCGAAAACATATCAAATTTGATTTTCTAATTTTTGGATCGCTTTAGGACAAATTTTCGACCCATTATATTTTCAATCTCTTAGCACCTTTCGGTCCACTCTTTCCCCGTACCAGTTCCTTATCAGCCTCTTTCCGCCTCCCTTTTACATTACGTCATCAATGATCTTTTGCGGTGATTTTTTGCCGGAGGGGGTTGCAAATCATAAAGAGAGGACGGTCTAGTGTTGTTCCTACTGCTCAAATTTCCAAACGGATTCATGTCATCCGTGCTTAAGGCTAGGATGAGATTCTTGACTTGTTTCCGAAATTTGGATATCAAATTGTCGAACATCTTCCATTGATTCGAATCTGCCGAGTGCCACATGTTTCCGTCATCTACTCTCTTCAGTGCGGCATGCGCAACATGCGAGACATAGAGGAGTGGTATCGGCTCCGTTCTATATACAAGTATTGAGTTTCAAGAACTATAAAAATCTAAAATAATAGACTGGATCAACATTTGTTCAAAGGTCTTCACTTTAATGAAAGTTAGCCAGAGATCTCTTTGCTCCAATTTGCTGATGACACTTTAATATTTATGAAGCCAAATCTAGTAAATATTCTAAATGCAAAGAGGCTATTCAGGAGTTTCGAGCTTACTTCAGGTCTAAAGATCAATTTCCACAAAAGCAGTCTTATCTCATGTGGGAGACATACCTCCTTGAAGTCACTTTCTGGGCAGCCATAATTGGCTGCTCATGTCAATCTCTGCCAATCAATTTTTTGGGCCTTCCCTTAGGAGCTACACCAAACTCAGTGAGTATGTGATTTCCTATTATTGATAAAATGAAAAGAAATTGGTTTAGTGGAAAGGAAGGTTTCTTTCTTTCGCCGGAAGATTAGCCTTGGCCAAGACAACCCTCAACTCTCTTCCAACCTTTTATATGTCCATTTTCAAGATGCCAATCTCAGTTGTCACCAAATTGAAAAAATTCGGAGGCAGTTTTATGGGGCAAAGATGCTAATAAAAGGAAGATCCATTTGATCTCTTGGAACAAAATTTGCTTACGAAGAGAAGCTGGTGGTTTAGGTGTTGGGGACTTGCATGTCAAAAATGAAGCATTATTAACAAAATGACAATGGAATTTTGGTATGGAAGACCAAGCTCTTTGGAAGAAAGTGATTACAACAAAATACGAATATGAGTATAATGTCATTCACATTCTATTCAATCCTCTAGATTGTGTGCTCCTCTCCTATGTGGAAATCATTTTGTCAGCTGCCAGGTGTCCTTTATGATTTCATCAACTCACATTCTCAAATTCTAATAGGAAACAATTTGAGAACTAGCTTCTGGGATGACGTTTGGGCGGGTGCGTGTCTTTCGAAGATTCTATGGTCGCAGCTCAAGAGTCGGGTTATGTCTCATGCTTTGCAGTTGGTCAGGGAGCAATTGGTCATGGAATATTGCTTTAAGGAGACCGTTATTATGGGAATTGACTGTCTAGGGTGAATTCTTCACAACTATTCAAAGCTGCCCTCTCAAGTTTAATCATCAGGATCGTTTTATATGGAAGCCTGATCCAAGGGATAAGTACTCTGTTAAATATTTCTGTGAACAAATAGAGTTTTGTAAAGCCCCTTATCCCTCTTTCTTGAGCAAGGTGTGGAAAAATTCAGCTCCAAGAGTAGAAACTTTCATTGGCTTGCTCTTCAAGAGAGGATTCCAGTTAAATCATTCCTTGTTGCTAGAAATAGTCTCTTTCAAGGGCGTCTTGGATCTATGCCCAATATGCAATTTGATTGTCAAATCCAACCCACATGATGTTACATTGCATCTCGTATTGGCATGTCTGGAGTGCTTTATTCAAAAGATGGGGAGTGCTTGAGACTCTTCCCTTATATATCCTTATATTCACTTTATATATGTTGGGATGATCTAATTGATCAAAATGGCTCAATCGAGATATGGAGGATATTATTACTTGCTACTGCATGGACTCTTTAGAAATGTAGAAATGAATTTATTTTTAAAAAGAAAGCCTTCATAGCTCAATGTATATTGGATATTATCTTCCACGTATTGACCTTATGGGCCGAAGTAAAATGGTTAAACATTAGCTACTCATCGATCGATTTCAGCATTGCTCCAAATAAGATAGTAGTACCAAAACAAGGTAAATCTATACGAAAACAAGGAGACTAGCTACTCCTCCTCTAGGAAATGTGTTAAAATTTAATGTTCATGGAGCTGTTATTGGCAAGCCAAGCCCTGTGGGTATTGGTGGAATCCTTCGAAATATCTCAAGTGTTGTTCTAGCTATGTTTTCATGCTCAATTGGTATAGCAGATTCAAATGTTGCTGACCTTAAAGCTACTGTAAAAGTTCTTCAGATGATTCATGAGTCTCCAAGACTGGGAGATGGAATAATTATTGAAAGTGATTCAAAGGTGGTTCTTTCTTGGATTTCTTCTTATACCTCTCAAAGGCCATGGAGACTCATGAAGCAAGTGTCCTTAGGCAGGCTTCACCTCAGGTCATGGAGATGACCTTAAAGCTTTTCTATAAGTGTGAGTGAAATCCAACAGGCTTCACACCCCCTTTTGCAAGAGCATCGGCAAGATCAGTAGCTTTTCTATAAGCTACTGTGAATCGAAGAATTTGTGGCTTGGTTAACATAATAGCAAGTGTCCTTAGGCAGGCTTCACCTCAGGTCATCTTTGCTTCTCCTGGGTAGATGGTTTTTGTTCTCATTTCACTTTGAAGCTAGGATGTTTTATATCTGGTACGATTTTTCTTATCCTTTTAAAGCTTGTGTGGAGTAGGATCCTTCTGCCGCTTGGTGCTGCTCAGTTTTTTCATTCTCCCCTCAGTATTCTTGGTTTTTTGTCGGGCAGCGCTCTGTTTGTGTTGGTTCCTGCTGTTTTGTTTGGTTCTTCTCGGATCTTTTGTGTTTCTCTATTTTCAGTGTTGTATCCATCTGTTGTGTCTTGTATTTGTCATCTTTAATTTATTTATGAATCTTCCGCATATCTAAATTTTTTTTTTATTTTTTATGTATGACTTACTGCACCAGTAAGAAGAAAAAACTTATCATATTGAAAAAGTTATTGTGTTAAGGTTCATGGAGAATCTGTTTTCTATTTTTCTTTAAGATTTTATATACCGCAACGTTTTGAAGGATAAAACACCTATTCATTCACTACTGCACATAAGGCGTTAGACGGCGTTTTTTATGTATCTGATGACACTTCATAAGTGTCGTCTATTCAAGTGCCTTATTAGAAAGTTAAGTGTTTCAAATGTCATAACTTACAGACTAAAGACGCCTAGATGAAACTAATAAACATAAAATAAAATTAATTAACCTAAGACTAAAAACCTGCTTAATATTTGTTTTCCCCGAAACCACCCAATCCCCCGCCCCAAAAGTCCCTTCCCCCGCTAGCCCTCCGCCAAGCCTCCACTTCATCCCCCGCTATAACCCGAAACCCCCTATTGTCATCCGAAATTTCCACTGCTAATTTTAGGTTTTTTTATTACTTTCTCACCCCCTTAAATACCCCCGAAATGTTACCCGCGCAAATATTTTTTCGAGTACAACGGACGCAGTGTTTCGAATGATAAACCAGGGTCCGAAAATGATTACGTTTAATTTTGGGAGTGTTTCAAGTAAAAATGGACTCGCTAAAAAAATTAAATCTGACATTGTATTTTCAGCACAGCCTTCTAGGTATCTGAGTAGTCCGCCGCCTCTTCCTTGCGACGACTTATCCGGGTGCAATAATCTGCATGTCATCAAGGGTACTCCGCTTCATTACTAGCAGCGGCCATAGGAGTTTTTCGATTTCTGTCAATCTCTCGAGGGTTAGATTTGGGAAAGAATTGGGTGTGGTTTCTTTTTGGATCCTACCTATACGCCGCTCTGTGAGTTTTCTTATACATGTCATGGTCTGAGAGCTAGTCGATGCTACAGAAGTCGAGTAGCACAATTAGAGTCATTGGATCAATTGACACAAAGATGACTTAGAAGAGTTTTTGAACTATGATGAAAGTAGTCATTGTCATTGAGAGATAGAGAAAAATATTTTAAAAAATATTTTAAAAGTCACCAAAATACTTTTTCAAAGTGTTACTGTTGGAGCTAAAACTATTTTTTTTATTGATTTCATAATAAATACGTGAAGTGTAAACTGGCGAGCCAAAAAAAATGATGAATGCTGTTTGAATTATTATTTCAAAAATGTAAATTATAAGAATTTGTACGAACATAATACTTGAAAGTAGATTGCCAGTATATATAGATAAAAAGGAAGCAAATCAATCAATATACTTAAAATGTTGCTTTCTTTTGCATTGCACAAAGTATAAATTTTCATATAAACTACTTGCATTGCATTGCTTTCTATTGACTCAGTTCAACTACTTAGTAGTTTTATTTGCTAGAAGAACGATTGAAAGAAAAATGCTCGAAAGCAATGTATGATAGCAACATTTTTATATATAGTCATCAGTAGAACCATTTATTCATTAATCGTTATCATTAGTCGTTGGCCGTTAGCGCGGTAAGTATGATAGCAGGTATGGCACGGACTACTGCAAGGGCACATAATCTCCTTAGCTTGAGCATTCAACACCTCGGATACGTATGTATTTAAATTTGCTTGTCTTTGATCGATGCCCAGTAGTATATAAATGTTTTATATCTTGCAATGGATTTGGTTGGCAGAAAAACACTAGGTACAACCATAGTGGACACATGAAAGCCAACTCTTCAACCAAAAGATACACATTGGCTTGCTAGCTGGCTAAACTGCATCCGCAAAACCCAAAGCACATCCCGAGAACTTGTGAGCAAATGACCGGTCATATGGTTCTTTTGAGCTCTGGCTGTATGTACAAATTGTATTTATGTCTTAATTTAACGACAATATACAGTCATTGATGGAACATAAGTAGTCAATCTGATAATATGGTGTTCCTAGCTATAATCACACACTCTAATGGTAGCTGATGATATATAGCTGCATATGTTCATGTGAAATAACACTACTCTCTATGCTTGTGCTCAGTCAAATCTGAAGATGGTGGTGTGAAGAGGTGCAAGAGGCTGCGGAAAATGGTGAATAAAGCGTGGGCTTAGCAAAGTATATTTATGAGGTTGAACCGCCAGTAGAGTGGGCGAGAAGGGTAACCTGTACCCTAGATATACTTGAGCTAGAGAAGAAACTTGTGTGGGGAGTAAATTGTACTGAGCATGTATGTTGGGTCTGGACCTTGTCTGTTTCGAGCTGTAATGACATTTTGTTTGTTAAGCTATCCTTTATGTTTCGAGCATTCAAACACATACTTATAGGGCTAAAGACAAAAGTTATCTAAGCCACGATTGTGGAAACTTTTACTTCAATACTTTTTTTGGGCAAACCTTACCAACCATCTAAAAACAAAAAAAGAACAAAATATTTATTATCTAAATTTTAAAACATGTAAAAGTATTTTTTTTCAATAACAAGGGCCGGCCCATCAAAACCCTAATCAGGGTTGCATCATGTGTATATATACAACATATGCACATGCCTCTCCTCTCATCAAAACTCAATCCTGACGGCAAGATGATCGCGGCCGGTCCACCTGCAGCATGCTGCGTTATGCACTCTTCTCAGCCAGGGGTCAAGATGAAGCTGACTCTTTTCATGTGTATCAATCAGTCTTTGTATCGAATCAATTAACTATCAGGAAAGATTTATCCATCTCTCTCAACTCAGGTAATTCCATCCGACCTAAAATATTTGTTGTCACTTGATTGGTTGTCTGTGTCCTCATACATAATGATTTCTTGACTAACTACGTACCTACAGCATGAATTATATGAATTAATTGTTTGTTTAATGGGTGTGCGACCTGCTGAGTTGATAAAGATGCACCCAAACTATTCATTGCAAACACAAAAATCTTTTTATTGAAAATCTTTTTATCTATGGAAAGGCATATATTGAAAATCTTTTTATCTATGGACAATGTTTTCAGATAAAGAAGTTAGCATGTGGCTTTAAGGCCTATAACTTTGAAGTCGTAAAATTATCACATTGAGGAACTATTAAAAGTAGTTCATGTTCATTTGTAAATCGCTAAAGTAACAAAAATGGCCCATCAAATTACTCATCATTAGAGACTGCTCGCATTGGCGGAACTAGAAATTTTGAGGGTACGAAAAAAAATTTTAAATTGAATGAGGTATAAAAATAAAAAATATAATATATTTAAGTTTAATTGAGGGTATAAAATTTTTTTTAAGCTGAATGAGGTACAAAAATAAGAAATATCATATTTTTAAACTTAATTGGGGTATAAAAATTAAAAATATATACTTTTTACACTAAAATATGAACGTTTGGTCGGACTGGGATGATGATTGTGCAGCAGCTCAAGATGTGCGGCTGGGAAGTTATTCAGGGAGAAATGAGGCTCTCAGTTGGCAGGATTTCTGCCCCATAAGCTTCATGGAGGGGATCGAACGATATTTGCTGGGAGTCACCATTTTGGGGTCATGAACACTGATCTTCTCCCCCACATTGACATACATGTTTAGCAAAAGTGTTTTAATCAAGATGCTTAGTAATTATTTTTTTGACTTGGGGAATCATCCTAATTAAAGCCACTAAGATTTATTTGAAAATTTCCTAAAATGTAATGGAAAATGAATGCATTTTCTCAATAATATGGTTTGGAATTCAAAAGCATTTTTTTTGAAAGAAGTAAGGTCAGAATTATTCTTCATTACTACATACATTTGAGAGATGAGTTGATATTTGTGTTGATATTATTTCATATTATCATCAACAGAATTTGTTCTTGTTGGAACCAGTTGCCTCTAACTGTTGTCATGGCTTTGAGTCATGATCCCGCTGTGTGCAGTATAGATTTTCATCCAAGTTGAGCTAGGGTTACTTCTCGGTAAGCCTTCTACACAAAACATATATAATTCAATTTTTAATTTTATTTTGATACAACTTCTTATGTTCCATTCATCTCCTCTTTAAATTCAATTAGAACAGGGCGATGTAATGATATGGGACTTGATCTAACAAGAAACAGCTGATGCAAAGGAACTTTGAGATTTGGGATGCTGAGACGAGTTCTATGTTCATGCAGGTTTGTTCCCTCATAGTTACCAACGCAGCAGAAATAACTTATAAAATGTTTTTCATTTTCATCTGATTGATGATAAACACTAATAACAAGGAATTCCTACTAAAAAAAATCATAAGAAAAATGATAGAAAAAATTAACTACATTATATAAGGGTATGACTGAAAGGATTATGCTTTGGTGGTGGTGTTAGATTCGTACATATAAGTTAGAAGAAATGTTTACCATAAAGAATTCAAAAC
>NQLW01000068.1:147897-181433 GCA_002312845.1 Kalanchoe fedtschenkoi
CTATTTTCTTTTCTGGAATATTGATTGCAAGAGCATTGCTTCTCTTGTGTAGGATAAAAGAGCAAAAGAAATAACCTTGAAAGCAATGGGTCAGGCCATTAGCAAATCAGTAGCAATTGCAGAGATTCTAAAGGTTATTTACAATTATGGATCAATTCCTTGCTGCTCAATACCGTCTCTGTTGTCTTGGTCAGAAAGAATCGCCAAGTTCATATGTGAGTATAGCTCCCTGCTATCTGGGGATCTGAGCATATATTGCTAACTGGTTTTTGTGCACATGAATAAACAGAAGCAAGTGCCAAGACTTCATCAAGATACGGTTATCAGTTCAGTAAGTCTAACTGATGTCTGGGAGCCCATAGAAGAGGGCCTTATGCCGTAAGTTTCACTTCTATATGTTGTCTCATAAATGTAATCACCTTTTACTTTATTTTATTCTCTTTCTTACTTGAGATTCATATACTAATACAGGGTGGAGACAACTCGCCAGGTTTCAATGATTTCAATTACATTGTCTACAAAGGAGCTGAACAAAACATCTCCGGGGTGAGTTCTAGCTGGCTTATGTGTCCAATAATATAGCCACTGGTGGCTCAGTCAAATTTACCATATTATTTTTTTACCCTGAAGAGCTTTATCCAACAGGCTATATAGTCACTTTTGGTTTAGGGTAACATGTGGATGCATTAATATCTGACACAGAACTTGCTCATTGGTGTACCATGTTTTTTCTGTATTTCTAATATATAGAAAATATATCTGAATAAATTTCGGTTTTGATTGATTTTTCTACATCATGTGTTTATAATTGCGTATGTCTTATTTCAGTTATCAAGCCTCAAATCAGGTTGAAGATACCAACTCTCGGAACCAACTTCAGCAACCCAGACAAGTCCGTCCTTCATACAATGAAGGATATGGAGGTGAATTAGTTAAATGCTTCTTATACATAAGAAAATAGAGGTGCTTCATGATTCCTCAGTTCCCTGTATTGACTTTTCAGATTCCTATGGTCGAGGGCGTGGAAGAGGGAGAGGTCGTGGATGGGGCAGAGGAAATGGAGACTACTATCAAGGTATTGTTCATATTATCTATCTTCATATCTGCTTTAAGCTACAATAGAATTTGACTATGCAATAGCCTTTTTGCTCTTGATTATGTCGATTAGCATTCTTTTTAATCTGATTTTTTAGATAATCATGGTTACTCAAACAATTGGGGACAAGGTCAAATGGGGAGAGGAAGAAATTTCTATCGAGGTCTGTTTTCTGAAGCTCCTATTATCTGAGAGTTCCACATTGCCACCGCAGAAGGGTGGTTTTGTGGTTTTTTTCTTTCAAATATATCTCGATGCTGTTCGTTTTGGATCTGTTGGTTATGGTTCAACTATTAAAACTATTAAAACTATTATGACCCTTTACATTATCTGAGATTGTTGTATTAATTGTGGAGTTGTGCAACTGTCATGAATGAGAAGCTACATGGCTCTAAAATTTGAAGTTTTTTATTTTTTCCTGCAGGAGACAACTACAATCGAGTGGCCTATGATCAAGGGTATGACCAAGGTCATGGTGGAGACTATGACCAAGGACGAGGTGGATATGAACGAGGCCCAGGTGCTGGCTATGAACGAGGTCGAGGAGGAGGGTATGACCGCAGTCGCCGTGGTGGTGGATATGAGAGGGGTCGAGGAGGTGGCTATGATAGAGGCTATGGAGGGGGATATGAAAGAGGCCGAGGAGCTGGATATGAAAGAGGCCGAGGAGGGGGATATGATAGAGGCTATGGAGGGGGATATGAAAGAGGCCAAGGAGGTGGCTATGATAGAGGCCAAAGAGGTGGAAGAGGCCAAGAAGGGGGATATGAAAGAGGCCAAAGAGGTGGAAGAGGCCAAGGAGGCTATGGAAAGGGAAGAGGAGGTGGTTATGAAGGAGGTGGCTATGAAGGAGGCCGGGGAGGCGAGTATGAAAGAGGCCGAGGAGGTTATGGTCGTGGACGTGGAAGAGATGGGGGTCGTTCAAGGGGGGGTGGATATTAAACTTGGAGGCATGTTTTAGTCATGTTGGTTTGCTTTAGAAAATTGTTTGGTGCGCATATAATGTGGCAACTTTAGAAATCCGGATCCCCTTGTCGTAGTAGGTTGTTCAGCAGCCGGCAATGCTTTTGGGTATTAGAGATATGTTCTGTCATTACGATTGGCTACAAGGCAGACCTGCTACTGCTATGGTTTTTCTCATTTTCTGGCAGCAGAGAGCGAGCCTTGTTTTCAATCTGTAATTGGTTTTGTTCACCCAGTGCCAGTAGATAGATGGCTATTTTTGTGCTTAGAACAATTTGTTAATCTCTTTCATACATAAAATTACAATTCTATATAGCCAGACCCAAATGGCATTTTGTTCCTCCCTTAAAAAGTTGTGTGTTCAGGGGAGAGCATTGTTCGGTAAAAATTTATTTGCGAAATCGATATAGCTTAACTGAATTAATTTGGTTTGGTTAATTCAGTGAATCAGTTAATTCGGTCAAAAATTGAAAAAAATTTGGTTAATTTGGCTGGATAAATAAAAAGAAATTTTTGAGTTTGATTAATAATTAACCAAAAAATAAATTTTTAAATAAAAAATAATTTTTTAAAATATAAATATATTGAATTTATAAAATATATTTATTTTGTTCGATTAATTGGATATTTAACCAATAATTGAATTAACCGAATTATCAATTAATCATATAATTCGGTTCATTTATTAATCAAAACTTTTAAAATTCAATTAATTCGGTTCAATTAACTACATAGCAATACGGTTCGATTTACCGACAGGAGTGCATCGCTTATAATATTCTTGTTTCTTTCCTATTATAAAATAGGGTAAACTACAAAAACATACCCCGAACTACCGTCAATTTTCAAATTAAGTACCGAACTTTTTAATTCTTCAATTTCAGTACCGAACTTTTTAATTCTTCAATTTCAGTACTATACACTTAATAAAATGAGAAAATTTATATAAAAAAACATATGTTGGGTCCGATATATTTATGCAAGTTTCAAAATTCTAGCTAAAGAGTTAGACTTACAAACTAATTCTCATATTTCATGTTAATTTCTTCTTTCTATTAAGTGTATAGTACTAAAATTATAGAATAAAAAAGTTCGGTACTGAAATTGAAGAATTAAAAAGTTCGGTACTTAATTTGAACATTGGTGGTAGTTCATGGTATGTTTTTGTAGTTTACCCTATAAAATATGTTAACCTTACATTAGCCTCGCTGTAGCATAGAACTTAGGGTTTACAAAATTAAGCATTCCTTGTAATGAACTCGAAATCGGCAGTGGAAGGCTTAGTATTTGCATGAGAAACCATGGCATATTATCAAAACTATCATGAGACTCAAGGCAATGAGAATACACAAGACAATCAGTTTGATCTTCATGTCCTGCATCCACATTTTCCTTCTCAGTTGAGTTCCCTGCTGCCTGAAATCTTGCGCCTGAGATAAGAAATTCAAATCTTCATCAGCAAGCATCCCTTCACCCTTGCTTTACTGAAATATGTACTCTAGGGAGTTATAAACAAAAAAACTAACTGACATCCTTGCTTTACTGAAAAGGCTCCTCTCAATTCTCATAGAAGGCCTAGCAACTTCCAAATGCTCTTCACCCTTGTATTCAGATGTTCAACAACAGTTCCTTCTCTACTTTCGAGAAGGAAGGTGTACCTGTGAGGGGAGATTATCTGTCTTGTCAACAAGGAGTTCAATCTTCTCCCCTCGATCCAGTACCTGCAGGCCCAAACGATGAGATTCATTCCGGAAGCAACCAATCAATCCACACTCGTGCAGCCCAAGATCCGCCAAGATATCATCAAAAGAGTGAACGCCGCAAAACCTGTAAGTTCATGGAAGACCCAGTACCTTTTCAATATTCTCCATCATCACACCTTTGACCTCCGAAACCTGCGCCTTCACTTTAGAAAGTTTGCCAGTCTCTTCAGGATGATCCACACAGTACTGCATCTGTTCCTTCAACTCTGGCCTTTCAAATACACAATTTACAGATATCAGTCATGACAACACTCCTAACCAGCAACCAGATGATTAATCACTCCTTCCCGAAATATTTGACGCCGGACAATGCTCTGACTCATTATTTTTATATTAAATATTATAATAATTGTATCAAGAAATTTAATTCAAAGTTTCATATAACAAAAATTAAGTGATAAATAAAATAAGATAAAGCAAGTCTGACTGTTTAAGTATTCTCTAATAATTTTTAGGTCTATGAATATGTTGGAGACTCGTGTGAGCGGTATCGTAACGAATCTGACTCCATTGTCAAATCTAACCATTAGAAAAAGTGGGAGGGAACAGGATATACCCATATTCTTTGCTCAGGCTGTTGGCAGTGGCTGCAGCAGCAGCAGCTTTTCCTCGGCCATACCTCGTACTGAAATCCTCCTTGACTCTCTCAAGAAAAGCGATCGGGACTTGCTGGCCCGATTTAATCACCTTGCTGATCAGTGAACTAAAAAGTAAAAACCACTAAACGTCCAGATTGAACTAGAGTTTCATCACCATGTTTAACACTTTGCCTGTATTGTTGTAATCTGTAACATTTGAGGAGGCAACAACTGATAAATGATGAGTTCAGACCATAAATGCAGAGACTAGATCCATAAAAATGCTACCTGGGAGCTGACATCATTAGCAGTTGGGAAAAAACGAATAAAGTGAAATGGGTGTATAAGAAGATGTACAATGCTATTGGAGAGTTCAACAGGTTGAAGGAGAGGCTAAGAATGAAAGACTGTAGACAAAAGTCTAGAATTGACTATTTTGAGATATTTGTGTCATTGTTAGAGGACATCATTCAGATTATAATATGTCACTAGCAGCCCAGTAAATGCTGAAGCTATCTAGATGAACGTAAAGTCAGCATTTATAAATGAAATTTCAAAAAATAAAGTGTATGTTGAACAACCATTAAGCTATGTTCAAAGAGGGCAGGAGAATAGTGTCCACAGACTATAGAAAACATTATATGAATTAAAGTAAGCTCCGCGAGCATGGTATGCAAGGAGTGATAAGTATATGATGGAGAATGATTTTTAGAAGTATAAGCACACATTATACATCAAGACAGTTGTAGATGGTGAAATGCTGATAGTATGTTTACATTACTAAAATCTCAAATCATTTCGGATTGTGATTTTCGGGATAAACGAGTCCCGAAAACATGTTTCGGGACAGTTTCGGCCTATGTTTGGTTAACTTTCGGAAAAAAATAATTAAGTGAACCCTAATATGTCATTTTAGAACATTTTTAGGATATTGGAGGGAAAGTGAAGGGGGGAATGAGGATGGGGCGTTTTCGGATTGTTTTCGGAATATATTTTTTTGGATTTTAGAGGGTACTTTTCGGGATAAAAGGAAGTTAGAGGGACATTTGCGGACAATTTTCGGGATATAAAATAAAATTTTAATTGATGCCCACGTTGCATGTGTGAGTTTTATGCATGGGTATTATGTACGTATGAGTATTATTTAGAGTTTAGTGTATTGTTTTAAGATGTTTATACTTTAGGATATAGTTTTCCTTTGCTAATGTGCATGTAATAGTGTTATGTTTGTTTAGGGTTTAGGGTATAGTTTTATAGAGTTGTATGTAAATGCATGTATAGAGTGTTTAAAAAAATTAACCATCTACTAATTGTAATTTTATAGGATCAAATATTTATTTAGAATAAAAAATAATAATGCTACATTGTCCCGAAAGAGTCCTGACATTGTCCTAAAAACTTATCCCGAAAACATACCGAAAAAATGACAACCCAAAAGCGTCCCGACAGAGTCCCTCTATGAAAATATTTTTTTAGTCCAACCGTACCATCCCGAAAATGAGGCGAAGAGAGATGCGACATTGTCTCCGAAAAGTTATTTTCAGGATTTTTAGCGGACTGCTTTCCGGACAAAATTTGAATCCAAAAAAATATTTTTTTTCATTACCAATAGGAGTGCTTTAGGGCTTTTATACACCCGCTAAAAATTAATGATTTTATAGTGTTATGTGTATGATTGGATATTCACTGAGAGTTTAGAGATGATGTTCATCAAATTCAAAGAAGCGATGATTCGTCAATTTTAGACAATTGACATGAGATTGATGTCCTGCTTCTTAGGCATCAAGGTTGAAAAAATTGATCATGCAATTTTCATTTTTCAGAAGAGTTATGCTGGATTTTCAAGAAGTTTAAATTTGAGGCAATGAAGCCAGTGCGCCCTGTAATTGTTAAGGGACTTGAGAAGAAGAACAATGAAATAGGCAAGTTGTAAACTCTATCTACTACAAGAGCATCGTTGAAATTTTTGCTACTTGATTTCAACTAGGCTGGACATTGTGTGTGGAGTGGGACAAATCAGCTGGTTCATGGTGTAACCTGAGCAGTCACATTTTTTTACATCGAAGCAGATATTCCGATATATTAGTGAAACACGAAATTATTAGACATGAAGTGATTTCATGATTTTCAAAGAAGCAACAAGTTGTTGCTTTTTCTACAACTGCAACGGAGTACATTGCAGTAACTAGAGCAGCATGTCAAGCAGTTTGACTTCAACGAATATTGAAATGTCTGAAATACAAGTAGAAGGAGCTCACAGTAAGTATGTGTGATAATAAATCGGTTTTTAAATTAGTCAAGAACCAAGTGTTTCATGGGAAGAGCCAACTTATTGAAATTAGGTATCACTACATTCGATGGTTGGTTAAACATGGTGAGATTGAGTTATAATTCTGTAGAACAAAAGAGCATGTCGCAAATAACTCAAACATGATTCACATGTTATTTTGAAGTTCTTGAAATCGAATTTGGTTAAAAAAAAACCCTAAATTCTCCAATAAAATATGTTGAGTTGTTTAAATGCTAAACCTGACATTCAAACAACTCAAATATATGATACTTGTGCTATTTTGAAGTTCGTGATACCGAACTTAGCTCAAAAATGCCAAATTCTCTAATAAAACATGTTTAATTTGTTTGAATTTCAAACTTGGCGTTTATACAACTCAAACATGATTCTTGTGCTATTTTGAAGTTCTTGAAACCAGTCACCGGTGGTGGTGGCTGAGTGGCCAGATGATAGTTTATCATCTTTGTGGTCTCCAGTTCAAATGTCATTAGTAATTGGGTGCGTGAGTTTTTTTATTTATTTAAAAAAAAAAGTTCTTGAAACCGAAGTTGGTTCAAAAATTCTAAGTTCTCTAATAAAACATGTTTAAGTTGTTTGAATGTCAAACTTTACATTTAAACAATTCAAACATGATTCTTGTGTTATTTCAAACTTCTTGAAACAGAAAAACTGTAAGTTCTTAAAAAAACATGTTTGAATTGTCTAAAATATCAAATGTGACATTTAAACAATTCAACATGATTCTTGTGTTATTTTAAAATTTTTGAAATTGAATTTAGTCCAAAATCTCAAATTTCAAATATAAAACATACTTAGATTATTTAAATGTCAAACTGGACAAAGTGGTATGATATTTCCATAAACTTAACCCAACCTGAACATTCTAAAACCGACAAACATTATTACTTTTAATATCATATTATCGTTCTTAGAAATACAATAAATCAAAAATCCGCAATTCTCACTCACGATCAAAATCACTGCGTCCTGATGGCGATGATGAGTGCGATTTCTCAATCTCTGGTCTCCGCATCTGTTCATCAACCCGACCCTGCCAGGCTCGGCCAGGTATTTTCGCGCAAGTCGAATTCAGCTGTTGCTCGCTCGCCGTTTCGTTCGGTTCCAAAGATTGGAGGCGTCGCTGGGGTTGGAGTCAGAAATGGAGGTCGGTTGCTGTGCAACAGCAGTATGACACCGGGCGGTTCCGGTTCTGGTAGGTTTCGATTTTGTCTATCACTTTTGATTATGAGGAAAGTATGAGAGACTGAGGCTTTGTTACTGGGAGAAAATTGAAGGGAAAATATTTGAATGGAAAGCAGAGGAAATGGCAAGAAATGATTTGAGAGGAGAAATAAAAATTGTTGGGGGGAAGAAATGAGGGGAAAAGTGGAAAAAAAAGTATGTTCTTAGTAAATGAAGTAAAGAGAGTTAACTTAATGTTTATTCAATTAAATGTTCTTTTAATTATATACGAAATATAATGTATATCTAGTTATCTACTCACATGTTGTAATAATATAAGAAATATGAAATATAAAAGGTAAAAAGGCAAGAATAATGATCTCGTCATGCTACGTAAGGTTACAGCTAGGGTGCTTTTGTAAAAAGACAAGGTGGTTTTGAGGTTAAAAAATGGTGGTTTTGGTATTTAAAATATTAATAACTTTTTATTTTACACATGCCATATAATGATTGGCTGATTCAAATAGAACTGCGTAGTTTTGACTTGTCTGTATTTGACTTTGCAGCTCTGGATAAGAATCCAAAGTTAATTCCACTTTAAGTCTTTTCAAAACCTCCCAAATCGGAATGGTTTAAAAATGATGGTTGGAGGGATTTGGAAGGATTTCGCACCTCCAAATACTTTTTGTAAAAATTTGGGAACAACTATTTTATCTTCAAATCCTCTCATTTCCCTCTTCAAATAAACTCGGGAACAGGCCCTTGGGTAGTGATAACTCGTCCTGAGTTTTTTGTGGAGGAATTGAGGATTATAACACTGATTTAAGAGGATTTGAAGGAATTTGGAGGTACTTAAAGTATACCTTTTTCTTATACAATAATTAAAACTACATAGATATTTTAGTAAATGTGTCAATTTTTTCATATATCTTACCAAATATCTGAACCATTTTATTTCTATTCTCAAATCATTTATTTATTTTTTTCTTTCTCCTGTCTCTCTTCAAAACTTTTTTCTCTTGTTATCTCCAAACTCAGGGAGCACAACTAGAGGGAATAAATTATCTCAGTCCACAGTGGACTCAGCTGAAACTGTGTCAAATACATTCTTTTGACTTTTTAAACTGGCACATGATGAAATGATAAGTTTTCTCCACCATGCCTGTGGTGGACTTGTCCATCGAAGCCTTTCTCTGTTCAGAACTAGAAGTTTGAAATGTAATCAGAAAATGAGATGGTGGAATTGTTGGTATGAGCTCTCTGCAGGTGTACATTTACTGCAATCGGAAATCGACTGTCTATTCATTTAACATTCAAAATCATATTTGGAGCTGTATTTATCAATTTGAATCTGCAAATAAAATACAGCTCACTAATTCAGAATTTTGTGTCATCCGTGTCATGTGCTGTCTGGTACGATATGCGATTTTGTTCCATACAAGTTCTTGTGTTTTGTATTAGTCCTCGAAAAGTTTTGAACTATCGTCTTTATCTTTCATAAATCTGTTGAGAAGATGGATTTTTTATCGTGGGAAGTAGTTCATGATGGGTGTTGTTGTCATTTAGTATGTTTGCTCTTTGTAACCACCGGCATTTGAGCGATACTGATGACCTGAGTTGGAAATGTGGCTCTTCTATGTGAGTAGATAAAAATAGTTAGGAGAAGTGTGGGCGGAATTGTTTGGTATTTGATCTCATAAGCTCGTTTGTACTGCCCAAAGCTTTTTAGTGCTCTCAGAGTTTCGACTGAGAGAAGTACCTTATGTTTAGGTGACAATGAAAGCAAGAGTGTGCTGGACGCATTTTTCTTGGGCAAAGCAGTTGCTGAGGCTCTCAGTGAACGCATAGAATCAACAGTTGGGGAGATTTTAAGCACAGTCGGTAGGCTGCAGGCTGAGCAGCAGAAGCAAGTGCAGGAATTCCAGGTTTTACGTCTATCAGCTTTATTTCTATGAAAATTCTTAGATTCTCTTTTTAATAGGATCTTGGCACCAGCATTGATATTGCTCAAAGAACAAGTAAGTGTGACCCTCAGATGTCGTAGGGCTGTTGCACATGAATAATCTATTGAGCTGCCGAGCAAAATGATGCTAGCCATTAGCATTATGAATATTTATGCTAGGTATTCATAATCAGAGCAAGATTGTATCAGATTAGTGAACTATGTTCTTTTTCAATATGTTCAATTTTTTTTTTCTAGCAAATTTAGGGAATGAACGCGGCAGAGAAGGCAGATGCCCGTGGATTTAGAATGTTGAGACTTAAGACGCTTTTTTTTTATTTAAAGAACGCGCACTCAACCACTAGGGAGGGATTCAACCCTGGATCTTGAACCACCATGCCAAACCCCTGGTGGCCTAAAATTTTGAGAAACCATGTCTGTGTAAAGCATTAGTGGCCTTTAGGCTTAGCACCTCTTTTGCTATTTAATTAGTGCCAGCCTGCCAGAGAACCACTACAAATGCACCAGTCAGTACTCAGTAGGCAGTAGTCACTGAAATATGCATCTCACTGGATTTTGGATTTCCTCTGTTCACACAATATTAATGGAGTATTTCCTTGCTGGTGGATGTTTTTTCAATTTGCGACCGTGGTTTGAACTCACTTGTTAGCCTCACAACTCATTTGTTGAATTGTTCATCTCCTACTCTGCTACAAACCACGTATGCTGAAACTCAGTTGGATTTCTTGAAAGTCTCCACCATCTGCTGTTTACTTCCTTCATTGCTTTATCAATACGCAGAATTAATACATATAGCACAATATGCAGGAAGAGGTATTGGAACGGGCTAAACGAGCCAAGGAGACAGCCGCACGCGAAGCAAAAGAGTTGCAGGGGCTCCCAGTGAAGTCTACTACGACAAATGCCTCCGTGGTGAAGTCTACCACATATTCAGCGGCAGCAGGCACATCCGCTACCATTGTCACACCAAATAATAAGGATTCAGGATCCAACGAGAATGACCCCGTCATTGGAGTGTCAAATAATGTCTGAATGTTGAAGCAGTTTGAATGTATAGCAGTTTATAAGGATTAACGTTGATAACTCATGAGATGGATGAATTCTCTTCATAAGGAAAATTTTCTGCTACAAAAGTCCCGAGCACCCACTGTAGTGGTTTACTTATTCAGTTCACTTTACTAAATCAAACAGAGGGCCATCATTTTTTCTCTTCGAAGAAATATAATTTATTTTTACTAAAGAAAAATCTAAATTTTAAGGGGTTGTTTGATTCAGAAAATATTAAAATTCTTGATTGATTTATGTTTGCTTTCTTATTTAATATCAAGAAAAATATTATTTGCCAATATTATTAACCTAAATTTTTTGAGTTATTTAAACCAGACAAGATATTTATTTCTGCGCTACTTTTACTGAAACAAACATGTTGTTTAGGTTATTGTCTAAGAACCTCAGTTCTCATATTCAAGTCATCAAGAAAATTTTGATACATTTTACTTTTGTTGCAGGCTTTAATGTCCTCTTCATAGCTTATAGCTATTTATTTCCCCATGATTCTCAGTTTCCTCCATATTAGTATAAATCCATCTTTGTCGATCAACATTTTCTGTTTTGCAGTTTTCGAACTTCATCTGCAAGTGTACTACTTTTGGGCTTAATCCTGGAGTGACCCAATAAATAGAATATTTCATACATATTCTCAAGAGATACACTTGAATATTCATTGGAATATTCAAGGGACAAAATCTTTCATGCCCGGAAGATTTAGAATATTTAGTTTCCTTTTGTTAGAGATATAGTATTTGTAGTTCTCATTTTAGTTTTCATGTTCAGTATAAATAGGGTTATTTTATTCTCAATGAAAACAGAACAACAACAACTTCTTCTCTTCTTTCTGAGTGAAGTGTGAGCTAGTAGTGTTTTGCCACATATCTCTGGTAGTGAAATATTGGTCCTATGTCTAACATCTGGCATCAGAACTTGATTTTATGCCCAAGTATCCTCGATTCAATACAAATTCGCTCGTAATTCATTGTGAAGCCTTGCGGGAAAGCGGCGGTAGGTCGTTCATATACTCATAGTTAAGGACAAAGAACTACATCAATTGGGTGATTCAGGTGCAAACTATGATGGAGGATCTAGGTGTTTGGAAAGCAATCAAGCCAGCGGAAGGTGAGGATGTAGACACGAAGAACGATAAGAAATCGAGATTGAATCTTTCCTAGCTCTCCCGGAGGATCTTCTCATGCAAGTGGCAAACAAGAAGACGGCGAAGGAGGTCTGAGATTGCCTCAAGACGAGGTTATTCGGTGCAGATCGTGTTAAGGAGGCGCGGTAGCAGATGTTGAAGAGCGACTTCAACGCCCTGCATGCAAAAGGGGGGAGACCCTCGACCAGTACGCTGACAAGCTCACAGACATGTCTGTCAGGTACGCCAATTTGGGTGAAACTTTGAATGATATTGCCTTAGTGAAGAAATTATTTGATACTGTACCAGATCGCTTTGCCACGGATCTCTAGTAGTGAAATATCGGTTCTGTGCCTAACGTCTGACATCAGAACTTGGTTTTATACCCAAGTATCCTCGATTCAATACAATGCCGCTCGTAGTTCATTGTGAAGCCTTGCGGGAAAGCGGTGAGAGGTCGTTCATGTACCCACAGTTAATGACAAAAAACTACATCAGTTGGGCGATTCGGGTGCAAACCGTGAAGGAAGATCAAGGTGTCTGGGAAGCAATCGAGCCGGCAAAAGGTAATGTCGTCCACAGGAAGAAGGACAAGAAAGCGAGGTCGCTTTTTTCCAAGCTCTCTCGGAGGATCTCCTCATGCAAGTGACAAACAAGAAGACGGCGAAGAAAGTCTGGGATTGTCTCAAGACGAGGTTCGTCGGCGCAGATTGCGTCAAGGAGGCCGGTTGCAGACATTGAAGAGCGACTTTGACGCCCTGCGCATGCAACAGGGGGGAGACCCACGACTAGTACACCGACAAGCATGTCTGTTAGGTACGCCAATTAGGGTAGAACTTTGGATAATATTGCCTTAGTGAAGAAATTATTTGATACTGTACCGGATCGCTTTGTGAACTTGATCGCCGGCATTGAGAAATTCTATGACCTCAAGACTATGCCCTTTGAAGAAGCGGTGACTCTTATCAGTGTAGTAACAAAGCGAGTCGATACAGTATCAAACAATTTCTTCACTAAGGTAATATAATCTAAAGTTCCACCCAAATTAGCGTACCTGACAGATATGCCAGTGAGCTTGTCGGCGTACTGGTCCAGGGTCTCCCCCTCTTGCATGCGCAGGGCGTCGAAGTCGCTCTTCAATGTCTGCAATCGTGCCTCCTTCACGTGATTTACGCCAACAAAACTCGTTTTGAGGCAATCCCAAACCTCCTTCGTCGTTTTCTTGTTTGCCACTTACATAAGGAGATCCTCCGGGAGAGTCTTGAAAAGATGCCATCTCTTCTTCTTATCCTTCTTTGTGTCGATGGCCTCACCTTCCGCTGACTCGATTGCCTCTCAAACACCTTGATCTTCCGTCATGGTTTGTATCCGAATCTCACCCAACTTATGTAATTTGTTGTCGTTAACTGTGGGTACATGAATGACCTACTATTGCTTTCCCACAAGGCTTCTCCACGAACAATGAGCGACAACGTATTGCATCGAGAATACTCAAGCTTAAAACCAAGAAGCTTTGATACCAGATGTTAGGCACAGGATCGATGTCTCACTACCAGAGATATGTGGCAAAACACTACTAGCTCACACTTAGGGGTGTACAAAATTCGGTCTGGACCAGAAAATGACCCAGAACCGGACCGGACCGATTGATTTCGGTCTGATTTTCGGTCTGTAATTTAGAAAAATTCGGTTTCGATCCAGTTTGAAAACCAAAATATTCTAGTCTGACCCGGATGGACCGGAATCAAGTGAAACTGCGTCGTTTCACTCTGAAATTAGGGGTGCAAGTGCAACCAGCAACAGGCATCACTCGCTCGACTCGATTCACTCTCATCTCTCAGTTTCTAAATGGGCAAACCCTGCCACCAGGTCTGCCAACGCTCACGCGTCACGATCGATCCGCTCAGACCTCAGTCACCTCACCGCTCCGCCGTTCGGCCAGTCGCTCAGACCTCAGCGCTCCCGCTTGGCGCCCCATCGGTCATTATCAGACCGGATCGATCGTTCTTGCTCCGATACTAGGCGCTCCTGGTCGGCCAGTCGCTCCAACTTCAGCCCTCAACTGTTCTCGAATCAGCACTAAGATATTCTCTATATTTTTTTGACCTCCAACGGATGTTTGGATAAAAGTAGAAATGGGTGAACAACAAAGGTCCGTCACCAAAACAGTAAACATATTTAGATGACGAACAATATAAAAAAGTAGAAATGGGTTGGCACAATAGATAAGACAAGTCAAAGATGTCTTAAACTATGTTGACACCAGTGAAAATCCTGAAGAAGAAATAAGTATGCGATAATAATAGGTTAAAATGACAGATTTAAATAGTTGTAAGTTGGCAGGTTTAATTTTTTATCTGTGCTTAGATTTGGCAGAGTGGCTGCTATTTTTTTTGCTGCTGTATTGCGCTTCTATTACCAGAATTGGCTGAATTTTGGTTGATTTTCGTTGCAATTTTGTTGGCAGAATTTTTGTTCCTGTTTTTTGCTGTTGTTGGTGGAATTGGCAGAATTGCTTCTAAGGTTAAATTGCAATTGTTGCAATTTCTGTTGCTTGTTGATTTTTTGACAGATTTGACAGGTTTTTTATACTCAGGTTTAAACCGGTTTTGGGGGAGATTTGACAGATTTAAATAGGTATTTGCTTCGGTTTAAACAGCAATTGCAATTGCAATTGTGCTGCCGTGTAAACAGGTTTAACCAGATTTGACAGAATTGCTAGGTGACAGATTGTTTGCTGCTGTTTTTTTTGGGAGATTCCGGTCCGGACCGGTTAGGTTCCGGTCTGGTCTTCGGTCTGCAAAAATTCCGAATTCCGGTTGCGTTCTATTCCGATTCTGTTCTGATCCGGATCAGGACCAGTGAACACCCCTACTCACACTTCACTCAGAGAGAAGAGTAAAAGAAATTGTTAGATAAGAAATTGTTCTTGTTAACTGTTGTTTACATTGAGAATAAACAGCCCTATTTATAAGGTACAAATACTAAACCAAATATGATTCCTAATCGTATCAAAAATAGTAATCTAGTAACATACCTAAAATAGGAAAACGACAATATTTGGATACTTCCAAATATTGTATCTCTAACAATAAAAAATATCCTAAATCTTTCTAAATTGAAAAATTATCTTTTTTTAGAAACATCCACAAAATATTCCACTTATCGGGCCATCCAGAATTAAACCCAACAGTTTATTATTTTTTTATATATATTTTTGCCATTATTTTTCGGTGGAAGACGTGCATTGGGCCGAATGGATCTGGTGTCATTACTACCAACTTTTCAGTATCACCCTTACCCCTTTCTCTAATGTCTTTTGGGAAATATGATGGAAAGAAAATGAAATGAAAACTGATTTTCAGTAGAAAATTGACGCTAAAGTTAGTATTGTTTATTATTGTATAATTTTATTTTTTGTGGTAAACCAAACACAAAATTTCACATTCCACCAATTTTCCTCACAATTTCCAAGAGGTGTCTGGTGTTAGGATCTTGTAAGCTGTAAGGAACGTCAAAAGAGCAAAAGCTCCCAACATTATATCTCTTGTTCCAAGGAGCCTGAATCCTTTGTGCAACTTTTTTAAGCTTTTCACTTTCTCTTATTTTTAAATAACCAAATTTAGTTGAGTTACACTTCGGTTTGATGATCAATACTGCTGAATGATTGCTCAGTATCTGCATATGGAGTTTCTATCTAAGGAATGGAATCACAAGACAAAATTTAAACGTGAATCTTGATTAATTACAGTTTAGGTTTATGATGTGTCCCATAAATAGTAATTAGATTATCAGAATTTTCTTTCTTCACATGTGATAAAAAGTACCATGTCATTGGGCACTTATTATCCTCAAAAAAAGGACATGTCTCACTGTTCTTGTCTAGCTGGTTGATGTTGTGGACCTTCATGGCAGAATAGTGAGCACACACAATATATCAGCATAATTCTTACAATTTTCTTCTTGAAAGATATGGAAATTCGACATATATATGGTTTATATATAGTCTTGCTCATATATCTAAATTTTGTGATGGAAGACGATACTTATAAGAACATTTGTAGGAACTTACACAATCTCACCTGCTAAGTGATCTTAGATTTCTGCAGTTTTTAACATTTGATTACGAAACTAACCCATTGTTGTTTACAGTCCAAATCCTAAACCCTAACAGGTTGAGAAAGAACATTCGGTTTGGTCATGTTCATCTTCTTTTGTATGTGTATAAAATATATCCATGCACCATGTTTGCAGTGAAGTCAAGGTTCTCTGAGTGGAGAAAGAATATTAGAATACTTGAACGTTGTGCCAAAGCTGAATCGGTATGTATTCTTCAGCATCAATTCCTTACGCATCATTGTCTTCAGAGTCCCAATAATCCATCCTACTAATATCCTGCATTTGCTAGCATAATCACAGTGGTCGACCTAATCGCATTGACTTTGCTGCATCGGCGCATTCATGAGACCGTTTGGATTTTGTTTGGTGAAAGATGGTTATTTATCACAAAAGGACACAACAGCATTATACACATGAATTGTTAAATAAGCCTGATTATTCAAAGATTATTGAGATCTGTCAGTCTAAACTTCCAGCATGCATAGACAAGATCACATGGCTTTTTCCACATCTCCTTTTCACGATGTCCCCTTTCTGGTTTGTTTTACATACATACACAGGGCTTGGTGTTGCTTTGTTTTGCGTTATACATGCGTATCCAAGCTCCATTATTAACGGACACGATAAGTGTAGTGTTTTCATGTCCCTAATTATACTATTTTTTTCGCTATTTCACCCTAATAAATGAAGTCTTTAGCAAATGGTTGTATTTGTTTCCTGTTTTGTATCTCCTTTTTTATCCTTGAATTGTGACACTCCCCGTGGAATGTCACAGAAAAACGCGTGGATTTATCGATGGTGGGGATGGGAGCGTCCAGGGGAATACAAGGCAGCTAGCAGCAACAAGGAGAGATGCTACCTTTATCAATCTTTTCTCCCTTTTTTCTTTCCCAAGCCAACTTCTTCTATTTGAACCACAGTTTAGTTCTTTCCCTTTTTACGTGACATTGATTGAATATTTAAGGGTGTCCACAGCTCGATTTCTTTCAAGATTTTTTAGGTCACTGAAGATCTGTTATACTATTATTCCCTAGACTGCAATGAAATCGGCTGTTTACGTAGTAATCAAAAGAGATCAAATGTGGGTTAAAAGTTTCAATTCTTCTTTATATGTTATACTAATATGAGCATACGGAAAGTGAATAAGGAAAAAGAAGACATGAATGGAACTTTAGATATTGTGGGTGGTGACCTTATCAGGGTTCTTTCAGGTCAAAATAAGGAAAAATCTGCCACTTCTCTTTATTCTTTTTTTCTACATTTTTCTAGCCCTACACCTTTTTTTTTTCTATTTTATGTTTTTAGGGATAGTTTGTCATTATAAAATTTTTTAGTAGGATTAAATAATAAATTAATAAATTACATAAAAATTAAAAATTGAGTGTTTCCTAAAAATTACAAATTATGATAATAATATGGATAGATTTCTAAAATATAGTAATAAGTATAATACTTTTATACTCTTCTGTAATAATGAATGAATGATAAAAGTTGGCATTTGGTTCTCCCAACTAAAATTTCAAAACCTTCTTTTCTTTGTGCTTTTGCAGTGTAGTACCACACACCTCTCTTTTCTCCTTTTCTTGCCAAAGCCTGACTTCTTCTTCTCCTTCTCCACTCTCTCTCCATCAATCTTTCACCATAGCTTAACTCACAAGCAATCATCGAAAACCGATCAGTTCATGGAGTTTTGATCAGTTGGTGGATGATAGTTTCATGGATGTTACTGCTTGCTATTTCTATTCTTCATAGCAGTATCAGCCTCATCTTTAAGAGCAAGAGCTATATATTATCTTCCTTGCATGGCCCCATCATCATCATCAGCTCCAAAACCTAGTGTTACTTATTGTTCAGCGCCATCATCACATCGCCGTATGCTACTCTTTCTATATGCAATTCTGATGCTACACCTCCTCACAGTCGCCTCATCTCGGCAATTGCAATCAGAACTTTCCTCCACATCTGAAACTACTTCACCGCCTTCAAAATTCACATCAACTACCATGGACCTTCCTCGAACCAGCCGGGGGAAATCTGGACCATCTTCTTCATCTGGTGGAAGTGATCATACAGCTTCAGCAGTGTTTGGCGCTGCGGCTCATGAAGTTCCTAGCGGTCCTAATCCGATATCGAACAGGTAAGCTGTCAACTATTTGCGTGGGTTTGGGGTGCAAGCACTGAATTATTCACCTGAAGAGTTTTGGAGCGGAAGCCAAATACCTCTGCAAGATGCTGAGCTGTGCTAGGTTTTGGGAAGAGGAAGACATAAATGAAGCTTGAAGAATGAGCAGAATCTTTAAAGACACAAGGAAGAATACGTAACGAAGATTTACATATACTGGATACATATATTCACCACTTATGTTTTTGAGTTATATCTACTGGCCTGTTTCTGGTGTTCTCTCTTCTGTTCATCAACCTGGTTAGGGTTATCTCAGATGCATTTATACTGTGTCTACCTTATTAATCAATTGGTGGTGTGTTATTAATTAGTCATCTTATAGGCTGTCTTCTTATATATCTGAGTTTTTTTTTAAACAAATCTATTATTTGTTATTATTAAATCACTGATCCTCCACGCTCTGATAATCCAACCAAACTCACGTCTTACCGACACCCCTTCTTACAGTCTTCCGACAATGGTAGCTGGATTATATTGTTCCATCCATAATTCAAATGTTTGTTTCACTTTTATATTAAATTCAAAGTATGAAGTTCAAACTCTTATAAAAAAGGAAATCCACATGTTTCTTGTTGGGTCTAGGTCATTTGGTGAAATATTCGTCATTGGACAGTAGAGAAAAGGTGGACGGTTTATATTGGATTGTTGAACCACGACTTATATGTCTAGGATTTTGAGTCACAGTGGAAATACAATCCAATATGAACCGGTCTAAAAATTTAACATCTGACATTAGACCTTGATTTTATGCCAAGTATCCTCGCTTCAATATAATGTCGCTCGTCGTTCGTAGAGAAGTCTTGCGAAAAAGCGGTGGTGGGTCATTCATGTACCCACAGTTAACAACAACGAACTACATCAATTGGGTAATTCGGGTGCAAGTCATGATGGAAGATCAAGGTGTCTGAGAGGCAATCAAGCCGGCGGAAGGTGAGGTCGTCGACACGAAGAAGGATAAGAAGGTGAGATTGCATCTTTTCCGGCCTATCTCGGAGGATCTCCTCATGAAATTGGTAAAGAAGATAGCGGAGGAGGTCTGGGATTGCCTCAAGACGAGATTCGGCGTAAATCGCGTCAAGGAGGCACGATTGCAGACGTTAAAAAGCGACTTCAACACCCTACACATGTAAGAGGGGGAGATACTCGACCAATATGCCAGCAAGCTCACTGGCATGTCTGTCAGGTCCGCCAACTTGAATGAAATTTTGGATAATATTGCTTTAGTAAAGAAATTATTTGACACTATGTCGGATCGCTTTGTGAAGGTGATCACCGGCATCAAGCAATTTTACAACCTCAAGACTATGCCCTTTTAAGAAACGGTAGGTCGGTTGAAGGCGTATGAGGAGCGCACGCGGTGAACGGCTAGTGGTACCAATGGCGATGGTCAGCTCATACTCATTCAAACCTAGTGGGAGGCGCAACAGAAGAAGTAAGGTGGTAACTTCTCAGGTAGAGGCAAGTCACCATAGAATGGCGGCGGAGGCCAGGATGGCTGTGGTCATGCTGGCAGAGGCTGACGTCGAGGTGGGTGTGGTAATACATTGAGTAAGGATGATTCAAAAGGTGGAGATCACGATAAGAGTGACATCCGGTGTTACAATTGCAATCAGATGGGACACTATGCGAATAAATGTAAGACACCGAAAAAGACAAAGGAGACACATCTCAGGCGGGCCGTTGACACAGAGCCAGCTTTAATGCTCACTATGTCAGAGGAAGTAGCATCGAAGCAACAAAAATGGCAAAACGACATCTACCTCAATGAAGAAATAATGTAACCGGAATTGTATCTTGTGGAGAATGATGCAAGAGCATCAATAAAAATGTGGTATCTTGATAATGAAGCCAGCAACCACATGACCGGCGACAAGATGAAGTTCATGAACTTGATGAAGGCATCACCGGCAATGTCAAATTTGGCGATGGATTCACGGTACATTTCATGGGGAATGGCTCGATTCTCTTTGCTTACAAAAATAGAGATCAGTGGCTGCTTGAGGAAGTGTACTACATCTCGAGACTCTGCAACAACATTGTGAGCCTACGCCAACTGACCGAGATCAGGCATAAGGTGACCATGGACGATAACGAGCTGGAGGTGTTCCGCAAGACTCTTCTCGCCTAATCATGAAGGTGCGAAAAGCTCTAAATCGGCTCTATCGCATTCGGTTGGAGTTGGTGAGCCCGAATTGTCTATTCTCGAGTCTTGAGAATCCAGCATGGTTATTGCACGCATGCTTAGGCCTCATTAATTTTTAAACAATGAACCTACTTGTTGACAAGGAGATGGCAGCGGGAGTGTCGCCGATCAGACATTCAAATCAGATGTGTCACTGGTGTTTGGTTGCAAAGCAGGTGAGGAAGCCGTTCTCAATGATGGCGTAATACCGAACTCAGAAGCCCCTTGAGCTACCTCACGCTGATCTCTGCGGCCCAATCTCGCCATCAATAATGCCAATTAACAAATACTTCATGTTAATTGTTGATGATTTCTCTCAATGGATGTGAGTTTACATTATCAAATCGAAGGACCAGGCCTTTCCCGAGTTCGTGAAGTTCAAGACCGGGACTGATAACGCTTGTGGGCATCGTGTCTGAACTGATCGGGGAGATTGTTGGATCTAGTTCACTTGATGAAATATCTCACATCGGACACTAGAGAGAAGATTGACGATCTATACTAGATTATTGAACCATAACTTATAAACCTAGACTTTTAAATCACAGTAGAAATACATTCCAATATGAACCGGTCCAAAAATTTAACATTCCTCATATACTTCGCTGCCAAGAGCTGACTAACATGTCGATCAAAATTCACTAGTTTGGCACAGTTGTATTGATCAATCAACCTAGTACAGTCTCTCTTAAACTTTAAGTCCAAGGGACGAGTCATATACCTGTAAGAACAAGTGCAGTTATTAGTTATTCAGGAGTTAGAGAATCTGCTACCATTCAACTTTCTGTTTATTAACAACTCAAACTGGTAATCACTCCACAAAAATCAAAGCTTATAATGCACCAGAGGGGCACAGACAGAAAGTGTCCATACATATATACTATATTTTAAGGTAGACAGCCTTATGATTTCATAATAATTTTGTCAACCACCATAACATGAATCTTGTACATGTACCATAGTTATCACGACGCTAGCCGACAAGTCAAAATTTTGAGTTGAATTCGAAAAAGTGAGATTAAAATTTTAATTAAAATTTTGCATATAACTTTTTAAAAAAAAAACGACATGAGTTAGAAAAGAAGTCCCACTAAGATGCAGCTTTGTTCAAGTGCCCATATTTTTGCATCACTTTCTTGGTGGCAAGCGACGCAGCTTCACTGGCGCTCATCGACCCTGAGCCCATAAGCGCTGCGAATTCTCTGGCGATTTCGCCCTGTATTTTGCTCCGCGCATCCCCAAGAGGATCTTTCACCCCACCTTCGCTCAAGGGAGATTGCTCAGGCTTAACTGCAGACAGCACTGCACTTGTTCCATTTGTCGCTGATTGCTCAGATTTCACCCCATTGGTAACGGATGCAGGAGCTGCTTTGCTTGCTGTTACAGGTGTGCTGGCAGAGGTTCTGTTGAGACTGATACTCGCTGTTGGCATGGGAGATTGCGTTGCCGCAGCCGGCCTGAATTGAGGGACTTGAGGTACCGCACCTGCCCGCAACGTCGATTCCAGGTTTTGTATCATAGGCACTGCAAATCAGAAAATTCAAAAATAAAAAAAAAATCAGACGCTTCTTCGTCTACTTGTCATATGGACGGTTGAAAAGAAAGAATGATCTCGAACTCACGTATCATGGCGCCCATAGGGCTATTTAAAACTTCATTAGGAAGCTGCAAGATGTAATCAGGAATTCCAGTCCCGACCAGAAACTGCGCAATCTCATTGCTGAAATTGTTGCAGTTGTGACTCAGTAGACTGTAAGTCTCTGCAGTGAATCGCGGACTGATTTCTTGCAAGTACTGTTCGAACACATCTTGTGGCACATGAGTTACGCCCAGGTCTACCACCCGAAGCGGTGTTCCATACGGTGTAGAGCCCGCCGGAGCATTTTGTATCCCTCCTCCAAAGTAATACTCTCTGCCGTAGACCACAACTCCCGTGTGCCTGTTTCACAGTGCCATTTCTCACATCACACACGCAAAGAGGAGACAGACAATAGCACAGCTTCACAAATCCAGGCCCGAGAACAATCAAGCACATGATTAGATAGAAATTGTAAAGTTCAAAATCAGGCTGAGAAAACGCATGATTTTCGAGTCATCATCATAAGGTCAAATGTCAATAAAGCCTGAAAGGTAGGCGCGAATGAGTTTTGTTCACAGAAACTTCAGAATGATTGATAAATCATACAGAGAAACATTGCTTTAAAAATGCTAGCCAATCTGAAAACCAACAAAGATGAATACAAGACATACCAAATGGCCTCAATGGCCTTTCCTAAGAAGGTCGTGGAAAGCTGGCGAGCCAACCCTTGACTCAGATCGTATACATTCAGAAGAACCTTGTATCCGTCCTACAGACCGATAGTTAATCAATAAGTCGGACCAAAAGAATAACCGTCTCTCTATGTCTATGAAAAAAGTAGCAAGCAGAAGTTGGAGCATACACACCTCTGCCATATCCCAAATTCAAAAGTAACACCTCTAGCAAGCACTGTGGGAAACCGATGAGTTTACAGCCTGAAATACACGAAACAGTCACGTGAGAAACAGGTCTTCAGACACTGTCTAACATGATAACCATCAATGAAATTGCAAGAAAATTGCTTTATGTTTTTCAATAGCAACAAATGCAATCCAGTTTCACGACACACATTGCCGCATTAAACTTCTAAAGAAATCCCTCGCCAGAGAATCACGCAAGGTTTTCGCAGCATCATTCCACAGTAATTCTAATTGCAGCTAGCTATCACCAATCCATATATAAGAATGGTGATCTAAAACAACCACAAGATTTCACAGGAAAAGAAATATCAGCACATGAAGCCATATAGTTAAAGCCAAGTGGATGCCTTACATTCATACCACATCATAAACCCCAACAATCCAAACAGCAAAACCATTCTAAAACAAAGCCAGAAATTAACAAACCCTATCACAAATCCCATCGGAACTCCGAAAGCAACAACCTTTCACACGAATCAAGCCCAAACATCCAAGACCCAGATCGCACAAGAACAACAAACAAGAAACAGAAGCATAGATGCAACCGACAATATCGATACCAAATGAAACTGTGGAGATTCAAACGCGATCCTCGTTAGATCCTTACCACCGAGATCCTAGTGCGAGGCTTGTGGTGGAAGCGAATTCGAAAAGTTAAATGTGTTGCAAGAGCGACTCGGAGAGAATTTTAAAGTTGCGAAAGTCGTACTTGGATCGTCAATCGGCCGCAACGGATCTTTCTATGTTTTTGGCTGCATCCACACTGTTCCAACGCCATTCTAGAACTTTCTGGCCAATGACATATTGCCACGTATATCTGGTCGTGGGGCTTGCTCTGTTCAAGCTAACTACCAAACACTTTTTTTTTTTCGAACTCTTTTTATCCTACTTAATCTGAAGCGAAATTAAAAGATAAAACTCGCCATGAGCGATTTACCAACGTGTTTTTCCGTTAGCTTGAAGGGTAAATATGAACGAATAACTAGTTAAATTGTATCAAATCAAATTGAACCAATAGGCTAGTTTTGATTTGGAGTGTTAGAGGTTCAGTTATAGTTTCAATTTTTGAATGATCAATGACTAATGATTTAGTTTGATTTTTTACTTTTACGTCATGGTTATCTAATATAAGTAGTCTCATTGGGACTCTCACGTGATTGTCCAGCTCTTAGGCTTTTCCTCAATGTAGCTAACGACTATAATCATTTCTTATGTTGATTCATCCCGCAACACAGGTCAGAAGATTGAGGTACTTAACTTCCTGGATATGTATAAAAGTATTGTTGGGGTCTCATTCATTCCTTCTTGGTAAACTTCGATATTTGCATTCGGTTACTAATCTTGAATGACTACAACATGTGTGATAACGGGCAACTCCATTGCTCGCCTTTGTTGGCCCAGTTGCCCATAGCATGGAGGACATATTTATCCATACTTGACTTTACCACGTAATTTCCTTAAAACCCTTCTATTCTCACCTTCAGTTGTAAATTCCAATGTCTACAACCTGGTCATACTTTTTATCGTTTTTGGGTCATAAGACCCTTCTAAAATATACTACTTTAGAAGACGCTCATAAGTAATAAGCACCGTTTAAAGTCATTATAACTTTAGACAATGCTTATAACCTTAAAACACCTTCTAAAGTGATATACTTTAAAAGGCGCTTATAAGTAATAAGAGCCTTCAAAGTCATTATGACTTAAGACGACGGACAACGCTTATAGTCTTAAAGCTCATTCTAAAGTAGTATATTTTAGAAGGCGCATATAAGCTAAAGTCATTATGTCATTAGACGACGTTTATGACCTTAAAGCGCCTTATAAAGTGGTATATTATGGAAGACGCTTATAATTAATAAGTGTCTTCTAAAGTAATACAGATAAGATCCATCTATGAACCGTCAGGTTTGAAGCTATCACCGATTCACAGTGACAATTAACTCAATGACACGGATGACTATTCAATTTAAAATTATATATTTTGATAGTAACTTTTGCTTTCTCTTTTATTGATAAATATTGAAATTTTGAATTTCAGTTCACGGCAACCATTCCAGGTGCAATTTGTAGATTTAACTTTCAGTTCATGGAACCAAATGAATAGATTCTGACTCTATTCCTTCACAATCATCAATACCGCCCGTCTTCATAGAGGCTTATTTTCTCCTTCCTCATGTACCATTCCCAGCTCATCGTCTTCTTATACGCATCCTGACTCTTATGGCTGTCATGCACCTCTCCTCTCCTTTTTTGTTTGGCCTTCGTCTGACACGAAACGCATATTCATATATACAAATGTACTAGATCAGAACATGATTTATCGCTTCGTCAGACATTCTGTTAGAATATTTGGTTGATTGAGCACACATTCATAAGAAATTAATTAAAGGTGACTTGTGAAGAATATTTGTTGTATCCCTTCAAACTAAATTCATGTAGGATTCATAAATCCTCTACATTCAATTGACTTGAGCAGTAATGAGGTGGAAACAATGAGTGCCCACTTGGCCAGCAGACTGACAATTCAAAGGCGTGAGATTGTAATTTGTTATTTTACGCGTTACACCAGTAACAAGCGGAAAGTCCTTCAAAGCCTGGTTGAGATGATGACGCTAGTGCGATATAGAGAGGAGGTAGACGCCTAGCTTAGAGTAGCCGGCACCTCGCTTGCGGGAAGGGAGCATCGAGCCGCACCGCGGTCCGACAGCGCGTCTTGGCGATTTGGCGGTGAACGAGATTGGAGAATAATATGTATTTATAGTTGATTTTAGGATTTTTGTGGGCTTGGGCTGTGAGATAAGATTAATCAGTTAAATTGGTTAACCGAAAGTCAAAACTTACTTCCATTAAGAATTTATTTAACCGATTTATTATTCGGTTTTATCCGAATTAATCAAATAACCGAATTATCCGAACTGAATTAATTCAATTTACAAATTTCAATTCGGTTAATCAGTTTTAACCAAATAATACTCTCCTAGAGATCACTATTCTGATAATTAAACTAAATAAATAAATAAAATCCCTCGATTCTTCTTCTTTTTCCCTCCTTAATTCCTTCCCGCATACAAAATTTCATATTTCCCTGTCATCCTAACGTCGTCGCACCCTCCGCCTCCTCTCCTCCCCTCCCGCCGTATGCTCCGATGGGAAAATACATTAAGAAATCCACCCCCAAATCCGACGTCGCCGCCATGGAAATACCCCTCTCTTCCACCGGCGTCCGCACCCGCGCCAAAACCCTAGCTTTGCAGAAACTTCAACGGCACACGCCCCCGCTCCCCGCCGCCAACCCAGTTTACGACGAATCATCCTACCTCCAGCTTCGTAGCCGGAGGCTCCGAAAGCTGCAGCCTTTGCGGCAACCTGGTGACCCCGAGTTTGACTCGTGCCCTAATTTCAGCTCCCGCCGAGCTGGGTTGAGTCTGGTGGTGAAGAAGGGGTCTGGAAACGGGACTGTGGAGCTTGAAATTGGTGATCTTGATGCCTCGTTTTCGGAGAATGATTTGAATTTTGAAGCGGAACAGATCAGGTATACCAATTTTTTCTGCCATTTTTTTTTAATTTGGGGCTTTTCTGCTGCGTTTGATTTTTTCCGTTTATTTTCATTCAGATGGTTGGTTGACGAGCTTGTGATTTGGTGTTTCCTTAGTTTTAGCCATTTTAGCTCTTGTGCGTGTTTTGCTCCGAATTTAGCTTTACTCACATTGGATTTTATTAATTTTATTTTTTCAATCTTAATTTTATTGTTCTTTTGATTTATTTTGTTTGTGTGAGAAGTTAACCTCCACTCTCAAAAATTGCAGTAATTGGTTCTATTCCCGCTACGTGATTCTACTCAATAAGCTATATATAGGAATCACATATATCAAATTGTGTAGAAAATGCAGTTAAGATGCTTGCTCTCTGACATTGATCCAAGCAGGGCAGTTATTTGAGTTTATTCGGTTTCAATTATTCTTAGCTTGTACAGCTATGTCAGGCTTGAGCCTTCATCCTATATGCAAGGCTGTTGTTTGAAAATGGTACTGGGCTCGTGCAAAGTCATGGTATTGAAAGACACTTCGTAAAAATCTGATCCTGTTTGATTGCATAATTGTTTGTATCCTGAAGGGATGCGAGAGATACTCTTTATCATTTTCGTATGGGATAAACGCTCAATGCCTCTTTCATATCCTGAGCTGTTTCAACTTCCTATTCTTATGATGGAAGACTATTTTTTATATTATGAGTCTTTCTCTTAACTCATAGCTTATTTGAATTGCAGATGGAAAATACTAGTAAGATGAAAAGTGTTTTTTTTTTTGTATTGGTATGGGGTCCTGTTTGAGTCCATTCAATGTCTAGTTTGGTTATGGGCCACAATTCGAGCTGTAGGTTGTCGAGGAATCTTGTTCTCTTTAAACTTTTCAAAATGATTCAGCATTGTCATTTTATGGAACCAATCACTTTTTGACTCTTACTTTATGCATGTTTGTGGTCATGGGGCCGGAGTACCCAATCAAGTTTTTAGTTGTGGGTTTTTCTTGTCGGATTAAAGAATGCCGACGATATTTTCTCCTCTAGAGATGCATTCCTTCAACTGTTCATTATTGATTTATGGTTGATATCAGGGATTCAACTTCAAGAGAAAGCACGCCTTGCAACTCAGTGCGGGGTGCAGACACTTTCTCTACTCCTGGCTCCACCGCAAGATTGCCGCGGTTGAGTTTATCGCATGCCAGAGTTCAAAATGCTACGCCGCAAGTCATGCCAACTGCAAGTGAGATCGAAGAGTTCTTTGCATTGGCAGAGCAACACCAACATAGAATATTCTTGGAGAAGTGTGATCTTTTCTCCATCTTTCCTAGTGAATTCAATTGCTCACCAACCTACTTGTTAATAATTGAAGTGCCAGTTGTATCATATATATCTTAAATGCCAAATCGTTGTCCTGATCAGCACCATTATTGTATTGTTTCCAGGTACAACTTTGATGTGGTGAGTGGCAGGCCCATGCCCGGACGCTACGAGTGGGTGCCAGTAAACCCGTAAGCTTACAAAAGAATAGAAGATCTTCAACATGCCGAGCCAGTCCTGCATGTCATCTCGTTGCCCCCATACACAACCACATGTAAAAAGGAACCACAGCTTGCATGGATACATACCTAATCTCATGCCATAACCTGGCTGTTGGGTCACACCTCCAACTTTTCAGAAACATCTCAGATCAGCCAGCTCTGAGTATCTTTGTAAGTATTCGTCCAGGCGAAGCTAGAAGAATTTATGCAGTCTTATTATCTTTAGGCACTTGAGATCAGGGGTCACTCAGGGTAGTCAGCTGTACTGCATGCTCTCGTTTATGGTATAATAAAGCATACATTTATATTTTTGCTGGCTTCTTGTTTTCCTTTTTCTTTTTGGGCGTCATGAGAGCATCAAGATTTATTTATATCCTTTGGCTTAAAGATTCTTCGCAGCGTGGCGAAAATGCCTTGGATTGCTGATGCAAGGTATGTTTGTTTAAAGCTTGCACAAAACAGAGAGACAAGCACAATAACAAAGGAAATTTCCACATAGAGGAGAGAGAAAAACATCAACAGCTAAAGCCCGAAGGCACACAAAATTGTGAGATGAATGCCTCCAAGAAATTCGAACACATTAGAGTTTAGGCACCACAAATTCAAAATACCAGCAAACTGTGTCAGAACAATCAGTTTTTGATACCAAACAGGTGTGGTCACAACCTGATGTTGCTAGGAACTCAATAATAAGTTTTCTTGGCAACCAGGTCTGTTATGGACTTCATTTCTTCATTGTGAGCCCTGGAAATCTGTTTGTACGACAACGACTGAGCTGCCTAACAAGTAACTAGATCATTTGCCACACTGATGAAACCAACTGATCCTTTTCCACTATAGAGAATTATCAAATCTAATGACGGAAATTGATTGGACTACCAGGATATGAGTAACTCACAGGACAACAAGGGAGGCTTTGAAAGTTACGTGCTCGTGAAACCATTTCTCAATTATTGCAGGTGCAGGCTGGCGCATATTGCTGAATTTGCTCAGATAAAATTTGCCATCTTCATTCCCCCTCTGATCCCTTTGCCAAATCTGTATTTTCTTCAAATTGACAGAATGCTCGAGCAAATACACCACAGAATCGACTCCTGTTTGGGAAAATTGAAAGCCATAGATGTTTATTGTTTCAAGAGTCACATGACTGAAATTCTCCTTGAAAGTCCTCCGTACGATAGCATCTGAACTGGTATTATACCCATAACCTGGCTGCAAGGGGAGTTCACAGTTCATACGCATTCAAGAAAACCAAAATAGAAGGAAAGCGTGAAATAATACAGATACCTAGCCAACCATTGCAGGACAAAATATTCAGATTAGCCAAGCATCGACAAAATAGATAGATGGCCAGAAATCTTGTCATATAACTGGCAACTTCCAAATATGTGCGCATGCATAAAAACATCCAACACAGAATTATATAGACTTACAGATAAATCCAAGGTTTGGAGAACAGGGCATATCCTTAACACGGCAATTACAAAATCTGTAAGGTGCTGAGAGGAAGTAGCTGATAAGGACATGTGCCTCAACCTACTGAGACTAGTCATTTTCACTGACTCGCAAGTCGGAATTAGCTGGAACACCATGCAATCAGAGAACAATTGTTTAGTTTAAGATGAGTGACATAAGATAACCATAAGGAATATGATGTGGGGGTCCTGAATACACGTACCCAATTACCATACATGGTCAAGTGAAAGTACTCAAGATGAGGGGCATCTTGTCCAAGCTCGCCAATGACATATTCCAAAGCAGGCATTACGCGCGAACTCATGAAATGCAACTTTTTAAGCTTCTGAATCTTCCTCAACATGGGCACTTCGATAGCCCCAAACACACACTTCAAAGACTCTAAATTCTGAGCACCTTCAATGTCGATTTGGATGAAACTGTCACCCCATTGCAACACATTTAAGTGTATGAGCGGATGTTGATGCGGGATCTCAATTTTGAGTCCACTTGATTTAATGCAATTCTTGATATCCAAAAGACGAAGCTGAGAGCAATTGCACATAATATCCTGCACAAATGCCTGAGACACAGCTGAGCCAGCCAAGCAGAGAGATGTAAGATGCTTAAACCCTCCAAATCCGGCAGAACCCAGCTTCACATTCCTGAGAGTCAAATGCTCCAAGAACGGAGCTTCCACGGACCAAAACCAATCAGGAACCATATACCCTCCCAACCCATCACCAGCGTTGTAACGGCCTGGAAGAGGATCAGGATCAAGCTCAAGCCTTGCAGCTTTCTTTGTCACAGCGAATTGAATCCACTGGTCAATTTGATTTCCATTGTGCTCAGACAACCAAGACCTAACCCTAAAACTGTCAATCCTCTCACCTTCATGGGACTGTAAAATCCGATTAACCCAGTCGACATATCTTACAGCCGCCGCTCTATCGTATACGGCCTTCCGATGTCGGCGGATGAAGTCGACGTCCAAATCAAGATTCCGACAGGTCCGCCACCGGAGTCGCCACTGCTTGGAAACCGCGGCGAGCGCCGCCGCATCCTTAAGCGTTAGAAATGAAAGAATGTGATGGATGAGTTCTTCTGGGAGCCTGGAAAACGCATCGCCTGATTGGCTCCGATCATCGCTCATTTCGTTCATCGCGCTAGCGTGTGTGCCCACCTGCAACTATCTTGCCACAATATCCTGCCCTCTACACTCCGAGAAACTACACGTGGACGGTGCACCACAAATAAGTGAAAAATCGATTTTTATTGATTATAAATTTTTTTTATTTTTGAACGTGTAGAGCAGTGTTCTAAAAGGCGCTAGGCGGCCCTAGGCGGTTGACTTGGGGCCTAGGGACTAATCGGCTAGGCGGGGATTAGGCGGAAGGATTAATCGGATGATTAGGCGGAGTTATATATATTAATAATATATTTAATAATTAATTATAAAATTATACCTATAAAATTTAATTTTATTTTAAAAATAAAATATATAAAATAATTAGGCGCTAGGCGGCTAGGCGGGGCGTTTTTGAACCGCCCAGAGATTAGGCGGCCGCCTAGGCGGCTAGGCGGCCGCCTTTTAGAACAATGGTAGTGAGACTCAATCCACTAACACTCCTGTTTGTAATTTTCATACACTTAATAAAATATATTTTTTAAATGTTATTTTTATTTTGATACGTATTTTATAATTTGGAATAAAACTCAAAAGGGACTCTGAAACTATCATCACTTACCCAATTACGATCAGAACTACCATGATATTCAAAAATTATGCAATGAAATAAAATTGGACTGATTTTCTAAATTAAAATTTACCATTGCATCCTAACCTAATATTATTACAAGACTTAGATTTGTGTGCGAAAATTACGTCGTTTGGTTATCAAAATAAATAATTTTCGTATAATGATATATGCAAAATTTTAGCATCTACAAAAAAAAAAAAAAACTGAAAATATCTGCCAAGAAACTAACAGGACGAACTTTTTTTTTTTGAAAAGCATAATGATAAAAACTAAAATATTTATCCTATTACTGGAACAAAAACATCTGACATGGGAATTTCAAGACACCAATCATAATAAGCAAAATTAAAAGAAAATAAAAAAAGCTAATGGCTCCCTAGTACCATGTTAGCATGCCGAAAACATAACTGCCATCTCATTCGCAGCAATTTGACTCAATAGACCAGACCTGGTGTTGCAGTAAGGTCAAACAGATCTTGATGATTAGTACGGAAACTGGGATCTGTATTCATAAGTCTATGTCGATTAAGGAAGATCATGGTGTCTACAAAATCCTAAGAAACATAAACATTTTACCACAAAGTAGCAAAAAAAGAATCAGTTATTTTTTTCCTTTCGATTTCAACAAATCTGAAAACAAAACAAACACTCACTTTCCACATATCAATATGTTTGTGTAGAGACCAGTTGGATGAACAATCGTGATCCTCGCAGCTGTGATCATGCAAGCACGCCATCTCAAATTCCTACTCTGATTCCAATCAACACGCCAGCAGCAAAAAGCAGCTTCAATCCAAAGCTTGTTTGTGATAATGTTCGGTCGTTAAGAAAATATTTAACAATTGTAGAGGTATAACGTCCTCAAATTACTTTGTGTTAAAAAAAAATAGACTCCGAAATAAGATAAATAGTAGAATTGGGATGTAAATTGAAAAATTAATGAATCAAATCAAACTGAAGTGTAAAAATAGACTCCAAATTAAGTAAAGTCATGGTTCGACTACTTTGTTAATATTTAGAAAACCAACAACTAATGACTCAGTTCAGTCTACTTTTGTAAGCTAAATAAAATAAAATAAAATTATTTCCTTATAATTTAAATTGTATATGAATTAACTGCATATATAATATAATTTATTACTTTTTATTATTTTTTACACAATAAACCCATTGTTTAGTAAGTAAACAAATAACAAAATTCCATTCAAAATTAAACCAAACATAATGAACCGCTTAATTTTCTAAAACTAACTATTTGATTCGATTTCAAAGTTATCAAATCAATTTTAAAGAATTTATTGAAAATTCTCATTAAAAATTAAATCAAATCAAACTGAATTATCATATTCCTACCAAATATTTAAGATGAAAAAGTTAGAAATTATGATAACAAAATCCACAATATGTAGGGCAGATCAATATGAACATGACGTGCCTTCAAGTTGAGAGTCATTTAGAGTCTGCATAGGTTTGTGGAGCAATTGAATTGTCCATTCAATTATCAAACTTTAATTCTTATCGATTATTTTTTTTAAAAAAAAATAATTGCTTCCAACGTTGATCAACCAATTATCAAGCTATCCACTTTAGTGTGAAAATGGATTAAGAAATTCATAGTTATAAAAACCAGACCGGTGATCGAATCAGTCAAGGGTTCGGTTCCCGGTTCGCCGGTTGAACCGGTCGGAATGACCGGTTGGACCGTCGGCCGAATTGGAAAAAAGAAATTACTGAAATAAATTGTATATAATTAATACACTATTAAAACATAAGTTTTGGTAGTGCATACTGAAAAAGATGCTGCTTTTGAACTCATTAGGTCCGAGTTCGAACCTCCCCACCTTCATTTTTAGCATCATAATAAAATTAGTTTGTTTAAAGAAATATTAATGATAATTTAATAAATCAATTTCTGGTTCAATCGGTTCGGTTTCTTCCGGTTTGATATTGAACCGGTGGGTTATTTTCGGTTCTCCATGCAACCCGGTATGAATATGTGATCCGGATAGGAGCCTAGTCCGATTCCCGGTCCAACTGTTTTAACCGACTGATCCGATCCGGTTTTAATAACTGAAGAAATCTCTCATCCTTGTCCATTAGATTTTTTTACAAAACTACACTTCCCCAATTTTTATTTCAAATATATCATACAATATATATTTTTATTTATATTTTACCATATTTCATCGTTTTCATATCATTCGCGGTTTACTGAAAACAGCAATTTTATAAATCGCTTTTTTTTTTTTTTGTC
>NQLW01000068.1:182339-202706 GCA_002312845.1 Kalanchoe fedtschenkoi
TTACGGTCAGAACTACCATGATATTCAAAAATTGTGCAATGAAGAAAAATTGGACTGATTTTCTAAATTAAAATTTACCATTACATCCTAACCTAATATTATTACAAGACTTAGATTTGTGTGCGAAAATTACGTCGTTTGGTTATCAAAATAAATAATTTTATATATGCAAAATTTTAGCATCTACAAAAAAGAAAGAAAACTGAAAATATCTACCAAGAAACTAACAGGACGAACTTTTATTTTTGAAAAGCATAATGATAAAAACTAAAATATTTATCCTATTACTGGAACAAAAACATCTGACATGGGAATTTCAAGACACCAACCATAATAAGCAAAATTAAAAGAAAATAAAAAAAGCTAATGGCTCCCTAGTACCATGTTAGCATGCCTAAAACATAACTGCCATCTCATTCGCAGCAATTTGACTCAATAGACCAGACCTGGTGTTGCAGTAAGGTCAAACAGATCTTGATGATTAGTACGGAAACTGGGATCTGTATTCATAAATCTATGTCGATTAAGGAAGATCATGGTGTCTACAAAATCCTAAAAAACATAAACATTTTACCACAAAGTAGCAAAAAAAGAATCAGTTATTTTTTTCCTTTCGATTTCAACAAATCTGAAAACAAAACAAACACTCACTTTCCACATATCAATATGTTTGTGTAGAGACCAGTTGGATGAACAGTCGTGATCCTCGCAGCTGTGATCATGCAAGCACGCCATCTCAAATTCCTACTCTGATTCCAATCAACACGCCAGCAGCAAAAAGCAGCTTCAATCCAACGCTGGTTTGTGATAATGTTCGGTCGTTAAGAAAATATTTAACAATTGTAGAGGTATAACATCCTCAAATTACTTTGTGTTAAAAAAAAATAGACTCCGAAATAAGATAAATAGTAGAATTGGGATGTAAATTGAAAAATTAATGAATCAAATCAAACTGAAATGTAAAAATGGACTTCAAATTAAGTAAAGTTTGGTTTGGCTTTAGTTCGACTACTTTGTTAATATTTAGAAAACCAACAACTAATGAATCAGTTCAGTCTACTTTTGTAAGCTAAATAAAATAAAATAAAATTATTTCCTTATAATTTAAATTGTATATGAATTAACTGCATATATAATATACTTTATTACTTTTTTATTATTATTTACACAATAAACCCATTGTTTAGTAAGTAAACAAATAACAAAATTCCATTCAAAATTAAACCAAACATAATGAACCGCTTAATTTTCTAAAACTAACGATTTGATTCGATTTCAAAGTTATCAAAGCAGTTTTAAAGAATTTATTGAAAATTCTCATTAAAAATTAAATCAAATCAAACTGAATTATCATATTCCTACCAAATATTTAAGATGAAAAAGTTAGAAATTATGATAACAAAAAAAAAATTTGTGCAAATAAAAGAATTAGTTAGATTCGGGCAAATTTGGTGGAAAGTAAAATCGGGTGAAAAATAAGAAGAAAAATTTGTGAGAAAATGAGAAGGGAAGTTTGTAGAAAAATTATATGGAAAATATTAAAAAAAATTGTTTAAAATAAAAAATATTTTAGCAATTTTCAAGCATTTTTTACCTCTAACCAAATAAAAAAAATAAAATGAATTCTATGAAAAATCCACTTTCCTTCAAATTTTTTTTCGTCAAATATTCTCTGAACGAAAGACAACCTAATGGATATGTGGATGTGGAGTTGAATGAGTTATTCAACAACTTTTGGCGTTACACATTACTCACATCATGTCCAATGTTGTATAACCAGATCATACATAAGTTTGGATCAAACGTCAACCTTTTTGATGCCCATGATATGATGGTACAAATAAATAACGACAATCAATATTTCAAACAATAATTATATTTGGAATATGGCACTCTCTCACATTAATGGTGATTTTGGTGTGCCAACCAAATCATCAAAACAATATTGATTGGGGTTGGGGTGGTGGTTGGTGTGTTGTACAGTATACTCCCTCTGTCATTTAATAGATGATCATTTAAGGTTAATTTGAGTAAATTAAGGTGGAGTTAATGCTAACGGTTGAACAAATTTAATGAGTAGACGATTGGTGTTTTTTTTTAAAAATTCATGCAAAAAGTAAAATTGATAAATTATTTCTGATAATGAATGGTTTTTTTATTGATTATGATAAAGAAGTAATCAATGATTGATGTTTTATGATAATTATTGATATTAAATATGCATCAAAAATTATTAAGTGACAAGTAAAAACGGACAAAAAATTTCGATTAAGTGACATGTAAAAGAGGACAGAATCAAGTAAATAAATTCTGAGTAAATGTACCTTTATTTTGTAAATTGAAAATTTTTTATTCATACAACTGAAATGTCCAAAATATTCTTATTTTGCAAAAAATAAAATAAAAAATTACAGAACTCAAATATCTTCCCAAAATGATATTGATATTCCTCCTATTATAATCATAATATTATTTATTCTATTTTACTTTTAATAATGACATTGATATTCCTCCTATTATAGACCTCAAGTTCCTAAATTGATTTTTTTTCCATGGGAGAGATGTAATTTATTTCCTGTTGTAAACTGTATATTGTTGGATCATAAATAAGTTTATAGTGATTCATAAATAATCATTTAAATAACTAAATCATCTTCAAATCAAGAAGGACCAAATAGTCACCAAATTTCAGGAATATAAATTTTTTATGTTTGGATATTTCAAAAACCTTCACAAATTTAAAGCTTGAAAAAACTAAAAACTCTAAATTTAAAATTCAAAAACTCAAAAGTTAACACCTACCCTCTACATTCTCTTTTACATGTCATTTAATTTTTATCTACTTTTATTTATCATTTAATAATTTTTAATGCGTATTTAATATTAATAATATTTTAAAATTTTAAACATTAATTACTTCATTAACATAATTAATAAAAAATATATTACTCACCAGTAATCATCTATTAATTTTAGTTTTGCATGATTTTTTTAAAGTATTTACTTATTAAATTTATTCAACGATATTATTATTTTTATTTATGATTTATTTAAATTAATCTTAAATGACATGTATTAAAAAATAATTAAGAATAGGTAAAAGGACAAAACGGAAGCGAGGAGAGTAAGAGCCGCTCAACTACACAAAATTTCGCCTTCAACGCTCTCTCTCCCATTTTCTGCAGAGGAGAGAGAAAACTCACAACTCGAAAATCAAAAGCAACGCGACAACAACACATCTCGAGCAGCTGCTTTCCACACAGCCAAGCGACCGTAAAGCATAAAGTTTCTCACCGCACCAGACAAATCCCAAAACCGAATCCAAAGACCGACGCGCACGCTCCACACTCGCCCGCGCCTTATCCTCAACTCGTCTCCTTTTCTGCTCGCCTGGTTTGATGATTCCGCGCTGGTTGCTGTCGCAGAAGATCTGATCCGCTTCGCTTGCTGGCCTTGTGCGCGTCCGAAAGGTAGCCGTTGTCACACTTTCGTACTGCTCTCGCTCCCATTTATTGCATCTCAACCGTCTCGTTTACGTACAGCGCGCTTTCCGAAGCTGCATTTTGTGGTGTGGATCCGATAAATTTCTTCGATTTGTTCTGCTTCTTGCTGTAAAATAATCGGAGATTTTGATTTCAGCGGTTTGTGATATTCATGTAGCTCTGGCGTTTCCGCCGAGCCGTGGAAACTTCGGCTTCGTGTTGTGTGCGTTTTTGTCTCAGAAATTGGCGATTACGATCCTTGAATTTCTCCCACTGAAATTATTTGTTTAATTTTTTTTATATTGATGGTGGTTGGTGGATTTGAATTTTGAATGCAGTTGTTTTTCAGGCGATGGACGGAGGAGGCGCCAGGCGGAGGCGGGACGCGCTGGCAGGGCTGACGCTGGGGGCGGTGCTTGGGGATGAGAAGGAGATACCTTTGCCTCCGTCGCCTCCGCTTCCGCAGGTCAGCCGGACGCTGCTGGACATTATCCGTGATGAGGAGCCAAATTCCAGAGCTTACAAGAACCTCATCCACCACCACCACAACAAGAAGAGTTGGAAGTCATTCAAGGACAGGCTCCGGCTCAAGCGCGCCGGGGATGCCTGGTCCTCGGTTCCTGCCTCAGATGTTCCCTTCCGCCAAAATTTGGTGATAACCGCTCCTATTACAGTCACACACCGCCCCATCTGTGCGGTTGAGCCTGTGCATGTGGACCGTCAGTCCGGTGAGGTGCCACTGGCGGAGACTGGCCAGGTGCAGTTGCAGAATCGGTCTCTCTCTCGAGTGGTGTCACTCCAGACTGATCCGACCCAGGAAGACTCGTTGCATATTGAGCAAGTTCCAGTGTCAGATGTCCCTATTGTAAGCAGCCGGAGCTCAATGCTGAGGCGGAACTCTTCGCGGATCCCATCACCAGGGCAGCCGGATGAGCCTGTCCGGAGCGTGAGGCTATCCGAGGCCTTGGCTGCAGAGAGAGAGCAGATACAGAGGGTTGTTTCATCAACTGAAGCTGCTGGAAGGGCCAGGCTACAAGAAGAGGCAGCTGAATCAGAATATGATGATGAAGAGAGGGAGGAGGTAGGAGAGGGAGCAGGGGATCACCAGTTGCAGCAAGGGAGGATGTCATTGATGGATCTGTTGGAGGAGACTGATGGGCAAATGGGGTGGCCATACACCGGGGAAGGTGATAACGACGAGGATGATGAGGAAGAAGAAGATGAAGTTGAAGAAGAGGGTCGTAACCTGGTTGAACGTAACTGCTGTGTGTGCATGGTCAGGCACAAGGGCTCGGCTTTCATTCCTTGCGGACATACTTTCTGCAGGTTGTGCTCTAGAGAACTTTGGGTTAGTAGAGGAAACTGTCCTCTCTGCAATGGCTTCATCCTGGAAATTCTCGATATCTTCTGACCCTGATCTCTTAGAAGATCCTCATCCTATTATCATTCATCCATTTTCCATGATTCAAAATAGCTGATGATCCTGGAAGTCTTGGATGCTGAAAATGCTGAAGCCATGTAAAATTTTCTGTACTACATTCACATGAAACATATTTCTAATCACTCGGTAGAAATATTCTGAAGGAGAATAAGGCGTGCTAGATGAAGGAAAATGCAGGGCTTCTTTTCGCATTAACAGTAGATAAAACAGCATTCATAAAAAAATGTTTTCAGGTCTCAACTCCAATTGACGCTCACATTTGGGGGGTCACAGAGTAAAGTAGCCTACAAAACAAGGTGACTGCTGCACCTTGTAAACAAGTGCTCTCCGCTTAGTTACTTCAAGAGTCAAATATTTAGTGACCAAAATGAAAATTAAGTGAGCATCTACAGCCTATACATCCCTGAGGTTTTGCCGAAAGCGCACAGTTACTCCAAGAAATCATGGAGGTAGACAACTGGGCCTCAAAAACATGAAGAGGCGTACTTCACATACTTAGCCTCTGGTCCGCGTGATGGTGATGCTCCCCTTACCTCCTTCAGTGCGGATTCTAGTTTTGCCAACGACAAGTTTCCCAGAGAAAGCTGATTTGGGCAGGTTTGGGGGGATCGGATCGGGCTTCTTGGGTGGTGGGGTGTGGATTTTCTGATTGATGTCATCTAGGGTCATACCGCCCTTTGCCGGGCAGGGTTTTATGAAAGTAAATGGATAAGCAACAGATGATGCTAGCTTGATTGGGGGCTGGATATATGACCTCCGGCCTAAAATAAATAGACAAGGGAGATGAAATTCAGAACCGTATGTACATTGAAGCAGGCAAATGAGTCTACCACCAACACAAAACGGAATGAGAAGTTACCCTTGAAGATTACTCTTCCAGTTACTTTTTTAGGAGCCGGTTTAGGAGGTAGCGCACAGCACTCCACTGGAGGAGCTTCAGCTTTATGATTATGCTGGGCATCACCAAAATCTGTGCAACATAAAGATCGATTATATTTTCTGTATTGCCTTGCAAAGAAAAGCAATCAAATATCACAATTCTGAAAACAGTTGGATGCGGACTCTCTAGGAGTAGAAAATTTGGAGTGATGGAGATGTTCAGAGATTAAAACTTATTGCACTACCTGAGATGTTGTATTGAACGGAAGCCTCCTCCAAGAAAGTCCTGCACAATAAAGAATGGTCCGCAATGAGATTATGAATCGGAAAAATCATGAAAATGATCATCACTTCTGGAAGTTTAAGATTGCATACATGTCCTCAGGATTCATATCAGTATCATTGAAAAGCTCTGCAAGCCACTCATCTGGCTCCATCATCTCTGAATTTGAGGTTGACATGAAATCTATACAGGGGTTTACATGGAGTTATCTAAGAGAACTTGTTGTGAAATCAATACTAAATTGTTATTACATTATAAAAGGCAAACCTGAAGATGTATCATCCCACGGAGACAGTTCAGGAAATAAACTTTCCACGGATTCTTCTCTTGCCTAAATTTATGCGAAGAACGTTATTGAATCAGTGGAGAGGATATATGAAGGCATAAATTTCCATCAGATAAGACACTATTGATGACTGCCTACGAGCTAGGTTAAGTCGATATAATGGCTGCTTCAACTTGAACAGTCAAAAGACTTATACTACGATCAACCTACACATGTAGAGACGGCAATGACAAGGAATAAAATATGGCAAAAAGGCAGATGGATTAGGTTACATCTGGTATAGTGAACAAAACAAAGGAAGTATCAAAAGTTAAAAGAGATCGTCCAATTCTTTTTTTCAAGCCATACACACTTTGAGATGCACATACGACAGGTTTCAGAATCAAGAAAATACAATTCATCTTGCAAGCCATCTAGAGTTGTAACGCACATGCGAGAAATACTCTATGACGTTCGAAAACCTAATAGACCTATGAATCACAAATTGCTCAAATCTATGAGAGACAAAGAATGCCACCAGATTAACAACAAAACAAAAAAGCGGTATGACTAAATTTTGACTTACTGAATCAAATGGATCTTCAAGGATGAACTCAAACTAAGATTCGACCTTGAAAGCGAATGGTAAGTAGATGTAAGTATGAGCTGGTGCGCCGCTGGGTTTTGATTTCTTTCTTTTTTTACTTTCTTATTAATATTTGACAAGTGACTGAGATCTGATAGCTAATATCAATTGCATCGAGCAAAAAGGGCTCATTTCAATTAGGCGCGTCTCGAGATGGCGTTATGACCTGGCCCTCGAAACACTTCCTAATTAAGTGGCTTAGCCTAGAGCACAACAAGGTGGAATCCATTTCTCACAGGCGCGTGCTTTACACAATGATTAGCAGCACTTATGAAAATGAAATAGTGGGGAAGAAAAACACAATTCAGTTGTAAACATTGAGAAATATTCATTTATTAACATGAATGGCCAGAGAGTCTTCGCATTTAATTTCACCAATGACAATATCAGTATGTGAAGCTACAAACTCAAGATTCATCACAGAATCTTAGACCAAGACATTCTTTTCCTTATCCTAACTCACACAAGGAAAACAAACCAAGCAAGGAAACAGTAAAAATGCTTCTTGGAGCTAAACATAAAGCTTGAAACAAAGTTCACCTTGTAAACGATAAGTTAGATAGTCAACCGCTAACCTTTGATTTTAAATAAGCAGATGGTAAGTCTTCGGTGCACAACGGGAACTCTATAGGTTCATTAGTAAACAGCAGCATCCTGCGTCTCTTAGCTTGAGAAGATGAGACTCTACATTCTTCAGATTCCTTAATCAAATCATCTGAAACACAGTTTTCTACATTAGAACATGTAAGTGTCTTCTAAGCACAAAAATAAATAAAAGAAAAATACTTACCACAGTCAGAAACTTTGCAGGATACATCTACACAGGCTTTAACAGGGGTTGTGTCATCGATCATGTAGGACATATCCTCTTGATTTGTAGTCACTTCAGTCCATGGAGAAATATCTGGGAAAAACGATATAACACAACCCAACTTATTCAGATACCCCATTTATCATCCCCAACACATACTCGTATTTAAAGTGAATGTTAAAAAAGCAACATACCATATCGAGGTCCCTCGGGGAGAGAACAATCCATGTCTTGCCACTTCCAGGTTTCGCCACTAACAGAAATGAAGGAGCATTCATGAAACTCATGCATAATAGAGTGATAGTAGGTAACCAAATACAGTAGCTTTTAAACACGCTTAGGCTCTAGAGACAAATACTATGACAGATTTAAGTCATCCTATAACGATTGCGGAAATCAGAGGGGGGTCAACAGCAATTACATGAACATCCATTGCAACTACACAACTGCAAAACTTGTTAGAGCATCAGGGGTTCCTCATCAATATCAATTATACTAGAAATCTCAGAGCTTTAAGTCTAACAAAAGTGGATACAAATGTGACCTAATAGCACCAGAGCAACAGCAGAACACAGATACAATCAACATAGGACTTAAAAACCCAATGCATGTGAAGACATAACATCACACAACTAGGCAGAAGTCAAACTGAAAACAACACAATCTACCAGATCAAGCTCATTCTGAGTACGTAGCCATAGTCCACCACCTAACCGAACCAGTTCATAAGCAGTCGAATCAATACCATTTCAGAAAAACAAAAACCACAAACTTAACCGACCCCATCTCCCAAAGCCCCCAAATTCACCCAGGCAACAAGAACCTAAACAAACAAAAACTCATCTTCTAATCACCCAACTCAACAAATCAACACCTCAAACCCAGATGAGACCAACCAAAAGGGTACCCAAAAACCTACTTGTCATTGTCAAACTCCATCTGGGGTCTCAGAAAACCGCAGCAGGCAAACAGTCAAAGATCGCAATCGACCCAAAAAGACCACCAAATGTAGCCGTTGAATGCTTCGATTGAGCCAAAGGAAACAAAAGGAAAAGGAAGGCGTGCAGGCCGACTGCTGAACTGCTGAAACCACTAGAGATGTGTGCAAGCAGAAAAGCGCATCGCAGCGCCGAAGTTGAGCGTCAATCAATTTATATAAAACATCCCATCGCTTCACCGCTCCCCCCTTTATTATTTAACTATAAAAAATCAATCTTCCACCACAATCTTTCTCTTTTTTTGTTTAATCTGATTTAATTCTTACTATTTCTTCATACTTTCCAAATGGCAGTTGGAATAATGAGTCAATAATTTTGTGGAGATTTTCCAGTGACCAAGAAACTGACCAGTCTCCATTAAACACGGGATTTTATCAATTATGCTTAATTATTCGAGTATGTGCATGTTGGGCCATGGTCGATTGTGCCTCATTTTAAGGTTGCAGAACATACGAACTTGGAACATACGAAGGTTGCTAAGCATATGGATGGGTTGGAATCAGTACTTAAGTATCCACTCATCATTGGACTACTAATTAATGTCGGTAGGCCCACTGATAAAAATGGTAATATTGATTTTTTTTAAAAAAAATTGTTATATTTTTCTGGAAATTGAAGATATTTAAAAGTTGATCTGTAAATACACATTATTTTTTTATTTATGTTGTTGTCCATTGGACAAAAAATGAGAGGTATGATTGTTTATATTTAGACAAATGTAAAAATATATGCACGTGAGAGAAAATATTTAGCTAAATATGAACATTTCATCCGAAAATTCACACATTTAAGGGGCATGAACTCAAAATTAAAATGACAGACTATCACCTGACCACTCAGCCATCACTGTAATAACATTTTCGAACCGCTAATTGTCGCAATTTGAGGGCGCATCCCTTGCACATTTGACAGATTTAAGAATATGTGATGCTGATGATATATGAAAAATATACAACAAAAAAAAACCACATACATTGTGAGTATAATTGGTTGATCTTTCTTTCCAGACAATTAGTTATCCACTACTATGAACCAAAAATGTTGGCAGGGTACCAAAATTGTTCAACCCATTTCGAGCTGGGTAGGCGACCAGTAGAGTGCCCGGAGTAGCAGTTGGGTTACGTCGCTGGGCGCCTGAGTAGCTCTCTGATCATTTGCACCGGTTGCATTCTTCATACACCTGCCATTCAAGAAACCGATCAACGAAAAATGAAGGTGGTAATATCTCCTGTTGGTTCCATCAGTTGCCAAAATCCCAATTTAGCTACCACGCTGATGAGGCGAATTCTTGGGTATCTGCCATTCATGTTTCATTGTTTTCAAAACATCGAGCGTGGTATGTACCTGGGCATCATGGCTTCTCGATTGGGACCCTGCTCGATTTAAGCAGTGGCAACGTGCTAACCGGAGCCGGAGGCGCAGCCTCCACATCATGGCATTCAAGTAATTATATGTGCTGCAATTCAATAAAAACAATAGAGAACAAAATGTCAAATATGATGCGAGAACTTGTGAAAACACCGTGATAATACTGAGGCCATGTGTACCTTAGTCTGTGCCTGTTACAGGATGTGAAGAATGCCGCAATGCCAAATATCACACTCCGCAGCGCGCGGAATACCTGAAGGATGCGTCAGATAAGTTGTTGTACAAGAGTGAAAAAATAAAGAAGAAGAAAAGAAGCTTGGGGGCGTTATTATTCAGACCTTCGACAAAAGGTCTTTGGAGAGGGAGTGCCAGAATGAGAGCTCGCTGGAACTCGGCTTCGCCTTGGCTACTTTTTTGAGGTGATGCGCGCTACGCACCATCACTGATGAGCCAATGATAGTTGAGCGATAGATATCGGATACTAGCGAAGACATGTAAGTCGCTCCGATTCGACAATATTGGGTTGGGACTATCAAGAGCTCTACCAAGGAATAAGCGACGGCCCACAAGAAGCTGACTGGATCAAAGAACACACCTGTTAGAATTAGGAACTGAAGCTCAACTGTCAATGAAAGTCGATTAGAAAAAATCATACCTGCAGTTAGCAAATACGAGTAAAGAAAGCCAAACGGAGTGAAAACAGTCTCCAACAGATCGACTACCAGGCCACACACGTATGCTATAGCGCTTCCCACCGTGCCAAACAAATGGCCTCCTGTTTCCGTAAATATACTAAAAGTCGGGGAGATGAACTCCGCAAGCTCCTCAAGTGGGCCAACCAAAGGCTGGGTAACAAAGAAGACTGTCGATTTAAGCATCCTCATTGTCGTCATCAACCACTGGACCGACTTCTGAAAATTCTGAAGAAATAACATCGTTCCCAAATATTGTATTCGGGAAATCATCTCCCACGCCTCGATCCATCTGAACAAAGGTCCGCAAAGATGAGACGCTGTTGCTTTCAGGAGAGGTACGTTCTTGTATAGGTCGTAGAACCCGATCATCAAGGTGATCAACGAGATAATAACGTAAAGGGTTCTAACCAGAGGCCTCATCCATGGGCGATAGAATTTGCAGAAAAACGGATACGACTGTAAGAAAATGACCCAAGATGGGAGACCTGACTCGAGCAGCGTAAGAAGCTTCAAGTCAGACGTGATTATCTGCCTCAGTTTAGGCGGAAGGTCCCTATCGTTGAACTGAATGAGCAACAACTTGTCATTGTATCCCACTGGGTCGACTTCAATGTCGTCGGTAACAATTTCTTTCTTGGGCTTTTCTTCTTGTAGTTCTGTGGAACAATCTTCATATGCGTCCATTGTACATTCTACCACATCGAAGAATTCATCTTCACAGAGCACCTCTGACCGAAAAGAGTTTGTGAGGATCAATTCCCCGGAGGAAACAGCAACGTACCGTGAGGAGCAGGGAACCACTCCGTGCAAGTAGACCAGACTGCTTTGCAGCGCTTGTGTCTCAGGAGGAGTACCAGAGAACCATGACGGTAAGCAGCTTAGAGCGTGATTGATGTCACTAAATTCCCATTTTCTGATGACCTTAACTTCCAAAGCCATGGATGCGTCTGTCTGCAAACAAAGCCATAATTCCTCACTAGCTTCCAAAAAAAATGAAACTCGACAAATGAGAAATTGATTGAAACCATTTACTCGAAGGAAAAACATTCATGCAAATTGTAACTTCAAGAAAAATAGCTTATCAAGCCGACAAGTTGCAACCCAAAAATCAGAAGTGGCGGCAAGCAAGGTTCTATACCTGGAGTTCGTTCAGATAGTTGATACCCCGAACATCATTCCACGAAACTTCAAACACGATAAACCCATGCAGCACTTTCCGCAAATCCATAAAAGAGAAAGCAGCCTTCCTCTTCAAGTTATTTGTGCACGTCATGGCCATCCATTTAAATATGTTCTTTTCGTTACTCAGGCAGTTGTTGGAGAGATGTTTTAGGCTTTGGCTTTTGAGCAGCGCCCTGGTGTTTCTGAAGGGTGACATTCTGTACTATAAGGTCAAAATGTGTAACAGAAAATTATGCTTTCGTTCGACTCTGAATGCAACAATTGTTTATGTAACCAATACAATAGCAGACCTTGGTTAGGACCAGGCCCCAGATGCGGATGGTTGTGGAGTGGTCCTTCTCCCGCCATGACTGGTTGTCGACTAAGATGAAGAATTTCTTAGTCATGGGCGCAAAATACAAATACGCTTGAGACAGATAAGATTTTGTGTCCCTAAACAAAAAGACAGACACATAAGCAGCAAAGTTACACCTCTTCCAGTAACCATACAAGCGACGAAAATAGGAAACACAGACGTCAGTTAATCCGGTTCATTATGATCAATCAAAAAGCATAAACCATAATTTTTTTTAACTGAGTAATGAGCATGTGTTGCTTTGTCAATAAGACGATGTCGCTCAACTGGGAAATTTTATCAAAACCATCCTTTTTGCTTCATTCCCTATCATTTATGCATCCCCGCTTCGGTTTTTTTGCCATAGTACCCTTTTCACACTGTCTAACTGCGAAAATGCCCATGATTTTCGCAGTTAGGAACCATGATATTCTTAAAGCTTTTCGCAGATTTGAAAAGCGGAAATTGAAATCTAAGATTCGATCGCCTTCGCCTTCTTCATTCTTCTCGAAGTCTGATTTTCACAATTCCCAAATGCGAAAACCTATATGTTCTTCTCTGATCCGAACTGCGAAAACTCCATGCACACACGGGTGATTTTCGCAGCTGTGAAGTGCGAAAATCGTAGGCATTTTCGCGGTTCTGAAGTAGGAAATTGGTAATATGGAAAAAAAAAACCAAGCGGAGATGCACAAATGATAGAGAACGAAGCGCAGCACCTCTCTCTATAATTTTAGGACTAATCGTACGCACTCTCTATTCAAATAATCATTTGCAGAGTGCAGCTTTAACCCATCAGTTCGCTAAAGCTCTTGCGGCACTCTACAACCAAATGCACTTAATTTTAAGGAGCTGAAAAACTAACCCAATTTGTATGCTTGTCAAAGGATAGAGATCTGGCGTTGAACCCATCTTCTCAAGCCTCGGCTGGCTGCCCCCAATTTGTCTATATTTTAAAATTGAACCTCAGCCACACCACGCATTCCTCTGCGAGAAAATACCCAGCAATCATTAAGAAAAAAGGGTTCATAAACAATTACAAAAACAAACTGCAAGTTTCAATCTTTCGCCATTTCCTACATCTCCCACAAACCCAGCAACAAGCGTGGGATTTACATGAAAACCCCACAGCAGTGAACGACATCAAGACAAGAAAAACCCTTGAATGGAGACGCATAGGCAGAAAAATCAAACCTTCTTTGGGCGAAGAAAGATGGGTTGAGAGACCAGGCGAGAAGGATTGCATTGTGAATTGAGATGCTGGGGATTGAGAGAAATGCTCCGAACCCGTCAAAAATAAAAATAGAAATATCTGGAGGAATCTTGGCGGAGACGAAGTCACGGAGTGCACATGTGGGGATGGATTCATCATTTATAGTAGCATAAATAAAAATCGATTAACATGAATCAAATCAAATCGAGCCGAATCCATAAATTTGGTTCGGTTTGAAATGTTAGTGGTTTGATTACGCTTCTAAATTTTTAAAAATTGATGACTAATAATTTAATTAGATTTTTTATTTTTTCAAATCGAATCAATCAAAACCGAATAAAATTAGGATTTTATATGAAAATTTTCTTATTTAGTAGTTAAATTAGTCAAAAAATTTCATCAAAAAATTAACCGAATTATGTGGTTTGATTCGGTTTGATTTTTTAAAACTAGTGATTTAGTTCGGTTTCAAAATTTTCAAACCGATTGCCAGTTATTGGATTTAATTTTTTATTAAAAACTAAACTGAATCGTTACAACCCTAATCATTCAATTACAATGTGAATGCCAGCCATTTCCTTTATATATTTTATGGAAAAGCTTAAAAATGAGTATTAGCCTTTTTAAAAAAATAATATTGAAAGAGTATTAAATTAGGATAAATTGAAAAATACATTATATACTATCATAGTTTTAAAAATATGATTATCATTATTTAATTTTAAAATTCACGGTCGATGAATTTTTATGTAATAATAAAATTTAAAATTATAATTATATATTGTAATTTAATCTTTACACTAATTTATGCTGTTTTAATAAAATATTCATTTAATTTCTTTTAACCAATACAAACTATTTTTTTTAATTAAATAGGGCCCCGACCGGCACAACACCACATAAAGATTTATAAAATCATATTTATTTTTGTTCATTTTTCTGTTTAAATTATTACTAATATATACTTACATTTTGTAATTTTTCTTTTAAATTATTACTAATATCATGTTTTTATGAGATTTTCCTGGCTGGACAAACCTGGCGCGATAACCTGCATCTTGAAAATCAATGATCACGGCAGGCATCCATATCATAGAAAATCTCTTTATAAATCAAGAAGATGCGGAGGACATTATTCATTTATTTTTAATTATTTAGGGTTTAAACTGATGATTTTAGTAAATTTTCTTATTTACAGGTTATTTTTGAATTTATTGTAAAAAATCAGCGATTAAATAAATGATCAAAAGTAGGCAACATATGATGCGAATCTGCTGCCTTTAAAAAGGAACAGGCATCGCATTCAATTTTTATGAATCGAACAGAAAGAGATACCAGGCATACATGATCTAACTGATCAATGGAACATAAAAGAAGACATCAAAGTTGCACATATGAAATGGTTAGCCAGATAGTTGTGTCATTCATTGCACTTTTGAAGCTGTCAGGGTTCCGAACTGGTCGAATATGTGAATTCCCAACTCTCTGATCTAAAGCTCCCCCCACATATGATACATTCTACAATCTAGTATTAACAACTATGTAGATCACTATTCGGTCCCATAAGTTATAGGCAAATCCGGAACTGAATAATGCTACTAACATTTGAAGAGCCATTTGAGAGAGAATCACAACTGTTTATGGAAGTGGATTGTCTTCTTCACTAGGCATGACTTCGAGACGCTTGCTTGATACTTGCCAGAAACCGGTGGACTGATTTGTGGTTTGCTTCAAATACAAAACTCATTCCTCTAATCTGTGGATCATTATTAGCACAGAACATCGATTTTCACATAGTACAAAGTTGTCAAACTACTGGAAGATATACAAAGAAGTGATAGTATGTAAAGAGAAAGCAGTCAGATGACGCACCTCTATCAAATTACTTAAACTGAGGGTCATAAACTGCCCGGTTCCAAGCTCTGTGCCATTTACTGAGATACAGTGTTTCCCAAGATTTTTCACAGTGAATGATCCATCAGCTTCCAGTTTAATGCTAGCCTGAGTAGTGAAACATAAGATGCTAGCCATTCCTCACACATATGCCTTCTCCAATGTTGCATCGGAGTGGTGCAAAACACAATTTTTTTTTGAACAAAAAAATTATTACATTTATATTTATCCAAACATCCGACCACCAAAAAATTCAAAATCTGACCGTGATGCAAAACACAACTTTTTTTTGAACAAAAAAATTATTACATTTATATTTATCCAAACATCCGACTACCAGAAAATTCAAAATCTGATCGTGGTGCAAAACACAACTTTGGTGCCTGAAATGTGTCAAAAACATCTTTAATGTTGCACTAGAGTGGCACATTAAAATGGTGCGCGAATATATAGTATCATACCAGATCTAGTGCCACACAATTCTTTTGGACTAATTTAAATTTACAATTAAATAAAAGGTAACAAATTTGTATAGTTTTGATTTTTAGTTTCAAGTAAATTATTAATTTTTTATTTATTAAATTAGAAATTAAATTATTGATTTTGAACATATAATTTTTTTATCATCAATTATATGTATTATTAAGTTTTATAAATATTCCTTAAATAAGGATATAAAAATTTATTTTAAAATATTATCAAATTCAAAAAGATATGTAAAAATTGGATTTTTTTAACCAGTCTAGTGTGATACACTGGAGATGGAAAAAAAATAGTGCAAGAAAATTCCAAAAAGGGTTGTTTTTCTGAATTAGAGCTATGCAAATTGTAATGCGATACATTGGAGATTGCCTTAAAACTTATAATAGGCCAACAAAAACATTACCTGCTGTCTAGAAACTTTGTTAGCACGACCTTCTTTTGCCAGGTCAACGTCAACTTCCATATCTTCTGTAGATCGACCTAATATAACCTAGCAAATCAAATGAGCCAATCATAAATAATAGCCAAAATAACACCACAACTCCAATAAATGACTTATAGGCGCATGGAAGGATGGTCCCTTATTCATGATATTTCTAACTACAAGAAAAACAGCGACTAAAAGGTACCTCAGACTTGCTGATGTAATATTTCAAGCGCCGGCCATACAAGACAGCAAGTGCACCATGAGTTTCTATTCTTTTGTCTGTATATGAGCGTGCACATTGTTCTAACCTCACAATTTGTTTTTTAGCACCTTCATCCTGATACTGTGACACTGCAAACTCAAATTATTAGCTTTTTCAGATCCTGAACGTTGAAAAACTTTCATCTTGAATTCACAGTTACTTCAGTTTGGATGATATTCAAGATTGTCAGTAACATTAGGTACGAATCTAATCATAGATATCCCAAGTATTTTTAGATGGGTGAGCCGAAACTTGTTTCCTTTTAAAAGAAAATTTCTACTAGTGGGGCACTACCTAATACGAGAACCCAATGTCAACAAATATATTGTGAGAAATTAAACCACTAAGTTAATGTGAATGTGCGATAGGAAAAATCAAGTGGTTAAATATGGAATGCAATATTTGAACATTAAGATGAAAAACTATGAACACTTTAATCTGACATAATGATATTACTGCATTGAAAAAGGCATGATATATTCAACAGTATCTTTCACAGATATAAACTTCTTTTTATATATAATTTGGTACTAACAACATAAGACGCCTAGTTAACAACATATCACAAGCTGACAAATTTGAACCCAGTATGTAATACATCGAGCACAAAGAACCTCTGGAAGTGGGATCAAAAAATAAATTTCCAAGCAAAATGGACGACGAATTGAGAACCGAATAATGCACTTGTTATCCTACAAACTAAAATACCTCTGGTACAAGTGAAAGGATCTTGATCATTAGCGCACAAGTCCATTTCCAATACCTACCAAACAGATAAATGCAAATGGAAGTTAGATACTTCATACCAAAACAGTAGGAAATCATCATTAACGGAACATACCATGGCTTCAACATCTGAAAAGTATGGTACATCATCATCACTCTCAAATTCTTCTTCATCCGGAGATAAGGGCTCTGATATGTGTTCAGGTAAGGGCAGTTGTCCAAATTTTGAATCAGGGGCATTTGGTTTCTGCTTACAACAACCATCGCACGCATAAATGCTCAGCACTTACATTAATCAACTGCGTGAACTCTGCCTATCAGTTAGAGGATTATCATACCTTATGTTCTGCATTACCCGGTTTCCCTTCAATATCTCCGACTGCTCCAGAGCTTGAAGATTTTACAGCTTTGCGATTATCTTGCAATATTAGGCTATTTTTGGCATGTTTTCCAACTAGTGAATTAGCATCCGGAAGCTCAGCCTTAATGCTAGATTTTGTGGCATGGTTCGAACTAGCTTTCAGTAACGAGGTTGGTCTTGCCCCTAGAACAATAACTGGTTGAGAGGGGTTTTCAATTTTCTTTTCTGAAACACGTTCATTACCCTTTTGACTGACAATCATAGCCACTGTTTCATTGGTATTCTGAGACAGTGTCTGCATAGCACCTACTACTCCTATAGGAAAGATATCATCGTTATTCGGAACTTCCTCAACCTCAGTGTTCAAAATACACGGGATATCTAGATCCTCGATGTCTGAACAATCGGTCTTCTGAACTGATGACCGTTCAGATGTGATAAGTTCCAAACAAACATTATTCTGGATACAAGCCCCACTAAGCACTGGATTGGCTGAGATATCTAAAGTGGTAGGAGATGTCACAGCAGAAGTTGCCAGAGTCAGACCCGAATCTTTGGTAATAGAGCCACAGACATTTGGTACAAATTCGTCATGTGTATAAATAGGGGAACTCAAAAGGAGGGAATTAAGATTATCATAACAAGATTTATCCACTGAAGCACTGCCATGTACATCCATAAAGAGAAGAGCACCTTCATTTGCAGAGTTCAGCAAACAATCTGCAAAATGCAGAAATTAACTTTAACCTTGTATATGAATTACATATATTATTCATGGCTTACTTTAGATGTCAAATATCAGGTTGGCTCTATATGAAAAGTAAATCAATAAGGAGTTAAGAGCTTGCCATGATCTTCATCCGGAATGTCTGGTAAGGTCTCCGAATCTTGAATTTTATCTCGAGGGTTTACAGAGATAGGCAGAACAGGCGCTGAAACATCTTCAGTCATTTTCCAGAGAGGCTCCCTACTTGTCGGAGATGACAATCCAATTGAATGCAATCGAGTAAGGCTATCAGAAATAGGGGAGTTGAAGCAGTGCTGCTCTCGTTCACCAAATTCAGGGCAGACATCTCCAGTATCACTATACATTAAATTATAATTTGGGAGCATCTTCATATTTACAACGTCTGCTTGCAGTCTGTCTTTATCCCCTACCGGTTCCAATAGCCTCATGGATTCCTGTCCCAATTCCATAAGCCTGGAGTTGGTTATCAAATGATCTCCAAGTAAATAATTATCATGGAGCCCCAACTGACCTACTGGCTGATGGTAGTCATATAGACCTTGGCCGGCATGTCCATTCACTCTAGTTGCACCAAAAAGGTCAAAACCGTTATCCTCAAAAGTTTGCCCGCGGATTCTTTTACGCATCGCATAATATTTTTTGCGTATACTTTCAGTTTTTCTTTTATTAATTTTTTCTCCGCTTTCCTTAATAACGGCAATCTTGCAGAGCTTACTCGCGTGACCAACATACGAATTTTCAACCTCACTCATACGGATAGAAGCTTTGGCTGATTCACCAGGATCATAAAGAAGAGAGTGCCATCGATCTCGAAGTTCCCTGAGCGTAAACCTTCGAGAAAAACTTACTGCCCCTTTTGCAAGTGCTTCCAGAGAAGCACCGGCCTGCACAAAGAAAGCCCGAAATCAACTCTGTACTCCATCAAGGACTTTGTCCTACTTCAAAATAAAAAAAAAATCATATGCACTCCTCAAAAGTGACTGATGCCACCCATCAAAATAAATCACTTTCCTCTTATGTACACAACTACACGTGCATTACTGAGACTTGGAAAACAACGGTCAAAAACAACAAATTGATAATCATCCAATAAAATCATTTTTGCATGGAAACCCTAGATCAAGTCCTCCCAAAATTTCTACAACACATTGTTACCTAAACTTCGAACTGAGCTCAAATGTTCACCAAAACACTCATTCATTTAAGAAATTAGGCAAAAATTCCACATTTAATCCAATTAAAACCAGCAACTAGAAAGCCACAAATTCTACACTTCCAAGCGCTCTCTAAATCCTCGAATTAGAACTTCAAATTTTGAAAACAACATCCAACTTTCGATTCCAAACCTAACCTCAACTAGAACAAAATTCCATTAAAATTCACACAATAAACACTTAAAAATTGCCGAATTCCAGCAACAAGCAGAGAGCCGAAGTCAGACAAAACCACTTATCTCAGTGTAACACAAAATCACAGCCAAAAAACCGACCTCAATGGCGTTCTTCAAGAGAACATCATCTTCGGCGATCCATGTCGTTGCGGGATCAACAACTTCCATTTCATAAAACCCTAATCCGAGTCGAGAGCTTCGATTGAGGAGAGAAAGAGGCCCGTCATGTTTCGGATCGAATTCGAACTTTTTCAGAATTATGCCTCCATCGCTGCTGGGTCGCTGATTCCAGATTCCTTCTTCGTCTATATTTCTTTCAGCATTTTATATTCACATGTTCAAAAACGACAAAATCGAAAAATTGAACCACACATTAAAATCAAATTGAACGAATCGGTTCAACCGGTTAGAATTTTGATTTGAATTATTTAATGAATGTATCATAAATGGAAGAAAATCAAAGCCGATTCAATACAATAT
>NQLW01000068.1:202985-257167 GCA_002312845.1 Kalanchoe fedtschenkoi
CCTCTGTCACCAACCACTTATTAGTTCTTCTGACTTGAAAAACCTGCTGATTTTTCAACACCAAACCAATCTTTTGAATGATTAAATCTGCTGCACCCTTTCTGATTTTATTAGGGTTCCAGCTCATCCTCTTTATTTATTTATTTCATGTAGTTTTTTTATTCGATAATGCCGCAAGAAGCTAGCTTATTTGAATGCTATTGTCAAGCACAACCTAGTCTAATGTGGTTGGACTCAAGCAGGCAAACTTGGACTTCCAAGCCCCTCTACAGCACGTGTCTGTGGTAGCCATGGTAGAGTGGATGAAGAGAAGAAAGGCAAGGATAAATGCATGCATGAATAGCAGCATGCTCCACCTCCATGCAGGCATTTACTCCGACTAGGCTACGAACGTTATATCAACTGTAGATTCGGGACTCCTCAAAGCTGTAATTTCTGGTGGAGTTTATTAGCTACTAGGGGCGCAGTCCAGACCCAAGAATCAATGGATCAAATCGAATCACATCAGTAGATTTGGTATCAATTGTTGTCAGTTCGGTTGGGCTTCCAATTTTTTTTTTTTTTAAAAAAAATTGACAGTGAAAGGTTAGCTAGGATTGGATGCATGAGCTGTTAAATTTGCACTCTGCTTGTGTTGCTTGTGTTATGTAAGAAAGTCCCAACCTTAGCAATCCATTCAGTAAGATTACAACATATTCTATATCAACAGGTTTTAGAAAGGCCACTACGGTTACAAACAAACACTGCTGCTTATTCATTTAAAGTGTTATGTTCATCAAATAAGTTTTATTTTCATGAGTTTTGTATCTACGTTCATTAAATATATATATCTTCATCACTCGTATATATTTGTTCATCAGACGAATTATTATGTTTATCAGCTGTATATATACATGTTCATCAGATGAATAGTTATGTTCATCACATGGATGATTGTGTATATATATGCGCTGGTATTCTCATTGCACACGTTGTCACACACCGACTAAAAATCTATGGACTAATGGCGTGATGTCGTCGACACTGTCCACAATGTCGAACTCATCCTCATTTGGGGGTGTGCTATTGCTTCTTACTGGGCACAATTATGGAATAGCTCAGATCAGCTGGATCTTCACGTAAAACATCTGCCAAAACCACTTATTAACGAACCCCAAGCTCAGTTCTTCTGACATGGAGGAACTGCTGATTTTTCTGCACCAAAACCAATCTGGAAAACGATTAAGTGAAAGCTGATGCCATCCTGGAGCAATCATATATTTAACTAGTTGTGGATTCGATAATGCCTCAAAATTCTTTGAATGCGACTGTTACTGACCAAGCAGGAGCACCGTGTGGTTGTCTAATGTTGTTGGACTGAAGCAGTAGTCAAGTGTCAAACTTGGACTTCCGACCCACTACTACACCACAGCATATGTGTGGTTTATGTATCATACATTTTGATTTGGTGGCTCACGAAACTAACTAATAAAAAATAACAAGCGAAAGCTGATTATATTTTATACATAAAAACGTTAGTCATCACTCAGTTTCAACTGGAATCGGTAAAACGGTGACGTACCGGCGGAGGAGAGGACAGACAACGTTGCTGGCCGCCAGCAGCTGACCTCTGTCACCAACCACTGAATGACGAACCCACTCAGTTCTTCTGACTTATAAAAAAAATGCTGATTTTTCTGCATCAAACCAAACCTTTTGGCCTTACAAAATGTGACGACGCATTTTATGATTTTATTAGGGAAAGGGAATTATATAAGCTACTCATGGTGGACTGATTATTTTGTATTCATTTCATTTGTTTTTATATATGCATCAACTTTTCTATATTAAAATGGCGCCGCAGCTTCTTTGAATGCTACTGTTACTAACCAAGCACAGTAATGTGCTGCTTGGACTCAAGCAGTCAAGCTTGGACTTCCAAGCCACACGAACAGTAGCATGCACGTGTGTCTTTGTCTATCATGTGCTTTCATTTGGTGTCTCACAAATAATATTTGTCATTTTTTTCTTTATCAGTGCTTGCGGAGGGGTAAGATACTTCGACAAAAATTCCATGTTGGTTATATTAGTGATGGTTTCAGAAATTTAAATATAGAAGTATAAAATTTCACATCAAAATATTCGGCCGGTGGTAGACAAATGATTAAATGAAGTTAAGTTGCTTCTTAATGGGATTAAATATCAGTGTTTGAGCGATGGAATTTTTAATATTTTATTTATTTTGATAGATTATGGGCTGAGTTGAGTTACATTGATATGATGTGAGTTGGATTTGAACTACAAAATTTAAAATGAATTTAAGTGTATAAAATTAAAACTTGAACTAAATAAACACACACAAAAATAAAGGGACTGGTTCAATTCCGGGGCTATTATCCAAATCCAAGTTTCTCATCGTATACACTAAAATGAAGAGAATAGTTTTTGGCTTGCAGAGAATGCAAAACCAGAGAGCTCATGCGCATAGAATAGTAGATTAGTATATTATAAGTCACTAACTAAAGTTGACTCGTATTATGGCTGCTACTGCCTAGTCCCTAATTTACCTCCTCTCCCAGTCTCCCACCAACCCAAAACTCTACTTATTTTTCAGAACCCACTTAGAACATGCATCTTCATCTTCATCCTCATATAAATACATCACCAGAACCCCCACCATATATTATCCAACCACACAGCAAGCAACAGCTTACACATATTAATCTCACTGATCCATTATCGTCACTTCTCCACTCGGGTAACAAAACTACGCACACATCAGACCTCAGACATACAACACTGATCTCTTAGCAGGCAAAGCGCATTAGAATCTTGTGAGAGATTGCAACAATGGGGAGGAGTAGTGCAAGCAGTGTCACTTCTTTGCTGAGGGATTTTGTGGCAGTGTTGTTTGTGCTTTCATGGATTTCAGCTTCATCAGCTGCCACCAGGCGCTTCAAGTTCAATGTAATTGCTTTGCCCTTTTTACCATCTATTTTCTGCCTACAAAACCATTTTTGTGGATTGACAGTTCTGTGCGTGCATGGACATGTCTTTTATCCGAGACCTAAAATATATGTTGGATCCATCACCTTATTATATGTTGCAGGTTGAGTGGAAGAGCGTGACGCGCCTCTGCCACACCAAGCCGCTGCTGACGGTGAACGGACAGTATCCCGGTCCGACCATTGCAGTTCATGAAGGTGACAATGTTGAGATCAAAGTCACCAACAGCATTTCCACCAACACCACCCTCCACTGGTAATTTGATGTCATCACTTAATTGATTGATTAGCCACTAAGTTATGTTGTTCCTATGTTCGTTGTTGATGAGCTGATCTTCATGCATATCTTACTGTTACGTAGGCATGGAATCAAGCAGTTGCGGACGGGTTGGGCTGACGGTCCTGCCTACATCACTCAGTGCCCCATCCAAAGCGGCCACACCTACACTTACAAATTCCAAGTCATCGATCAGAGAGGCACCCTCTGGTGGCACTCCCACGTCTTCTGGCAGCGTGCGTCTGTCAACGGCGCTCTCATCATCTATCCCCGCATGCCTTACCCCTTCAAGCCCAAGCCCCATGCCGAGATCCCACCGATTGTGTTCGGTGAGTGGTGGAATGGAGATGTCGATGCGGTCGAGGAGCAGATGATGTTGGGCGGAGGAGGGCCTAATGTCTCCGACGCTTACACCATCAACGGCTTGCCTGGCCCCCTCTACCCATGCTCCTCCTCCGCCAAACATACCTTTGTTACATCCGTGAGCCGCGGCAAGACTTATTTGCTGAGGATCGTCAACGCTGCACTCAACAATGAGATGTTCTTTGCTGTTGCGAACCACACCCTCACTGTGGTAGAAGTTGACGCTGCCTATACGAAACCATTCAAGACGAGTGCCATCATGATCGCTCCGGGCCAGACCACATCAGTCCTCCTCACGGCTGATCAAGTCCCCGACGACTCCACAGGAGGAATGTTCGCCATGTCTCTAACCCCATATGTCACCGCCCCCATCTTCCCGTTCGACAACTCCACCGCAGTTGGCTTCCTGCGCTACACTAATACTACTAGAAAGACCCGAATGATGAGCAGCCAGCAGCAGCCCTCCACGTTCACCATCCCCACAAACTTCAAACTCCACAACCTCCCAGACATGCTCGACACTCAGTTCGCCATGAAGTTCTCCACAAGTCTAAGAAGCCTCGCGACTTCAAAGTACCCCTGCAACGTCCCTCAGACATTCGACAAGAGAGTCTTTGTGACCATAGGGCTGCAGCTACAGGACTGCCCGCCGAACAGGACCTGCACCGGATACGACGGCAAGAGATTCTTCGCCTCAATGAACAACCAGTCCTTCATCAGGCCCACCGCAGCCATCCTGCAGTCATACTACCACGACCTCAAAAGGCCCGGCTACACTACAGATTTTGCCGAGAAGCCACCGGCAGAATTCGACTTCTCAGGAGTGGACCCCTTCACGCTAAACATGAACACTGAATTCGGATCCAAGATACTCTCAGTGCCCCACGGAACCAACTTAGAATTCGTGTTTCAGAACACCAACTTCCTCCACATGGAGAACCACCCCATCCACCTCCACGGCCACAACTTCTTCGTCCTGGGGTACGGCTTCGGCAACTTTGACCCAAATAAGCATCCCGCGCAGTACAATCTGGTTGACCCGGTTGAGAGAAACACGGTGGCAGTTCCCAGCGGCGGATGGGCCGCGATCAGGTTCAAAGCAGACAACCCCGGCGCCTGGTTTATACACTGCCATCTCGAGGAGCACACGACATGGGGACTCGCCACAGCATTCATAGTCCAAAACGGCCCCTTGCCGTCCCAGAGCTTGCTTCCTCCTCCACATGATCTTCCTTCCTGCTGATCCCGAGAGAATGCTATCCGAACATTCTTCCACACACCACATTCTTGTGTCTTTAATTTTTGAGCTATTTCTATTTATATCTCATGCAATCTGCATCTTCTTCTAGATCCAACTCAGCGGCATATGATCTTGTATGATATGTAATGATAGCTATTTGAGCGGGGTGGCTTGGCCAAAACTGTTATCATTCATTGGAAATCTGAAGGAATTACACTGATGGTGTCTAAACTCTAAAGCTGTGTACACACAACCAGGCGCCTGAGTACAGTATTTTTCTGAATACAGCTATCTACTTGAGTAAATGATGTAGGAATGGCAGTCACTTGTACAGAACCAGCATCACTTCAGCTGAAGTAATACTGCCATGCAGCTGCAATACCTGCTACTAACACAACTTTGAATATCAGCCTTATGTGGCTCGAGGATGAGGGTGTGACACGTGGAACCGTCTGAGATTGCTCTAACGGACGTCCCTTGATCTTTGCCAACAACTTAGTAAGAAGCTTGGGTATCAGGGCAGTACTGTCAGCAGCTGCAGAAGAATAAATGCAAATATTAGGCGTACATGTGAAACTGTAAATAATTCGCCAAAGGAGCCCAAGTCTCGGTTTAGTGACAAAGTAAATTTAGATGCAGTTCCAATAAACAAAAATGCAAAAATCAACAACAGCCGTACTTATTCAAGCAACTGAAGTCAAGAGATATGAGATATCACGAAGCCAGATCTAAGCTCCACATTCTCTTCTTTTAATAGCATGGTATACAAAACTAAAATCTTGACCTTTTCAAGTCGACTGTTTAACCATTAAAAGCCACACTGCCATCAACCATGTAGCCAAGTGCTGACCTTTTTGCGAATCAACATATTTTTGAGAGGCACGATACTGAAATTTACACCCTTAAATATGTTGAGCAGAAATTCAACAAAATAAACTTCCTATTTGTGTAAAAACAGGTTCACATGTAAATTTCAAGAAAAAATAAATAATTAAAAAACTATGTGCGAAAGTGATTTCATTTCGTCTTCGCTGAAGGTCAATATATTCAGTGAATCAGTGTACTGTAATTACAAATAACATCAGCTTGTTGATTGTTATTATTAGCTCTCACCGTTTAGCCAAATCTCAAATTACACGAGACGCCTGACAAACCACGACTATTAAAATGTTGCTTTTTGTTTTTCATGAAAGCATCATAAAAGAGAATTGTGATATTCAAGAAGTCACTGTAGTCCCACATTACCTTTGCTTTTCAGTAATCTTTCTTCTTCACCAGCACGCCTGCGCAGTGCATTAAGCAATGATCCAAAATATAATGCAAATACAGTGCATGTAATGGTGATAACATTATAAGGCATGCTAAAATCAGGTGTTGTGAGCGGCACAAGTAATACTTCTGTATAAGACAACACAGAGCTATTTTCCTGCAACAAAACCATATAAATAACATTAAAAGAAATATCATTGATGTGGGTAATAAACAATACTATATTATAGAAATTAATAAAGACAGTATGATACCTTAAACTTGGCCAATAATGGTGAGCCAATAGAAGAGTTATCTAATGAAAATTGCATGCTTGTTTGAAAGCCAGGAAAACTTATGATAGCGGATGGAATGTCAAATCCCTGATTCGCATCTGGAGGGTATTCATCAATATGTAGAAAGCCCTACCATGGAGAAAAAATGTGGAGCAGTGGTAAATTTAATTGTTCAATCTGTCCAACTTGTCTCAACTATCACACATTAAACGACAGAGGCACACAACAAATCATCAAACTGGATGATTATAGTGAAAACAAGGAAGATAAAGCATCAACTAATTATTCTCACGATCACCGTTTGAATAAAGAATTATTTAGTAAAACAGGAAAGCTATTTAATAGTGCAAAAAATTATACCTTGTCAAATTCTATTGTCAAAATAGTCGACTTCACTTTGCAAGGTAATTGCAGAGCTAATTCCATTATGCCTGGAGACACCTTGTCTTCTGAAGGTGAAACAGTGATTTTTTCGATGACATCTGCCACAGATCTGCGGTCTCCATCAACAAATATTTTCAATGTATGGTAATACACCTTCACATACCAAGGAGCAAATTGGAAAACATGAACTTTCAATTTACAACTATCTTCATCTGATAAACCTTGCTTTGGTTTCAAGGATTTCAATGAGATAGCAATTGCACCCCTTTCATTCCCACTTCCCATCGAAAACCTACTAGAGTGCAAAGGCGCTTGAGAACTTGACCAAATTACAGGAAGTGTCCATGTGAGCTCCAAATTGAATGGTTCTGATTCACTGTACTTGTCCATTAAATACTTGAACAGGACAAACTGCTTCTTGCTTTGTGAGCTACTTGCTTCATGGATTACACTGTCGGGATCAGCAGACAGTCTAAGCCCATAGGAATTGTCACTTCTTGAGTTTCCATGTTCCTCTCTTAGACTGTTCAACTTAGCATGCAGATCCCCATCTAATTGTAGGTAAATACTACTAGAATCAGCAACAGCACATTTTCCATGTATTTCCCTTCCAAACACTGAGCTCAAAGACCAACTAGGTTGCATTGATCTTCCATATGCATACATGGCACCAGATTTATGAGCATCTGGCTTCAAAACAAGCGTAAGAGTCTGCTGGAGTACAATACCTTCCTCCAAACCTGCTGAATTAAATTCAGCGGAGGTCAGATGCAGCCTTTGGGAGTGATAAAATCCACTATAAATAGAAGGCCTGTCCATTAACGTGGCAAGTCCAGCTTTATCTCGACAAGGGAGAAGCTTCAACCACGGAGTCAAATTTTCAGTACAAACAGCTTCACGAGGCAAAGAACCATACCTCAAAGGCCCTGAACATTGTCGAAAACCCCAACCAGGGGATGCGTAAGCTGTAGACGACTCCAAGAAATTAATTGACACGCAAAAAAGACCGGATAAAGTATGAGTTAAGTTCTTCCAAGTAGCATCAACCTGATCCCCAGGAACATCAAAAACCGCCCACAACTCCACTCCAGGAGGTTTGGCATTTTTGCTGGAAATGGGATCACAACCACCCCAGCGCTCATAATTCCACCGCCCTTGCGTGAATGACAATTCCATTTCACGAACTCTATACTTCCTAACCTAAAAAGTAAAACCACGCAACATGCCATCAAATTTCAAAGCCTCCAATGGAGCTGACACCTGAAACCCCAAGCACACTAACTACTGCAGCTTGTCTGAGCAACAACCCAATGCTAAATGAGCACAGAAATTGGAAAGAGGTAGAAGAGAGTTTACCAGTTGATAAATGGCTTTGGGAAAGAGGCGGTGGTGTTTTCCATAAGTGGAGGTGGGAGGAAGCTTAGTATCGAAGTGGAAGTGAGCTAAGACTTTGCGATCGGGCAAGGGCTGCAAGAGCAGCTCTTCCGAGAATGCTTCGGATTGGATCGCCGAACCGGCGACGGTTGAAGTGGAGATGAAAAGAAGTAGGAGGAAGAGTGGGAGACCGCTTGACTTCCTAATCGCCATCGACGCGTGCGCGGTGCACTGGTGGCGGTGTTTGGGTTATCGAGCGCTGCGCGGAGGAGTAACCGCCGTGAGAGAGCTCCGGCGATGGAGTGGGAGAAAGTGGTGCCCCAAGTGCGGATTTGGGCCTTTTGGGCTGCGCACGGCCCATGTTTAGAAGGACATGTTTCAACAGATGTCATGTGGGTTGGCCCAATATGGAGCTTGTGTGGTAATATTAGCCCATAATTGACAGTTGTGTAAATATTACATGTACATAATGTGAAGATTTGTTTGGCTTAGGAAAAATTAAGTAAAAATAAATGTGAAGGAGAATGATATGAATTTCATATATGATTTATATATATGCGAAAGAAAATGAAATTAAATTCATATATAAATGAGTTTATGCGAGAAGTGGATATACACATTTAGGGTATAGGTGCTTAAGCGGTTAAAAGGGCGTCATTTGGAAGATTTTTAGGGGTTTTAGCATTTCGGAGTTTCAACGTTTTTAGTTTCTATGATTTTTCAGTTTAAAGGTTTTATGTTTAATGATTTCAAGATTTTTAGATTTAGGCCTTTTAGTTGTAAGTTTGCTGTTCAATTAAGAGATAGATCTCTTAGTATATTAATGTGTTATTCTGTAAAATTAAGAACTGAATGTTGTATGAAAATCTGAATGGTCAGACCACTGGTCAAACCACATCTGATCGCTGATTGATTTACTTTCATTTGATAATTCATTTTTAAAAATATCTTAATATATAATGATTTATCAATATAAAATTAAATTATAATTATAATTTTACAACATAAAAGTAAAATTAAAATTTATAATCATATTATAAAAATATTATTTATTTATAAAGTGTGTGACATTATGATTAAAAAAAACTAGTTGTGATCGGTATTGATGTGATTCTGATTGAAGTAAGATCCGAACAGAGTTGATTCCAGAAAGATATGAAAAAATAAAGAGATAATTATAATAATTGTATCGATATCGCCTCTGAATGATTCAAATATAAAATTGGTAACAAATCATTCTGACTTTCCAAATATAAAATTGATAATTGAATGCTTAATATAATAAGTGACCAACAGTATGCAATGAATCAGGCTTTTGTTTGTTTCTAAATGATAATTTGAAATTCTGAATAATTTTTTTTTTCAATTTGACAACTAAATTGTTTAGCTTTGAATCAGCTAACGTTAAGATTAAAATAATCATAAATATATTTTACATGTCATAATTCTTCAACCGAATCATACTTTCAATTCTATATGTTTTGCTTTTTAGTATATCACATTCTACACATTAATAAATAATATATATTTAAAAATAAGTTTACAGCTATTCATATTTCATATATTTTTTTTCAGTGTGAAAATGATAAAAGAAATAAAAACATTAACTAGAGTTGGTCTAGTCATTAGATAGACCATTTGAATTGTCATAAAACATTCATCACTTAATTTTAGAGATCGACACCTTAGAATTTAAAATAATTATATTTTAATGATTTCTGAAAAATACTAAAAACATGAAATCCTTAAACCCAATTTTTTTTGAAACTCTAAAACCTTAAAATCTAAAATAAAATTATTTTAACCACTCAATTAACTTATATACTTTGTAGATATATTCGCCAAATCCTAATTTAATAAGTAAGATGAAATAGATAACATTATTTATAAAGATCTGGTCAAATTTCAAGGCAATGTCAAGTTTGGCATACTGCAAGGTTGCATACTTTCCAACCACATGACTTCGTGACACTGAGCTAGCAGTCTTCCACGCTCCATCATTTACATAAAAGATGATGCATTAAATATTAATTTATTAAATTTATTCAACAATTAATAGAGTATATAATAGAGAGAAAATATCAAAAATATCTTCAACTATCACCACTTCCTCAATTAGTATACAAACTACTTGAATTGTCGAAGGGCGATAAAAAATTCGGACTAATTTACCGATGTTGTTTAAAATCAATTGGTTTGATTCATTAAATAGAATTGATCTTATTAAATTTATTAAGAATTGTGATTGATTGAGTATGAAAAAATGATGTTTTATTTATGTGAATGAAATGATATCATTTATTTTCATTGTCAAACAATATAATTTTCGCGCACAGTATTTTAGACAGTTTGGATAGTTGGTATGTAATTGAGAAAATGATATAGTTGAGAGTTTTTTTTTTCTGAACACATTCCAAATCATGAGAAATTTTTGAGTGGACTGAATGTGGCGGTGGACATCACCAATAGGAGTCGTCACATTGAGAAGTCAAAGTTACATATATGACGATTTACATACTCAAAGGAGCGCAAAAGAAATGAGGAGGAGATACTGATGGAGCTAACAAGATCAGATTAGCTAAATGGGTCGGCAGAGATTGGAGAGGATGGGAAGAAAGGCAGCAGCATGAAAATGTTCAGCTTCGCATCCATTCAGGCGGCATAAGCTCGGACAAGGCGGCTTTGGCCCAATTTACAAGGCATATGCTCAAAACTTTTGCTTATATTGTGTTACTTGGTGGTAGCTAATTCTCTTATTGCACATTTGATAGAAATATGAGTTCGGTGTATCTCTTAAAATGCACTTAAGCTTTCACAAACCGTGTCGTTGGAACCTAGTAAGGCATCTTGTGATGGTACCTAAAATATAAGATTTTGGCATGGCCAAGATCTACATCTTACGAAGACCTTCGAGGTTTTTTAGACTCTCGAACTCTTGCATATGTCTCACATGAGTTGTGCTCACTTAGATTTCGCATCCTATTACTCACCCTGTAGTTGGTCGATCTCACCGTCACACAAATTTGAAGGAGCTAATGAAGCCTTTTCCAGTCTTTTGAATAAAAAACATCATCATTGTTTTTTCTCATATACTAACTCTTTAAGGACTACCACTTATCAAATTTATGTGATACGCCTATCATTAGACTCATATTGAAGTCTACTTTCACAATGCATCAATCAATTCGCCACTCGGCCTCTCGCAGAAATACTCAATAATTATGAAAATATCAATGGGAACAAGAAGCTTCCCCTAAACCTTATCACAAGACTAATCTGTGACACAATGCACCAGAGACATTAATTACCAGTATTGATAGTATTGATGTAACACACAAAAAAAAGTATCCTCAGTAAAAGATATAATGATATTGTATAAAAAAATTAACAGAGTAATTTACGATATCATCAATGCATAAATTAATTACAAGCTGATTAATAAAGATTCATACATGTAATAAAAAAACAAAGTAAATATTCATACGTAATACTCCATGTTTGTTTTGATTTTATTAAGATTGAACGTAGATTTTGATTTGGTTTTGATGCGTTCAAGATTGATAACAAAAATGCTCGATTTGCTTCACAAAGCACAAGCATATTTTGCAAATATTAAAAGTAATATTAAATATGTTATTAGCCTTAAAATAAACACAATCAATAAAAAAACAGTACATGCAAACCAAAAATAAAAAAAGTTAAATGACATAGCTTTTTTTTATTTTTTTAGTAAATAACCATCTTTTATTATCACAATATCACGTGTATATAAATTAACTCGTTAGATTATAAGAATTAGATTTTTTTTTCTTAATAAGTGACCAATATGCTACCCAATTAGTTTTATATTTATAACTAATCATATAACTAATTAATCAGCAATGAACATGTATAATGTTGAGCGGTTAATGAATATATGGTGACATCTTATATAACTTACATAAGAGATCAGATAAAACAACATCATAATGATTTTTTTATCGTTTTAAGTTTTTAGGATGTTTAGGCATACTCCTAAATAAAATAAAATCTAAAAAATTTAAAAAATTAAATCCTAAACTCTAAAATCAGAACACCCTAAACCCCAAAGTCTGGAATCCCTACAATCACAAAATCCTAAAAATTCTTAAACTTAAAACTCTGTAACTCTAATACTCTAACACACTAGAATCGAAAACACCTAAAATTAAATAGAAATAATAATGAAACTATTTTTTTTTACTCGATTCCAAACATGAACTATATGTGATGTTACATCATATCTGATTTTTTCATATTTTAATATACATAATATTAAAAAAATAATTATTTTACACTTGCCATGTGATGCTTGTCTGCCTGAAAAAAAATGTTAATTGATTATTCCAATTCAAAATTTCATAAATTTTACTCAATAGGAATTTGCCCGTCTGCGTGAAATAAGATGCTAAAATCAGAGATATTATAATTTTTAATCACAAAATTACACCGCCTAACAAAGAGATAAAATTCAAAAGGGACCTTGAACTATCACCACTTATCTAGCGGTCAGAACTACCACGATTTTCAAAAATGATGCGATGAAAAAAATTAGACTGATTTTCTAAAATAAAATTTACCATTACATTCTTAAAGTAATATTATTGTAAGATTTAGATTCATGTCCGAAAATTACGTTATTTGATTACTAAAATAAATTATATCATTTTGCACACATTAAGAAAACGACCTCTTATAATAATCAAATAATCTAATTTTCACAAAAATCTAAATTTTATAATAATATTAATTTTAGAATCTAATAACTTTTTAACTTTAAAATCAACTGCTTGGCCCTTTTCAATCGATTTCGCCATTTAGGGTTTGTGCTTCCTTTCTTTCGATTCTGCGCTATAACTCTACTAAATTCGCGCTAATGTATGCTGATCGGGAGGAGGCCGCCACCGCTGCTGCAAAGGCGAAGAGCTCCGTCAAAGAGCGGCTGAATCGAGGCTCTGCTGATAGTCTCAGTAGCCGGCGCAATGTCACGGGAAAGAGGTTGACTTGATCTTCGATGACCATTATAATTTGATTTGTTGAAATTTTGGGCTTTTAGTTGCAGTCTGTGTTTGATCTGCGGTTAGTATGTTAGTTAGGCATCAAAAATCGGTTGAATTTGTGTATTAAGGGCATGTTTTTTGTGCGCATTTATGAATTTACATCCTGCAGAGGTGGGAAATTAGTCATAGTTCGATAGATAGGGTTGGAGGCTGGGGAAGAGCTCTTAAATATGTCATGCTTTGGTGTGTATATTCAGTGATAAAAAATGTGTCTGGATCTTGCATTTTTATACATGTGTGACAGTACTCATCCTCGGAAGTGTAGAGTGATGGCGTCAAGAGGTGTTTTTTTTGCTTGTGGGTAGAGCATGAGTGCGAAGGATATATTTAGGAAGATGTGCTGGTGTGCATTTTTATGTGCTGGTTTTATTGTGAAAATTCCAGTTGAAAATTGATGGCATCATGTAGAAAGGGAAGCATCACTACACAATTGGATGAGGAACTGTACTCACACCTTCTCTTAGACACATACTCTCTTTGTCCTCTTTTACATGCCACTTAATCGAATTTTTTTTGTCCACTTTTACTTGTCACTTAACAATTTTCAATGCGTATTTGATATCAACAACTAGCTTAAAATGTCAACCATTAATCACTTCTTTGTCATAATCAATAAAAAATTCATTTTTCACCAGTAATAATCTACAAATTTTATTTTTTGCACGAATTTTGTTAAAAATATACTAACCACCTACTTATTAAATTTGTTCGACCGCTAGCATTAACTTCAACCTTAATCTACTCAAGTTAACCTTAAACGACATGTATAAGAGGACGGAGGGAGAATTTGATTACTTGAAGTGATAATGGGAGTGTTGGGATGTTGTTTATAAATATTTATCGTGAAACCTTTTCTCTTAGTTTGTTAGTGGTAATGGTAGTTTATATGAATTTTGTAGTCATGGGAGATGCGACAGCTAATGAATTGAGAGACTTTCGGAATTGGTTGACATAATCTTGAATCATTATTTGAATATTCTATGGATTTGTAAAATAATCTTGAAAGTGAACATTAGTTGGAAACTTGGAATTATGGATGTGTCTGATCTAATATGTTTTCATTCCAGGCAAAGGCAGGATGATGACAAGTGGGAGCATGATCTTTTTAAAGACAGTGAAACTCGTGTTACAAGTATGAAAAGACTAACTAGTACGAGTTTTAGGTTATTCAATAATATGAGGGTGATTCTGATACTTTGTTTGCAATCTTGTCACAAGAAGATAATAAAATCACTACCAGAGATCTAAGATTAAAACTACAGAGAAAGAGCCTTCAGCCAACCACTCAAAATGGAAAGGGGTCAAATCCAGGAGGTGTGCGTGATCTACGTGAAATGCTTTCGGGTGCAATGCATTCACAACCATTGAACAATGATATACCAAGACCCAAAGTAGCAGCTAAACCAGTTAAGAAAGCAGTAGACGTTGCTCCTGCACCCGAGACAATAAAGGTTGTAAGACCTCCTTTGAAAAATAGCAAGGTACGTATTGCTTGTTTACCATGCATATTCTACCCACTTTTGCAATTAGGAATCAGCTGAGTCGTTTTGGGCTCTCTCTCACTCTCTCATGAAATGATAGAGGAACTTTATAAAATTTACCTAATTTTTTGAATGTTTAGTGTCAAAACTGCTTCTATCATTTAACTTTTTGAATATGCCTTTCATGTAAAAAATTGAATTCCCTGCTAAGTGGATCGTATTGAAATACGATGAGTGATATTAATGTATTTGAGTTTATGAACATGCTTTTGTTTTTTCATTTCACCGTATAAAGAAATTGATCCTGCTATTATGAGATGCAAGTTGCAAAAGGGCAGAATGAAATCCTTTGATACCTCGTTATTACTTCATGTTGTTACTCCTCGCTAACTGCTTATCTACCCTGCAGGTCATAAGTAATAAGAATTGTATATTATCTGATTGAAGCTTAAAACTAATGTGCACCTTTATATTGCACACAGGCTGATACAGCTGTTGACAGTTTCCTGCAATCATTAGGTCTTGAAAAATATATTATTACATTTAAGGCAGAAGAGGTAAGGGACATGTCGTTGAATCTCCTTTTAGTACAATTTTCCGTCTCATGTTACTCTCTCTTTCTTTTCTTTGTTGGTAAAGCAACAGTTTTGTGAAGCCAAGTTGATGTCACCCACTTGAAACATTATAAAATTCAGCAACACAACCTTATTAGAGGGAATCTGGAGTTCTTTTTGAGATTTTGATATAGAATGGTAGATTTGGAATTAGACAAAATATGCACATTTTCTCCTGAAATGAATAATAACTATTTAGTGCACGTTTGGAATACTATTTATTCCTGGTACTAATACTGAGAATATTAATTATTACACATTTTAGTAAGGTATTAATAATATCTCTCTATATAAGTTTTTATTCCTTGGTATTTGAATAATATTTATCGTGATATCTAATTGTCTGCTAAACAACTTCATATGATAACTAATATTATATCCCTTCCTAATACTGCTACCAAACATGCACTAAAAGAATTTAGAGGATCAATGACGGTTTGTAAAAAAATAGTAAAAAGAGAGCGTACATGTCTACGAACCGTTCTCATCCTTGGAGTCTTGGGACATGCAGGTTGATATGACTGCTCTGGTACATATGAGTGAGGATGATCTCAAGGCTTTGGGAATTCCCATGGTAATCTCAATAGCTAGCCATATTTGTCTGTTTCTTTTCATAACCATCACACATTTGTTCATGCATCTTTAGAGCAAATTCGATCGTGAATTCTTAAGAAGCCTTCACAATGTCAGTTGAGCACTTTCAGTGCGCGCACTGAGTATATCTTAGAAGTTCAAGTCATGTGTTCTGGTCTTGAGTTAAATGTAGTATCCACTACATTCTGCTATGTCTGAATGCATTATCAGAGTGTGTTCTGATTGTTTTATCACACGTCAGTAGATGATGGTTTAGGAAACATACTATCTCTTGGATATCATTGACATCTTTGTTTACTGGAAGCTTGATGATCTTAGACTGAACGAACTAAACAATTTTAGCTACACACTTGGACATAAAATTTCATATTCCGCAACAAAGTGAGGTTGTGCCTCCTTTTTAGTATCATGGTTGGTATCACCTCTGTTTTTATGTATACGTGTTTGAACCTGTGGAGTAATCACATGATGCTGTTGACCAATTTCGTTATTCTGTAGAGTAAGTTAAAACTATATCTTGCCTCTAAGCGTCAGTATTGTTTTTTTTATATGGATTGACGGACTACAGCACTGTTGAAATCATTTTTGTCCGTATTTTTACCAACTTATCTGTTTGATATATACGCAGGGCCCAAGAAAGAAAATACTTTTGGCGCTGGATTCTAAGGTATGAGGCCATGTGGTAAATAGAGCTCAAGCTGTTCTCATGTTTCCAGAAATGAATGGCAGAGGAGAAATCAGACGGTGTGCTTGTATGTATCTATAAGCGCAGCTTGGACAGTTTTTGTCATCAGAACACGCAAATCCTGCAGATGTGAAAATGAAATGTAAATCCAAAGCAACAGCCAGACACTATAAAATCGTACTGTTAGCTTTGCTTTTGCACTTAGTCTCAAGCATGTTAAGGCTCAAATAAGAGGCCATAACAAAGGCTTCTTCACTCCGCCTACCTGCGCATAGCACGAGATGTGATAAAAAATCACTCTACATTTATCATTCTGATTGTCAGCCACCTTCAGAAATTTGGTTTATTTTACTTAGTCTCAAGGTTCAGCACTGATTTTACTTTTTAAAACCCAAAATAACAATTTGGTTTATTTTGTAAACTGTAACATATATTTAACTTTTAAAAATTCGGTGCATGGAATTATGCTGATATAAATAATACACACTTAGTTCTATACTGGCTACCTTTCTGAGAATACAAAATTGAAGTGGACAAAGCACTAGTAATTCATAGTACAATTGATTGAATCAACCGATCCAATTGAAGAAGTAGGTAAATTCATAAGAGAAATTTTAAACCCTAGTGATTTCCTGGGTTGATGATCAACATAGCTATCAGAAAATTTTCTATTCCTACCTTTCAACCCAATTTCGGTTGAATTAAAATTCGAAACTTATACGGTATGAAAGATTTTTTTACATAAAATTACTTAGAATCAAGAACCACTATAAACTAGCAATAGAGTCTCAATTCAATGCTAAAAATTGTCGCAACTTACCTCTTAAATCAGAAATCTGTCTATCCTTCCAAACACCACAGCTTCTAAATCACCTCCTAAATCTACTTAGTAGATCGATTCATACCTTGTGACTAGTTTACATATCAATTCAATTAAATAGTGGTGAAAAATCGTATCAGGTATTGACACCTAATTGATGACCAACTAGAACGCTGTCTTATAATACTTCGAGAACTTATCCAAAAATTTGGGACAGTTGAAACTCTTCGAATCTATCCTTTACCGAACTTTCTTGTAATCTACAATTTGCACTTTAGTCATCCAGAATTTCTTATATGCAAATTAACCTCTCAAAAACAGCAGAAATATTGAGTCCTAATGTGAGTAAAGTTAGATTTAAACTTATGTATTATTTTTATAATTTTTATTTTTATGTAGTTAATGTGTTATTTATTTATTTATTTATTTATTTTAGTTTGGAAGATTACAAGTATTATGTTGCTTTTAAAAAAATGGAGCTTAGTATATGTAAGCGATGCCATTTGTTCTACACTTTTGACAACACATATTACTCATAAATGCCGTCTAATATCCATTTTAGATGGCGCTTGAAACCTTTAACTTAATAAGACGTTTGAATAAACGACGCTTATAAAACATACCGTCTAGCGTTTAATGAGTAAAATAGGTGATGTCATCTAATAACTTATGTGTAGCAGTAGTGTAACTTGTACAACATTTCTCGATTTTTATTGATAGTAAATGTTTTTTAATGTTGCACGTAGGAAGACATTTCTTTGTCAAAAGCACCATCTATATTATGGGATATTTTAGAGGGTAACAAGCGCCTAAAGTGTTAGGTTTATTTTAGAACTTTGGTGGTTTCGAAAGTTGATCAACTCCTTTTGTACCATATTCAATTGGCATTAAGTCCTTTTTCAACCTTTATTTTTTGAGCTATATTTAGTTAGTAAAAAACAATCAGCTAGTCTAACTAAATTGAAGTTTAGTAAACGATTTCCGTCGGTTCAATTTCTCTAAAAGTAAAAGAAACACCCATGTATATGGAGAAATAAGTCTTGGGTGGACACAATTCGTAGACTGTGTGGACACCGTCAATAGAGAGGAGCCACGTGACACATTGAAAAGTCAAAGCGACACGTAACATTAAACATTAGCTCAATTTTTTTTCAATGTCACATGACGCCTCTCCAGTGTCCACAGTCCACATTGTGTACACCCAAAAATTTCTCTGTGTAAACCATTATAATAAATGGTACATTTTCTTTGCTCTCCAAAATTAGAGATTTACAAGTCGTCATTGATAACACTATAAATTTTTATAGATACATATCCTATCCTAAAACAGCATACAATAATTTTGATATAATCTCATATGTAGCGCTACATTTTTTTTAATGAAATCCATTGAGCATTAAAAAATATTTTGACTAAAACATTATTGTGTAAGATAATTTATTAATTAAACATTATATAAAGTTAGTATATTTTATTATTTAGTTAACCAATTTAACATTACAAATCATTGCATAAATATAGAAATTTTTATTATTTGACTAATCTAGGATAAGTTTTGTATGAATATTGTATAACTATTTATTTAGTTATTTGTATGATTATTTGGTTAATTTATTATTTGATTATTGTGTTACTATTAACTAATATACTCTGATCATTGTAGATATTAAAAATATGAATATTAAAGTAACTCACTCTACATGGAGTGGAAAAAAATTCTGCACAATAAATGAGAGTAAATAAAAATTCAGTGCATAAATCGAATGACCAAGCTCCCCCCATTCATTCAATGGTAGGATTATAATGCAATCTTCATGGTCAAGATACTATCTCAAAACTCGTCTGCTAGCTTGTCGAGATGAAGTTTCAGTATCCAGAATACACTGTCAGCTTCTTGTATCTGGGATGTTTTGGTTTGAAACATTCAGTGCTCAATTGCTCGCTTCATATGCTAGAGTTGGTGACATCCCCTCTGCCCGGCAACTGTTTGATATGTTGCCTCAGAGAGAGATTGATTCTTGGAATGCCATTCTTGCAGCGTATTCGCGCAGAAACTGCCAGGCTGAGGTTCTGGGTCTTTACGAACAAATGAAGCTGGAAGGAGTTAGGCGCAGTAGCTCAAGTTTCACCATGGCGATAAAGGCGTGCGCCGGCTTGTTGGATCTTGAGAAGGGTGAGGAGATAAGGGAATGCGCAGTTGGATCCGGATACGAGGATGATGTTTATGTTGAGTCTGCGGTTTTGAATTTGTATGCCAAGTGTGGGAAAATGAGCGAGGCGATGAGGGCGTTTGACAAGATGAGAAGAAGGGATATTGTTTCTTGGACGACGATGATTACTGCCTTGTCCCAGTGTGAGCGGGGAGAAGGAGCTGTAGATTTGTATAGGAGGATGCGGAATGAAGGAATCGAAGGTGACAGGGTAGCGATGTTAGGGATCATTAAGGCGTGTGCGGCCGTTGGGGATCCAAGACTCGGTCTTTCCACACATGGGCACCTGGTTAGGAAGGATCTGATGGACTCCTCAACTGAGACCAGCCTTTTGAGCATGTATGCTAAGCATGGGTACATGAAGCAAGCTTTGCATGTATTTGAAACGATGCACCGGCAGACTGTCATCTCCTGGGGTGCACTGGTTTCTGGCTTTGCTCAAAATGGCTATGCTGCGGAAACTCTTGAGTTATTGGCCAAAATGGTGAGTAACGGATTTGACCCGGAGGTTGTGTCCATTGTGAGCGCTCTCTCAGCATGCTCGCAAGTTGGGTACTTCAAATTGGGCAAATCTATACATGGATACATCACGAGACGACTAGGTTATGAGCGAGTGTCTGGTACTGGGATAATTGATCTTTACACAAAATGCGGATCCTTCTCTAGTGCTCGTGCCCAGTTTGAATGCATAAGTTCCCCGGACTTGGTATGCTGGAACGCTATGATTGCTGCCTATGGCGTTCACGGACAAGGAAAGGAAGCGCTCTCTCTATTCATTCAGTTGACCGAGCAGGATATCCAGCCAAATCACGCCACCTTTGCTGCCCTCCTGTCCGCCTTGAGTCACTCAGGTCTAGTTGAAGAAGGCCAGTACTGGTTCCACAAAATGATAAGCCAGTTTCATATCGCGCCCATGGAGAAGCACTATGCCTGCATGGTCGATCTCCTGTCCCGTGCAGGAAAACTCGACGAAGCCCACAAACTACTGCAGTCAGCAGAAACCGAAGTTGGGATATCTGTTTGGGTTTCCCTCCTCTCAGGCAGCCATAACCACGGCTCATTCTATATCGGAGAGGCGGCGGCTGAAAAGATCCTGAAGCTAAACCCGGATGACTTGGGAATATATGCGTTGATTTCAAACTTTTTTGCAGCGCATAGGAAATGGGATCAAGTAGCAAAGTTGCGGAATATTATGAGACAAAAAGGAATTAAGAAAGCACCCAGTTACAGTTTAGTCGATGTGAATGGAAAGCTTTGCGCTTTTCTGATGGGGGATGAAACCCACCAGGACTACGAGGAAATCGAGAGCATTCTAGACCAGCTAGACCGCCATATGAAATCTGCAGCAATGTCCTCATAATCATGAGCAGCTTAAGTACACTCTACTCCTTTCAAATGATTGAGAAAGCCGAAAACTGATGGCGCAAAGCAGCAGCCTGAATTACATACGTAACACTGCCAGCAGAGGATGGAGGTAACCAGTTTGATATATTCATTACCAGAACTGAAGTTTGAACCTCTCATTTCATTCATAGAACAGCATCATTTAACATCAGGAAATTACAACAGGCATATCCGTATATGGATCGAGAGTTTCATGTTATAGATACGGCTTGGGCGGTGGGTGATCAGCAAGCTGGGGCTACTGACTTGTTAGATCAATCTGGGCCGCATCTGATGGTGCACTTGCGGTCGCAGCGCAGCTGGAGTCTTATGTTGCGCTGGACACAAGCAGTTTGGCAGGCGTCCAAGCAATCTGCAGGGCCAGCTTCCACTCCCGTCTCAATCTCAGGTGACCCCATCAAGTATACCACAAGCAGTTCGTCTTCATCTTCATCTTCAGGGCTTGGCTTTTTCGTATCTTGACCTCATTTGTTGTGTTGTTTTATAGGTGGTAAAGGAGATGAGATTGGGGTATCATGTTGGAGTTTGCGTCGAGTGGGTTTCACTGAACGACGAAACATGTTTTGTTCGTTGATTCCGGACTGTTCTTGCCGACAAGTTTGACTCAAACACACAAGACTCTATCTTTTCTTTTCACCACCATTTTTTTTTTATTTACTTTTTGCAAAATATTTGATTTCCTTTTGGTAATGTATATGATTTTTGATTATCCATAGAAAAGTTTATAGAGATTCTTATAAGTGTAGTTTGTAAACATTCTCTATATTATAAAATTGTGGCTGTAGTTTAGTGGTAAGAATTCCACGTTGTGGCCGTGGAGACCTGGGCTCGAATCCCAGCAGCCACATAAATTTTTCTTTAATTTTTTTTTCTAGATTTTTGAAATTAAGACCAGTTTGGGATGACAGATTTTACCATATATGCCTGCATTGCTTCATATATATGTATATATATATTTTGCGGTAGACAGAAATCGCACACACCTCTTCTATTTTGATAGTGATGTTTTTTTATCACAGAGGGCCAGTCGCCTTGTTGCACTGCTTCATCACGTACAGAAACCAAAAGCTTCACATGCAGTAAGTTCTACAAACAAAATGACATCAAATACAGTGAAGCCACACTTTTCAGATGATCGGCCAAGGATAGCTTCAAAAAGCCAGCTGAGAACACCTGGGTAAAAGAAATCAACAGAGGCGGAGAAATATCCAATGTTTGTGAAGAATGTCTTACTTCAGATGAGTAAGAAAATCTAATAAAAAGAGCATTCGCGGTTCCTATGCATCAACTGCGCGATCCATTTCATGTTCATTTTGATGGCCCCAAAACCCCTGTAAGAAAATACAGAAACAAACACCAACTCTGATCTTCGTTGTTTGCTTGGAGGAGCTGAACAGGGACTAACCCCGGTAGCCTTGGTTCTGGAGGTGCTGGTTGTCTTCAAGTAACCGGTCGTACTCGAGAAGTAAATCTGCTGCTTGTTTTTGGAGGGAAGCTACGTGCACTTCGGCAGTCTCAATCTTTTCATCCTTCTCCGCAGATTCCAACTCCAGCTTCTTCAGTTTTGCTGTCAAAGCTGAGATTTGTTCTTGAAGCGTCTTCACTTGTTTTGAAGATTTCTCTTCTTGTGCTTTGTGTTGGGTCCTTTCTTGTTCGAGCTTTCTGATTTCGTCTTTCAAAGCTCCTGTTGAGCTCCTAAGTGTTTGCAGCTTTTGGAGGTAGTGGTGCATCCGGTCAATGAGGAATCCAAGGAAAAGAGTAAAGCCTGCGGTACGAAACAAAGTGAGATCGACAATCACACATACTATGTAAACGTTGAAGCATAACGATCATTAAAAAACAACAGTAATTGCAATCACTACACACTGATGACGATGCTTTGCAGTACACATACCACAAACATTACCATTTCCGTCATATATAGAACCACAGAGGAGATACCGAAAAAGGCTTATCATTCAGGCAGTGGTTCATCCGCTTATCAAAATCTACGATTCTCGTACATGCTAATGTTTTCTGATTTCCTACCCAATTAATGTGATCTCGAGTATTCTTGAATGAGCTTATGCCACGAAACATCAGGTTTTATAAGCAGTAAGCAACCTCACTATTTAAAATCTGTTAAATTACCCATCTTACCGCCACAGGTAATGGTCTTTTTTAAGCCATTTGTATCGCTTTTGTGGATCAGATTAAATTTACCCATTCTTTAACTATTCCTATCTCGTGAAGGAAAATGCTATATTCACCAATATACCGAATCACAAAGTACTTACAATACAGCTAAGTTGCACGGATACGGGGACGGGTACGTAAATGGGTACGGATACTGATACGAGAAACGTGAATTTTAAAATTATTAGGAAACGGGTATGACACAAAAACGGCTACTAAATTCCTTAAAAATTTATTATTTTTACTTTTTACTTAAGAAATTTACAAATAATTAGTTGTTATGAGATAAAAATATTATAGTTCTTATATACAAACATTCAACAAAGATATCAAAGCAAAATTTTAAGATTTTTCAGACATACAATTAGTAATTTTAAGCCATAAGTTATAAGAGGTTTTTTCGAGTTTCTGGAATTTCCGTTCTAGAAACGGGTACGGGTACGGGGTATGACACCCTCTCGGAATTTCTTTGCAACATAGTTTCTGAAAAGGGTTCACCAATTATTCTTAGATTTTCTTGATATGATTAAATATTATTAAATCTAACACATGTTTACCTTAAGTGTATCGGATTCAAATTTGGTATACACCGAATTTCGGTGTAGCATCAGCTCTCATAACTGGCTGTCAAGATCTCGCCAAACTCGTTCGTTATTAAATCATGAATCATTTCATGACACCAGCAAGAATAACGTCTTGTTCAGCTGTGAAATCCCTAGAGTAAAACAACACCAACACAGTATGCAAAAGGCCGCATTTCTCCAATCTGCACAATTATATTCACACAATTCGATACCTAAAGCAAGTAAATCACTCCGTGATTCTCAAACGATAATCGCCACAAATCAATCAAGACATCAATTCACCAAAGATACCATAGAGCATACCCATAAGAGAAGCCTCCAGCAGATGAGTCCTCCACAGAACTTGATCCATGGGAGACATGGTACCAAGCTTGGCACCTTTGTTCTGAATCTTAACAATGCTGGTCACACTTGAAAGTAGAATCACAGACATAGTACAAGCGATGGTCTTCAATGTAGCTGGACCTTTACCAATCTTAATCTGCTCCAAAAACTTCATCACCAGCTCTCTCAATGGCCCAATCTTCACCAGCAGAAGAAAAGCCACCACTCCCTCCCCAAATAAAACCAAAAACAACAACTGAATCATCCTCACCTCCAAATCTCCAACACTGTGTTTTCAAACTTTGATCAGCTAAACCCTGCAATTCAACTAGCGCGACAAAAAAGACGAAATCTTTCCTTCAAATATCATCATCTGAGCCCAGAACTATGCCAATCCACAGCAAGACAAGATGTAACCTTTCGATCAAATCCCACAAACCCATTTCATCCGCGTCAACGACAGAATCTGGGTGTGGGATGCCGACATTACGAAACCTGAAAAGCGACTGAACGACTTGGTCGATGAAATGGGCTAACCTAGCAAATTAGGGTTTGTAGATCTGCGGTTTAAGCGGCAAGCACGATGTAGGGAATTTTCCGGATCAGAGGGGAGTGAGGACTGGGGAGAGACTCGAGTAAAAGCTACACAGAGACTCAGAGAGTGTAGGTCGCAGAAAGCTTTGTTCTGCGCAAAATAATTAAATAAATAAATATTATTTCTTAAAAAAGAAAAGATTATAATAGTAGTAAATCTTAAAAAGGTGAAAATTATAATAAGCTTTTTTAGATTAAAAGTTCATTCAGTATTATAATTGGCAAGAGAAAAAAACACATATCTAACACTCAATTATCAAGATTCAAACATCCGACTTCGAAATGAAAGAATAATAAAACATTATCGAAACTAGTAGACAATAATAATTTGAGTCGTCCAGCAAACACAGGTGTTTTAATATGGTTAAATTCGACATTTTTTTGTTGATATTGTTTGATGTAATAAATATTATAAAAAATTAAGAAATAATTGGATGATAGGTATAAAATATTTAAGAACTAATAGTTAAATAAAAGAAATTTGAGTGCAGAACATTAGGCTGGTGCTGCTGCTTGTTGGTTTAGGCCGAGGAAGAAACATTGCAACGTGATCGTAATTTGAAATTCATGTAAGAGGTTGTAAGCATGGGTGGGTGTTAATGCAATCACTATTGGATGCTCCGAGAGTACATATTCTCATTTGCGATGTCTTTTTGATTTTAACGAAATATGACATCGTTTTTTTCGTTTTTGCATCAACTGGTGAATATATAAGTATAATTGATAAATATTCACCAGTCGTGTTTCTATATTCATCCGTTGTTCTTTTCTACAAATATTGAAGCACAAATCATCTGATGAATGTAGCAGGTCATCTGATGAATGCAACAGATCAACTGATGAATATAGAAAAACAACTGGTGAATGTTCATCAGTTATGCTTACATATACAACTAGTTCATATAGAAGCGCAACTGGTGAATATTCATCAGTTGTGCTTCTATATTCACCAGTTATGCTTCTATATTCACCAGTTGTACAATAAGCATAACTGGTGAATAAAGAAACACAATTGACGAATATTCATCAGTTGTGCTTATTTATACAACTAGTGAATATAGAAGCACAACCGGTGAATATTCATCAGTTGTGCTTATTTATACAACTAGTGAATATATAAGCACAACCGGTGAATATTCATCAATTGTGCTTCTATATTCACCGGTTTTGTTTATATATGCACTAGTTGTGCTTCTATATCTACCGGTTGTATATATAAGCATAACTGATGAATATAAAAGCATAATTGGTGAATATTCATTAGTTTTGTGTTTCTATATTCAACGATTGTGCTTCTATATTAATCAGTTGTGCTTCTATATTCATTAGTTGTGTTTATATACCAACTGGTGAATATAGAAGCACAATTGGTGAATATTCATCAGTTGTGCTTCTATATTCAACGATTATGCTTCTATATTAATCAGTTGTGCTTCTATATTCATCAGCTGTTGTTTATATATACAACTGGTGAATATAGAAGCACAACTGGTGAATATAGAACTGGTAAATATTCATCAGTTGTGCTTCTATATTCACCAGTTGCGGTGCTATATTCATTAGTGGTTTGGCCGAGCGCAGTTTATTTAATGTGTAACACAAAAAATGATGTCATTTTTATAAAAAAATAAAACAACGTCGCAAACGAGAGCAGGTACTTCCGAAGCACCCAAGAATTTGCGGTGTTAATGGATCTTATCCAATCCATTCTTAAGCATCTAAACTCATTTTATTTTAGATCTCGACCTGATCCAATATTCTCATATACATAGGCCCAAATTTAAGATTCATTACTTGCATTATTAAACACAAATTCGTTCTTCAACTATTCAACGATCTAATAAAATTTAATTTATGCAAAAAAATTATGTTTTATTTATAAATTTGTTTTTATAAAAAATTATTTTTAAATATTGTTTTAAATCATAAAATATTTTTAAGAAATATATTTAAAAAAGTTAAAATTTCAAAATATTTCTAATTTGTAATTTTCAAAAAAATAATTGTAATTTTCAAAAAAATATTTTTTATTTTTATTTAAAATTTTAGTTTATTTTAATTTTAATTTTTGAAACAAATTTAAACGCAAATACAAATTCAAATCCAAATAAATTCATTATCAAAAAAAATCCATTATTAAAAAACAAAAAATGGATTGACCCTGATGGATCTAATGACCCAAATGCCTATAAACAAAATTCACAAATACCGTCGATCTGGATCTGAATCTATCTTATTATATTGATAACCCAAGTTGTATGGTGTTAAAGCTCATTACATGAATTATACTGTGTTATATTTTATAGTGACAGAAATCATTATTCGCTTCCACCTTAACTGAATTGAAATTTATTTAAATTAGAATATGAATTTTTCATGATCATTATTAATTTTAGTATATTGTTAATCAAGTCAAGTGTGACACATTCATTGAATGGTGTTTTGGAGAGATTTTGACAATAAGCACCACAAATTTGCTATTGAGCCACATAATGTCATATTTGGTTTCTTCACTGATGAATTTAGTTTTTTTTTCGAACAATATGGGTGGTTACTCATGCTGGCCGATTATTGTTACCCCGCATACTGCCTCCTTCGATGTGCATGTAGTGCATACTATTATTTTTTACTATAATGATACTTGGTCTAAAGGATCTGGGACCAAGGATTGATATTTTTCCTCCAGCTGTTGGTTGATAAGTTAATATAATTATGACAAATTTGGGGTACCTTGTATTGATGTGTCGCGGAATGAGACATTTTGTATGCGAGCCGCATTGCTATGGCGATGAAGATTTTCCAGGAATATGCAATGTTATCTGGATGGTCCACAGTAGGTAAACTGACATGTCCGGTCTGTATGCATCAAAATGGTGGAGCGTCATTGACATACAGCTGCAAAGTTTCATGGTTTGAGTGCCACATATTTGGTTTACCCATAAACCACCCTCATCGATCAAAGGGGAAGCATTACGACCAATAAGATTGTCTGGTGCGGTACTACTAAATCAATTTTAACAGAATTTCATGTATTGTTGATGTGTCACGATGAAAATGAACCTTCCCGGTTTGGGCGGAGAACATCATTAGAAGAAAATAAATATTTTTTTGAGATCTTTCATATTGAAAAGATAACTTGATGCGTCAAAATTTGGATGTGATGCACATGAAAAAAATTTGTTTAATTATTTATTCAACATAATAATGGGTGTGGGTGGCTTAAGTAAGGACAATCTCGTGGGAAGGAAAGACATCCATCAAATATGTCATAGAAGAAACTTGAAACTCATTCCCAATAAAAATGACTTTTATTTGCCTTTAATTCGTTCGTGCTTTCGGATACGGATGCTAGAGAATTATGTGTGTGGTCTAGGAGTTGAGATTTTCAGACAGTTATGTGTCGAATATTGCTGGGTGTGTTGACGTCAATGGGCATAAGTTGACGAACATCAAAAGCCATGAATGCAACATTTTTTAGAACACTTGATGTTAATGACATTTCACTACATCTTTTCGGAGCCTGTTTGAAAAGTAGTGTATGATTTATGCACATATTTTAAAGACCTTTGTGTGTCATCATTGTCTAGGAAAAAGACTCTAACAAATGAGACCAACCATATATTTGACTATGTACAAGTTTGAGACATAGTTTCCTCTCTCATTTTTTACTCCATGGAGCATCTTGTGACGCATCTCATAGATGAAGCCATTCTCGGTGAATCTGTCTAATACAAGTGGATTTATCCATTTGAGAAGGAATATATAAATAAGACAATTATTTTTTATTTTATTTTATCTCATGTAAACCACTAACAATGTCTAATACTCGTGCATATCAAATGAAAGACGTGTCTTAAAGATGAATGTGACCAACAAGAAACACGTTGAAGTATCAAAGGTGAATGCATATTTGCGGCAAAAATATGCATACTACGTGGAATCTTTCAAAACATAAGACATGGACTTTTCAGATAATTGTGATGGACCTCTTCCCATATCAATTTTCAATCATCCTAAAATTCATAAGACTGAAAGGTCTTGAGTGTTGATTTCACTTGAGATAAAATTTGCTGAGTATTTCGTAATGTGCAATATTTTAAAAATAGAACACATTGTCTAGTAAGTTAGACTTTGGTACATGTGCAATTTTAAGTGAACTAGTATGATCATTGTAACAAACATTGCAAGCATATGCAGATGGACGAAATTGCATTCAGAGAAATTTTGTGATTGGTTACGCTCATAGGTAAGTTTGGCTTACATTCTGAGTGCTAAAAAGGCATGCTTGTATTGACCCAAACCATATGTGCCTTCTACATTAGGTCATTTCACAAGATTCTACGTTGCAGTGACCTATGTCACAAATAAAAAGACACATATTGTTTGGTAGATGTTCCTTTTGAGAAGAAAACCTCAATATGTAAGTATATTTTACAAAAAAAAATTTTTGAGACCGAAAAAGCCTAACAGTGGGATATTTGTGACATGGGTTGATAACAAGGTCAATAAGACAAATTTTATGGTGCACTATGAGATTTTATTAAGAAAACATTCAATTCTCATTCCTTATTAATAGCTGTTAGTTCAAGTGTTAATGGTTCAACCAATACTATATCAAGAAATAACTGAACAATGGATTGGTGTTAGTAAACAAAAGGCACTATTTTTCCAAATCTTATGAACCATTAGTGCGGGCTCAACATGTGTTGTTAGTGTAATATGTTACTTTGTCGGGTTTCAATAATTTCAATAATAAGAAAGACATGATGGTTGTATATAAGAAGAAACCAACATGGAACATTGACATTAACGATCAGTCAAAGTCTTTCAGCCAGACTCACACACTCCCAGAGAACTTGTTCTCGTTATACCAAGTAAGACATGATATGTGGATCTTATTTTTATTAGTGTACTGTAAATGTCACTTGCACAATCTATACAGTTAAGTTATTGAAATTCATTTGTTTTTGAAACACAACAAGATTCTCACATATTTGTTTTGTGTTGTCCATTTTGTTTCATACAGATCCATACATGAATGAATCGAATATTCTACGCACATGAATGAGTTTAAAAAATGGTTCAAAGTAAGAAAATTTGTATGTAAAGTTCAAATATACATTTATTGTATTTATGAGTATCTTGTAATCAAGTTTCAAGTTGTACGTTATTGGATTGGATGTTGTGATGACACGAATTGATGAATCTGTAATGCGTACTGATTTTTTGTCAAAAGGGTTATAGCCTTCTGAATGATTTTTTGTTTAAGAAAACTGGCCAAAATGTCCAAAAACTACCTGAAAATTTATTAGGCCTTTGGCCGAAATTTTTTTAAAACAATCACAAAAATGAAGAGCGAAGTGACTGGAAAATCGCGTAAACACAGTGAAAAACAATTCCAGAAATAGATCGAAAAAAGGCTGCAAAACTCGGATTGGTTGGAATTGGCCGAAAAGAGGAGGGAATATAAGAAAAGACTGAGTGGTCGAAACCTAGCCGGAAATTGACTAGAAAATACTATATGTGGGCGTTGTTCCGACTACTTGCTTGGGACCGAAATTTGAACAGAAATGCACCGAAAGAAAGTCTCTGGTGTGTTTTCGATCATTTTTCTCAACCACGCGTTGGCTGGAAAGAGGTGTTTTTAGTAGTGTTATAGGAATACTAGTGGAAATATTTCAAATTGTCATGGATGTAGAAGTAACATAAACGTTATGAATGTCGGGAGACCAACAATCAAGAAGACCATTAAGAGAATAGTCAACTAATGTACATAATATATTTCTTTAATTTTGTTTTTTTCATTACAAGTATTTTATTGCGTTATAACCAGTTAGGCCGTATAGGGCACTACCTGCACAGGGGTGAACAGAACTCCCACTCAAAGAAAAAAAGGAAACAATATTATTACACAGGGCACTACCCACACAGAGGCGAACAAAACTCCCACGCAGGAGAGAGAATGAAACAATATTATTAATATTCTCATGCATAAAAAAAAGAAGAAAACACACTCAATCACCAAAAATTGAACCTTTAAACTTATGGATGAAAGACCAGCACCCAAACCACTATACAACCACCTTGGCATCTCTTTAAATGTCACGAAGTCAAAACGACACATTCTCGAGTAGTTATGTATGTGAAGTATTCATTTGAGTGACGGAAATGAGAGTGAGTAAATGCTCGGGACCCTGCCTTCCCCTATCTTTCGAGAAGCTGTTGGGACAGCAACTTAGCCTGGCTGAACTTAACAACAAGAAACTGATTGATTGAGCCATTGACTAGCGATGGGATATATTATGAAACTCATCACAAATGGTTAGTGGATGACGAAATTAGAAATTTTATTTCGGGGTATAAAAATTTACTATAAATTGAATGAGGTATAAAAATAAAAAGTAATGTAATATCTTTTAACCTTAATTAGAGGTACAAAAATTAAAAATATATTATTTTTACACTAAAATAGAAACAGTTTTGCCTGAATCTGGAAGACACGGTCTCCGCTGTCCACTCAATGGAACCGCCACTGGTATTAGCTGACTGGCTCTGTCGACCATTGAAAGTCCGAGCTCTGAGCAGTGAAGAATTCACACTCCAAAACACATCTCATTTCGATTTGCTGCTAATTTTCAGCTAAAAAAAAAAAGACCCTTGTCAAGCATGAAATATTTCCATACCAGTTTCCATGGAAAATGAGAGCTTTGTATCAGAAGATGAAACAGTTGGCGTGGAGTTGAGGCCGGCTTGTTTGACACAAGGACATTTGACACGTTCGTAACCAGCTCGCAACCACGTGGACTAGAATAACGTTTGCAGCATTGACATCGAAACAAATGAAATCAGTCAGATTAAACATTGGTTTCACAACATGTTCATATTGAATGACGTAAAATATTAATATCAAACAATTTTTCTATGTACAATGGAGAAACGACATTCAAGACAATGTACAAGATTAGAATCTAACCAGCTGAAAATAACAACAAAACAACTTCGTATGCTTGTGCCGTACTCTATAATAACAATTTTGTCAACTACGTATTTGTCACTTAACAGGCTGGTAAGTTAAATATTAAACATTATTAAAATAAAACTTTTATATAATTTCATAATTGACCATTGGCTCGGTGCATGTCATTAGGGTAGAGTATTCGGTTATTAATCAAACCGAACTGGTGTTTGGTTGATGAACCAATATAATTGAATGAAAATTTCTTTAATCATTAATTGAACTGAAATATATAATTAACTGATTCATCAATTAATCGAATTAATCTCGGTCAAACAATAAATTAACCGAACATTATTTATATGTTATTTATATTAAATTATATTTTAGAGTAAATTAAAATATTTTATTAAAACTATAAATGAATGTGGTTTGTTCTGTTTAGTCGAATTAACCGAACTCACATATAACCATTTTATGAACATATTGATCGATTTTTAACCGAATTCACTAAATAACTCAATTAACCAACCAAATTACTCCTTATGTCCTCCTTGCCATTTAACTGAATTTATTTATCATCTTTTACTTTTCACTTAACCATTTCAATGCATATTTAATATTGATAAATAGCTTAAGGCTGTGTTTGGTTTAAGAAAAATTTGGTGGAAAGAAAATTTTGATTGAAAATTTATAAAATTCATGTTTGATTTAGATGAAAAATATGTTGGAAAGAAAATTAAGTGGAAATTTTGGTGGAAAATATTATTTTAACTCTTAGCCTATAAATATGATACAATCAAGTTCAATGTATATGAATGAATAACTACTTCTATTAGGTTCAATGTATCCGAACAAGATTAATGTATCTGAAAAACTTTTTATATTAAGTTCAATGTATCCAACGAGGTTGAAGATACAAATATGATATTATACTTGATGATGGAAAATGAAATGGAATCCTTATTATTTTTCTTGATATTTTCCATAGCAAACTAAATAAAGGTAAGATTAGATGGAATCCTTGAAGAATTCAATTTCCTTTTCATTTTCCGTCAAATTTTCTTTTCCATCAAATTTTTTCTATACCAAACACAACCTAAAACTTCAACACATTAATCACTTTATTAATCAATAAAAAAATCAATATATTCTATTAATAATCTATCAATTTTATCTTTTACTCAGAATTAAAAAAAAATTAAACACTTTCCTGTTAAATTTGACCAAGCGCTAATATTAATATTATCTTAATTTATTTAAATTAACCTTAAATGAAGAATAATTTGATTTGACAATTTTGATTTGTTTTCGCCTAAAATTTATGTTACTTTATCTCCGTCCACTTGTTATGTGTTCTCATGTATTTCTTTGTACGTGGCATTGAGTAATAGTAGGTCAAATTTTCACAAATAAATGAGCTGGGATTATCATTTGGTTGTATATCAAATCAACCAATCAATTATTCATACCTAGTTAGTGTTGAAATTGGCTCTATCTCATATCGTCTGGATATGAGTACAATGCTACTTCCTAGTTCATATAAAAGGAGTGCTCCTTTCTCATTTCAAGATGCACCAATCCTTAGCTACAATCTTCTAGTAAGCTAAATGATTATCTTCCTCCCTCTTTGTAATATTTCTTGAGTGAAATATAAGTTTTGTGTTGGTGTGCGAGGGTGTAGGTCATATTGGCTGAACCTCGTTAAATTTGATGTTCTTGTCAATATCAATACATGTGGATATTCTGAAAGGTGGTTCTATCTAGGAGATTGAGTATTCTGAAGTAGACCGATGTGTCTCCCTAATCTTTTTTGGAAATCATTCATTATAATTAACAGTCTACTTATTATATTACACGCTTCCGCAAAACAGTTAGTACACACCATATGCTACCAGCTTGGGTGATTGTAAGCAACACGATAAACATTGTAATTCTATTTAATGTTTAACTCGAAAAATAAGATTGTTGTGTTTGGATTTTGTCCAAGGATTAAGATCTTCACTGCATCATGATACTTCATGTAATAATAAAAAATGAGGAAAAAAAATGATTTGAGCATCGACAGCCGCCAGCAACAGTACCGCAACAACGTTAACGTCACCTTCTTGGAAACCGTCTCACTGAATAATCCCATCCAACTTTTCAGAACATAAAAGTTACTAATCCACCCTATTAAGTATTCTTTAAGCAAAAACCATAATCAAAGGCAAATTTCGCACCCAAAATGAGAAATTTCCAGAAAACCCTCCAAGAATCGGCAATAAAGTGTTGATCTTGGACAAGGGGTTGGTTCAGAAAAACAAAATACGAGGTAAAATGTTGGAGAGTGTGATGAAGACTTATGAAACCCACAGGAAACGTGTAGCATACATACGAGATACGACTAGTTAATTATAATTTCACAGTTGGGGCCATGGAGATGGAGGAAGAGCGAGGGGAGAAGGAAGAATGGTCAAATCTGACCTGTGCCTCAAGTCAACGGGCTCCCTCTTCTTCTTCCTTTAAATCTGGTCAAGCACCTCCCCGTCTCCCTATCTCTCTCTCTCTCTCTCTTCACATCTCTCTCATTTTATCTTTTTTTTCCTCCGTTCCCATCTGGTTGGTGGCTGTGAGGTTCATGTGCTTCTGAGTCGAAAGGGTTCATCTTGGTTGAAGAGGAAGCCCTCTTTTGGAGTCAAATTTTCTGGGTCTTGGAACTCAATTGATGGCTGTAAGTTCCCATGTGTTTTCTTGGCTCGAATTCGATGTGGATCTGTCTTTTTGGTTCTTGGTGACTAATGATATTGATTGTTGTCTATGCTTAGTGCTCATGTGTAAGAGATTTGGGGTTTGCTTTTCAGCTGTCCAATTGAATTGTCATGATTGGTGTTTCTAAGCTTTTTGATGGGGGGGCTTTGGTGTTCCCCCTTTGTGCAACTATCCATGATTGTGTTTGATTTGCTAAACTGAGCTTCTAGTGACCGTCTGGAGGCATTTGAGAGCTTAGAATGTTCTAGAGCTATTGGATGATACCAGTGCTAGAGCTTCAATAGAGAGGATTTGCCGTTTCATGGTTCATCTGATCTCGCTTAAATCATTGAAATCGAGACTTTTCGATATTAATCTTTCAGCGTAGACTGAGTCACAGGGCCAGTGATGCTAGACATCCGTTTCCATTGAGTTAAACCAGTCATGGTAGCAATCCTCGGATACTGCTGATATTGTTTCTTGGTCTCAAACCATTTTACTTGTGCTTTGAGACAGGAAGCTGCAGTTGCATCCCACATAGGGCACCGAAATTGCATCTTTGTTACTTGGGGATTTTTGTATCCATTAATCTTCTGCCGCTGCTTGGATCTTTATTTTGACATTCTGTTTTTCTGAAACTTCGTACTGCAGCTCTACCTTGTTGCTTAAAATTTTAGTTATGGAGCTTTGATTGCCTGTGACCTGTTCTTCATACGGGCCTTTAGTGTTCGTCGTCAACATTGGACATGACTTGTTATGGCAATGCGTGTTTTTTAATTTAGACGAGATGTGATATTCCTATTGTATTGGATCTGTTCTAGCAGTAGCCGCGACAGGCATAATTCCTGCTCGATTATACTAAAACTTGATCCCAGTGTAACCTGGGTATCTCAGAATCAGACTGAACATTATACTTATTGAACTGCAATCAAGATACATTGACTGCCGTCTGCTTTGAGTTTTTCTCGCCTATGTTATTACTTTTACTAGTTTTTTATTGCTATATTTCTATAGCTGACTGGGAATCTTGTAATTTTGACAGAGACCTACTGTGCCGCAGTTTGGGAAATGGGAAGCGGAGAGTAACGTCCCATACACGGTCTACTTTGAGAAGGCTCGTCAAGGCCGGGGTGCGAAGATGGTGAACCCAAATGATCCGCAAGAGAATCCAGAAGCATTTGGCAGCCGTGTACCTGGAGCATCTCCTGCCAGAGCCAGAACTGAGCAAGATGAGCCAGTTAAACGGGGACCCACAGACGAACGCAAAACAAGCAGAGAAGACCATGACCTGAAACAAGCCAATGCTGGGCGCAAGTCGGACGGGCCTGGGCCCTATCAAGGAGGTGGTACCGGTGACAAGAAGCCGACGCCGAGAACCAGCCTCGGGTCTGAGCATAGCATTGATCGCTCGCCACTCCATCCTCACTATCAGCCCAAGATAACTGGCAGAGGCAGCGGGTCGCCCGCCTGGGAAGGGAAAAGCTCCAGTAACGGTCACGGCACTCCTGGGAGATCCCGTCTCAGAGGACGTGATGATGATGTAAGTTTCCAACCGCTTCCGGCCTAATCCATTCTCATCATTACTTTCTTCTGGGGTGAAAATCACCACTGCTGCTGACCGGTAATCTGTAATTTCTCATGCTCAGCTGGACCGAGGCGCTGCTGTTCCCAAGTTTGGCGCGTGGGATGAGGCCGACCCCGCCTCAGCGGATGGCTTTACTCACATCTTCAACAAGGTGCGTGAGGAGAAGCACACCGGGACACCCAACATTACCACCGAGACCCATAATTATAACCGGTCCAGCCAGCCAAGTGAGCAGAAGGCTAAGGTATTTGCCTCGATCCATCATTCTCCGCACCTATAAACTTCCTCAGCGCTTGCTGCCACTGTCCTCTAAAATCACGAAGCTCGTTACTGTTTTGCATTTCAGTGTTGCTGTTTTCCGTGGGGCAGATGAAGAAGAAGAAGAAGAAGTATTTGAGTATACTCTACTGTGTGAGATTGTAAATACTTCTTGAGCCCTCTAAGACCCTGCTGCTGCTACTTGGTGTGCCCAAAACTCCCATAGAGGACATTGTTGAATGGGATCTCTTTCTGTGTGCTTCTTGTTGTGATAATTATTACTATCTATTTTTACAGACATTTGTATTTCATTTTCTCTGTCTTGCTTTTCACAGGACCATTTTGATGTGGTCATGTCTGTGATAAAAGTTTCAGATCATCCTGTGTAAACATAATTATACAACTTCAGCTTTTTGGTAGTCTGTTTTTGAATCCCAAGGTTATGATGTTTTCAGTTTCTTGATGCCAAGTCGGTCCAGGTAGAAATCCAATCCGAGACAGGCGATCAAAGGCTGATAAAAGTGTAGAATTTTTATGTTTCATTGAGACAAAAGGTGGGGTTTTTGAAATTTTTGAGACAGAATGTGAAGATTAAAAGTGAAGATGCCACATGTGATGTTCTGTTCCATCAGCATTTGCCGTGTCATCTTTGCGATTGCATATCGTGACAAAAATATGTATCTTCTCTATTATCTCTAACGAAGTTCTCATAAGGTATCTTTGCGCTTGGGAAATGCGAAGATATTCACGGAAGAGAACCGCGATGATTGTGAAATAAAACTCTATGCTTTGCAACAACCATGTTTCTTAAGAATTTCACTTTTTATAATAACGAAATTCACATGCTTAACTTGACAGATTACATGAATGGTTTGTAGTCCCTGCCATTGAATTGACCCTGCCAGTTGTAGCGATTTCCATACACAATTTGTGAAATAACGCAATATGTTCCATAATATAGCCAGTAAGCAACACAAATTCTGATACAAGCCTTAGCTACAAGTACATAGTTCAAACACAAATAAACATTAGCTACATTCGCTTCGGACAACCAGTCAATTGTGGGGGACTCGATTGCAGATCTCACACACTATTTTCTTTCTCATAGTGGGAGTAGCAGTCCTTCTACGTCTATTACCCACCCATTCATCTAATTGTGACATCTTCTCAATGTCATCCCGCCTTTGCTCGATGGTCTCTCAAACTTACGGTTGGGCCTTTTCAATCTCTTATTTCCATCCTCATTGACATCAAAATTATCACATTCCTCATCATCATCCTCCAAAAACAATCACCTAGCTAGGTTTTCATCCTATTTGGTCTCTTCTTCTAACAATCTCAAGTGCTTAGTATCATATTCATCAACTACTTACATATTCATTGTATCTAAAGTCAACATTATTGCCCCGTCAAATTCAGACCTTTGGAGCGCCTATATTATTCAATAAAACCATCAAATTAAATGACTGTATTAGAATACACAAACAACAAACAATGTTGCCTTTTTTTAAAAACAACTTACTACACTATCAATTTCTGAACTAATCAAGATTTTTTTAAATTCACATAACAATGACATATGTAAACTTACGACAGGTTGGAGTAATTGACAGAAGAAAAGTAGAGACAAGTGTCGAGCAGCGACAACCGTTGAACGACGATGACGACAGGCGAAGAACAATGAGAGGGGAGATTGAAGTGAGAGCTTCTGGAAAAATTGCAAGGGAAGTGACGAGCAATAAAAAACTTGCTGCGGGTCTTTAAGTTAGTTAACATCACAATTATCACCCGTGCGCATGTACTGATGACGAAATTCTAATTAAAGGATTTCGTTGTTCTCCGCCGCGAAGATGCATATCATTATCGTCTTTGCAAAGCGCAAACTTTTTTAAGTAACATCGGTGATAAAGATGTTGAAGATACATATTTTCCTCCAATTTGTTATCGTGAAGATGATTTGTCGGGGGCCGACTGAGCAGAAAATCACATGTGGCATCTCCGCGTTAAAACTAGCAAAGATTTTAGCCAACTTCACAGATGTTAACCACGAAGATGGTAGATTGTAAACTAAACCAAATGAGCATGCAGATTTAATAAGTAACAAAGAAAAGAGGCTAAATTTGAAAAAAAAATCTTTATGATCTGATATTCAACCCATTCACCGATTCACAAGTTACACTTTCAATTCAAACTCTAGGATGAATTTGGAAGAATTTTTATTATTTGAAGTTCATTATTATTAACTATAATCATCAGTACATACATATCAACTATACCTAGAGCATCTCCATCAAATAAAAAATTTGTGTCATAACAAATAATGCCAATAAATTCATAAATCTTATTTTCATAAATTTTTCGTTCGAATAAACTCTTTGCAACTTAATTACAACGCTCTTATGAACAGATCACATAGAAGAGAACACCCAGAAGCTAAAATTGTAGGCCAAAGACACTTTGAAATCTTCCGACGACAAGTGTCGTTTTAGCAACGAGCTCTTTTTTAATAAAATAATGAGGTCAAACCTTACCATAGTTGACTTAGGTTCGGTGTTCTTGTTAACCATTTGGGCCAGAATTTCACCAGGCCCATTAAGCGGCCTTGCAACCGTCGTTCCCGAGCAATGTCTGTTGGCATTTTGAAACTCACGCTCAGAGACGAACTCCTAAAATCTCCGCTTTACCAAAATCGATGCCGACTCGGAGCTGCTCCGGGTGATTTCCGAACGCTTTGACGGCGGGTCGGGCTTCGAATTTCGCTAATCTCATCTTCATTTGCTTCACTTTCACCCTCCGATTACTGTTCGCGGTTCGGGGGTGTTCGGATAGCCGAATCGATTGCGGAAAAACCCTAGCTCTCCGGATTAGGTAAGTTCTTCGATTTTGAGGTTTCGGAGTACGTCTGTTCCGATAATGATGAGTTAGGGATTGCGGCATGGAGTGAATCGGGTTCGGTTTCGTGTCTGAGGGTTTGGGCTTTTCCAAATTTATCCGATCACTGTTTTTGTTTCTTGTTCGCTTTTTTTTTTATTGAAGAGGCTCGGGTAGGTGACGCTTTGCATTCTTGTTGAAGCTTTGAGGTATCGTGTGTTGAAGTCTGGATTTTTATCTGAGTTTAGGGAATGGAAAAACTAACCTTGAGCTTCTACTCTAGCCTTTTTTAATAATAGTGATGAAGATTGTGGATCGAGGGCTGTCGTTTACACAATTCATGCTTTGGTTTTAGCCAATGTATTTCTGAATAATTATTTAGATTTCCACACGCAGACGTTCTAGACTCCTAGCATTCTTGGTGTCTGCCATATATTTGTGTTTCTATGAAAGTTATGTGTCATTGAACTCTGCATTAAGGTGTAATCACTGTATTTCTGAATAATTATTTAGATTTCCACACGCAGACGTTCTAGACTCCTAGTATTCTTTGTGTCTGCCATATATTTGTGTTTCAATGATAGTTATGTGTCATTGAACTCTGCATTGTGGTGTAATTTGTAGTATTAGTATTTGGAGCATTATTCGAAGTTTGTATATTAAGAAAATAATTTTTTTTTCCTGCAGTATCTGTTGGGTGGTATAGTTGTATGCCATCATGAGTAGTAGAGGGCCAAGAGAAACTCCTCTAAGAAAGTATCAAAGAAGAAAGGCAACTTTGAACTTGGACCTGAGCATTGCGCCACCAGGTCAAACCAGAGATCAAGTGGGAAGCTCTTCGGGTGTGGGCGCACAAAATGTGCAACCCATCCAACAACAAAATGTGATAGTCCCTATAGATGTTGATGCTTTTGATGATGAAGTTATGATTTCTTCTGCCAGAGCTTTTGCAGAGGTAGAAGTCCAAAATTGCTTTCATTGTATCTATATTTTGTATGTATTTAAATCTGGATCATCTAGAGTTCTCTTATATTATATTTTGCTTATTTGATGGCAGGCAAGGAACAGCTCTAGAAGGGTTCGTGGAGCAAATGTTGTGGTTGATGTGGATTCTGGTATGTTTTCATGAATACGCTTACTTGCTTTATAAGCTTTTCTTCTGGTGTTAATTTTTCGGATAGTTTTTATATTCACGGCTCCCAAATTTCCACGTCTCTGGTGCAAATTCTTTTTGTTTGTTGACTGCAGAAGAACAGACAACTAGATTTGCTAACTGTTATAAACGAAGGAGGAACTCGTCCAACCGCCGGCCTGTTAATGTCGATCATGTGTATATTAACTTGGAAACTAGTTGCAACTCTAAGGTAACTTCCTTATGATCTGTTAGGTTATTAGCGGGTAATTTAAAAATTATTATTTCGAAGAGTTGTTTTTAAATCATATTTCTGATGAAAAATAATTGATAGTCACATATTTAAAGGAGAATATAGTCTGTTTGTTTGGTTGTTCATGTGTTTCATTGGAGAGCTTAGTTGATTGATTTTCAGTCTTCTATCCAAACATGCTTATGGGAATTATATCTGTAGAATGAATTGTGTTATGACAAGTCACACAAATTTATGAATTTTCTTGCAGAAAGACAGGTGTGTTGAGCAGCCTAAAAGTATGCCACCCCCTCCGCCTCCTCCTCCACCTCCTCCTCCAGAGCCTGCATTCAGTTGTCCAATATGTGTGGGGCAGTTGGTTGATGAGATGACTACTAAGTGTGGCCACATTTTCTGCAAAAAATGTATCCAGACTGCAATTTCTATCAAGAGTGTCTGCCCCACCTGTAGGAAAAAAGTCAACAAAAAAGATGTCATAAGAATCTACCTCCCCACAACTAGGTGATCCGTGATTGTCGAGACTGTAAGACAAAGATGTGAGTTCTCTCTTCATCATAATGTTCTTCAATTGCAATTAAAATATTGAAAATATAATTATAATTTTGCATACCCTGGCATGATGAAATGATATGCATCTTAGCATTAAGTACACGACCAATCTTTATGTCATCATGAAGGCATTGTCATGGATGAAAAATCATAGTTGTTTGAGTACTATGTTTTTTTCTAATCTTTAATTCTCTATAACACTCGACCATTCTGTACTGTGAATACTAAGTGTTTTGATACCTATTTAACTTACACCAGTTTTGGCTCCAACTTCTCTGTAAATGTATTCGAGGAGGAAGTAACCGGGCTGGCTTATTATATGTATTCAGTTTCTTTATCTAAATAATGACATTGTGTCATTATCTATTGATCATTGCGTTTATAATTTGCAGAGCTTACTTTTTGTTTATATGGATAAATCTGACTTTTATGCACGGCTCACACAAATGTTACTCAACTGACTGCTCGTTGCCCGTTTTACCCCTTTCACAGGTCTTGAAATTTGAACTTCTCTGGGAAAGAGGGTAATGTGATGCATAGGGCGGATGCGATTCAGACTCCAATCAACAATGCTACACAGGAAATTTCATTTGCCTTTTGAGTTAATGTTGCACCTAGATTAAATTGACAGCACATTGAAATGCAATGGTATATGATAGCACTGCCACCACTTGTTCAGCTTCTGGGACAAGATGACTATTGGCTTAAGCTTGAGACAACAACCTCAATTTAGAAAAGAGTTCCTTGTATCTTTGGATCCTAATGCTCATCAACTTTAGCAGTTTAGTTAGGTTTTGCTTCTTACTCCTGCAAGTATTTGCCGTAAGCCCCTTCTGACTAATGAGGACTGCATACATGCTTTGATACTCATGACGCTTCGAGAATCAAATTCATGCCCTCCCACCAACCAAGGAAGAGGTTACAGTATAGGCAAAACTATGAATCAAATAAACTATTCAAATGTGAGTGAAGCACCTCTAGCTTGAATGCTCATAACAGCTTGGAAACTCACGTGGCAAAATGCAGCAACTAACTGAAAATTTCTCAAGCTTATGGTACTGTCTCATGCCAGGCTACAAGTTCTCAGCTTCTTACATAGCCATTAACTGAGCACCCCCAATTATTTTGTGTTTCCACTCCGTTGAAGTTCTGGTTATTTGGGGGCCTTCTTTCGCCACTCAGTACGGCCCCTATTGATTTCATGTCCACTCGGAGACAATCTCAAAAAGTGCAGAAATGAACCAGAAGACTTTGCAGCAGACCCGTTTGTCCCTTGGACTCCTTCACCCTCAAGCTGTTCGGGGCTTGTGAGGGAGTCAACCACGTCATCACGTTGGCACTCTCTCCTGTAGTCCAGGGTGATGGACTGCAGCTCATGAGTGTCAATTATTTCTTCAGGCATGCTCTGTCAGAATCAGATAGAATAACATTACGTACAGTAGCCTGAAAAAACTTCTCTGAAGCGAACTAATAATGAAACAAATCCAGAACCCAAATATCCGAATTCAGAAGTTCAGAACCCATCTTTCTTATCTGTCTGAAAGTCTGGTTCAGGAATGATCAAACATTTTTTCTTCAAGAGAGGAGGAAGAAGAAAAAACTAACCTCGAGGACCCATCCAATGTAAGCAACATTGTTTACATGTCGATTCATGTCAAGATCAGATCTCCTAGGCTACATATTTACAAATAGGAATTCAGAAACCCGTAAGATGTGTCCAATACTGTATGTTAAGTTTAGGGGTTTCAGATTCTTACCATAAGCCCCTCCCTCACATGAGCGGGATTTTCAAGCTTCGGTATTTTTTTAAGGCTGTTGTTATTTTCCTCCGGAATCGATAATCTGAATGCCACATCATAGACATATTCAGTGAATGAACTATGCAAACTCGAACAAAATAACAATGCGAGACCGAACATAATGCTTAAACAAAGTTGCTCCTGAAATGGAAAAAAAAAATTTTTTCCACACACCTGAGCTCTTTGGGGCAATGTGCCAAGATTTCATCTCGGACATCATCTGTGACCTTCTGGAGACGTCTGGTATCCATATTCATCATCACCCACTTGCTGCGATAAGCAGGATGATCAATCAATATATGAAGCAGGAGCGTCAGAAGCCGGAGCTTCAGGATGATCAAGACTAGCGTAATTGTTTTGCTTATATTATAGAGTAAAATCAAAAGAAGAACAGCTGAAAACCGTCGCAAAGTTGTTGTGGTTTTTCATGTATCCCGTGATGGACGTGTTGATATTTTTATTCAATTACACAGCTATGAAAGAGTTGTTGAAAAGAACCTTGTAGCCCTCCCGATAACCTCGCCATCGGCGTAGTCTTTCATAATCCAGTCACGCCTAGTCCCGATCCTGCCCTCACCTTGGCACCAAGTCTCAATCTCAACGACATCACTCCTGGTCCGAAACACATGATGTTAAGCACTGTCACAGCTCACAGTCGCAAAACTACTACACAAATAGCTTCTACAGGTAAGAAGCCACACGCTTCCCCTACCAAGCAGGATACTTGTAAATCTCTATATGCATACGGGCAGTAACCCAGATCAGATGCATTTTCCGCATGCTCGTTGTCGTGGCAAACCCATCCGTGGAAAACCCGACACTTTGAGCATGGTTGCATCCCACCTCCTGCAGTGCAGACACACACTAAAACATCAAAACCATGAAAGCAATCTCACCACCAAAATCCACAAATCTGCTACATGCATGTCCAACTCCTTCTCGGGATTTATACGAAAAATGTCTCAGCCTAATCCAACCTCAAGTCCTTCAGTGTCAAAACAAAGTCAGCCACAAGTAAAACATGCATCACAATCAAACATCAATTGATATTGAAACTAAAAAATAAATAAATCGAAAACTAACCTGCAAGAGATTGGCCATGGTTTCAACAGTGGCAGTCTTGTTAATCCCAACCTCGTAGCATCTCACAATGAACCTCTCCTTATACGACAGCCTATCCTCCGTCAAGCTCCCAAGCCGCAGCCTATCCGCCAGCGTCGCCCCATTGAATCCCTCAACCGTACCAGTCCCGACTTTGTCCAGCACAGCACTAATCGAATTCGACCTGAGTTTGCCTAACCCAGAAAAAGACACCCCGGGACTCGGCCGGCAGAGGTTTCCACCGCGTCCGTCAAGAAACCGCCTTTTACCCGGAGATTCGAGCTTGTCCGCTGCGGCATTGCACGATCCCTTCACCGCAAACATTCTGGAACCCTTTTGGCGTGTGGTGCTGGCTAAGCTATGTGCATGAATTGAACAGGGAGGTAGACAGATAAAGGTTGGAAATTTGTAGCAGAATTGAATGGAAAAGTGGGTGATTGTCGACGAAAACAAGGAGGGTGGTTGTGAAGAGGGAAAATTTGCGGTTGTTGGGACGAGAAAGCCACTGGATTTTGATGAGATTCACATAGCTGCCAGGGCCCAGTTAAAGATTCGATCTTTTTTTGAACTTGCGATCTGTGGATGATGATAGCCCATATCAGAACCAGTCACAACTCACAGGAGATCTACAAGACAATAGAGTAATTATGTGGTGCTGGTCGGCTCACCATAACTTCCCTACTTCCTCGCCACGCGACACATTTTAAGGTTTTATTTTTCTTTTCTTTTTACGCTATTTCACTTTATTTTATTTTATTCTGGTAGGGTTCTGGGGTAGTCGGACGGAAGAGTACAGTGAGAACTGACAACGGTAAGCTGTTGCTGTGAGCTCTGTAGAGTTTCTTAGGTTCCAATGTGAAGCCCTCCTTGCTGATAATTTGGGCAAGAAAGAGGTGAAGCAGCTGGTACAAGGGGGACGTGTAGCCATGGAGAATTCAAAAGAGGAAGAGCCCGTGTTTCTCGATCGAGCTTCTCGTGGAACGAGAGGAAAAAGGTCGGGGCTTTCATCAATCATTTTGCTCTACTTGCAAAATTTCACGTGATGAGTTTGTGGGATGTGTTTGTGCTTTAGGATGACCAAGTTGCTAGATGAGGAGATTGAAGAGGATGAACTTTTCTGGAACCAAGAAGCCCTCAAAGATGTAAGCCCTTTCTGACTTTAAAAATATAAGTGTCTGCAGATAAATATTCACATGATTGTTGAGTTCATTGTGGACAAATTCTACCACGTCCCAAACCCCTTTGATTCATTTTGATGCCATTCAGGAGGAGCATGATGACAATTATGAAGAAGAGGGAGAAGTTGCTGATGAGTTCGACAGTGATTTTGACGAAGATGTCAGTGTTTATAACTTTATATTTCCTCTCCTTCTTTTATTATTTTGAGGTGGCAGACTGTTGGAGTGTTCTACATGCAACATTTTTCTCTTTTTTGTGTTCGTTTATACTGTTATCAGGAGCCTGAACCAGATGAAGAAGGGGAGAAAGAACCGGATGACAGGTCTGTGTTTTGGGCAATCAAATGCGACTCCTATTCTGCATGCAGTGATAATTAAACGAAGGCATGTGACAGGGCACATACCAAGAAACGACTGGTGCCCCCGGGGAAAACTGTGCCTAAGAAGAAAAAGAAAACAAAAGATCTCTCTCAATTAGGAAGTGCCTCGAAAGATGAAAGTATCCCTGAAGAGGAAGGTATGCTTCAGGAACAGCGTGATAGTCCGGAGGGTGTAAAGGAAGAGAGAATTGTGAGAAAGTCTACAAGAACAGCTGTTGTCGTTCGACAAGCTGAAAGAGATGCCATTCAGGCTGCTTTACAGGCTACAGTGAAGGTCGGTATTGAATATGAGTTCCTGTGACCAATGATATGTTGTATGCTCGTCTCAGTAAAACGTGTGATGCCTCCTGCCACATAACGTCTGCGAAGATAGACTTGAAAGCTCGTAGGCTGCTTTCTGGATGCATCCTTTACCGTAACCTTTTTAAAAATCCTCATTTAGTCATGTTATGCTCACTCCACTGACTCTGCTAATGTCATTGTACTCCTAATTGCTTCATGCTTTGCTAAATCTTCATTGGAAAATTGATGGTGGATACTTTTGCATAATCTCTTTCTAAGGTCATTCAAATATTTGCCAAACTATTCTTTCCAGCCTATAATAAAAAAGAAAAAAGAAGGCGAGGAGAAGAGGATGACACAGGAAGAGATGCTTCTTGAAGCAGCTCAAACAGGTTTGGTCTGCAATTCTTTTTTACTTGTTTGACATAGGTCTGGCTGTCGATCAATATTCCTAAACTTATCCAATAGTGCAGAAATAATGAACATAAGAAATTTGGAGAGGGTGCTGGCAAGGGAAGAAGAAGTTAAGAAAAGAGCCATTGTGCACAAAGCTGTCTACACTGGGCCTCAAATAAGATACACATCAAAAAATGGCAAGCTTTTCTTTGTTATTTCAAAAAAAGTTGATTCATTTGCTGCTATAAATGGCAGCCATCTGTTATCGCTTTGTTCATGGCTTATGCTTTCTGGTGGTGGCACAGGTTGCAATTATCTGGAATTCAGAGGGTTGCCGTTTGATTCAGAGATCCCGTCCGCATCTGTTCCATGTGAGTAACTGCGAGCTAGCTGCATTCTCTTGCATTTCCTAGCTTGAGGTTTGAAATCTGAAACCGAGAAACCCTTTCATCAGCATAACAAAAGCATTTTTCGGTAACAAAGAATTAGAAAAGTGCATATGACTAATCGCTGACCCTTGTCATTTCCAAATTTTATTGAGATCTTTTAATCATCACTCAGGGCTCCTTTTCTTACGCCCAGTAATTATTTCATTACTTAATACAATTAAGGGCATATTCTAGGCCATTTATAATCTTGGTCATGCACCTGTTACTATATCTGAAACTATATATATATATATATATATATATATATAGTTGTGCATCTTTTTATATCTCCTATCATACACATTACTTGCATGAGAAGTGTGTCTTATACATCCTTTATCACAATATTCAAGTTTTCCTGAAAGGCGCAGATATTCACATGCTTCGACTGTGCATGTTGGTTTGATACGCACATCCATCCAGTTCTTAGATGTTTAAAGTGAATATTTGTTTCTGATCTCAGATCCCGAGAAAGCTGTATGCGTGGTCACGGGGTTACCTGCCAAGTAAGGACAATAGTTTTGTACCGTTTACAAGTAGTGTGACAAATAATGAGACATTGACTATTCTCTATGACATGATGTTATCAGAAGTAAGGATTTAAAGGCTGTTTAATGCTTGTGGACTCTCCCTTTTTTGGGCATCATAGATCCCTTTACGAGACTAGAACCAAAAAAAGTAATAGATGTCAGTAGGATGGTATATTTGAGGACCAAGAGTCAAAAGCCTCTCCATTTTGTTTCGGGAAGTTTGTACGCAACATGTCATGAAATACAATACTGATCTCAGTATATACTTATCGTTCTTGATCCATATTGCTACAAGGACAAATTTATTATTCCCCTCGTGAAACTAAAATCATGTATCCCGCATTGTTGTAAATGTCATTATTTGTTGACCCTCCGCAATCTACATCTAGCATTGCAGTAATTCAAACTCGAAAGATATATGGAGTTTCTCACAATTGTTACTTTTTCACATATTTGAGTATCTTTTATTTCGCGTGGCAAAATCCTCGTAAGTATGCTGATGTATGGCAGTTGTTTCCTGGGTGGGTTATGTTTTGTAGGTACAAGGATCCGAAGACTGGGCTACCTTATGCTAACAAAGAAGCTTTCAAAATTATCAGAGAACGGTGAGAGCATTATCTTCTTCAGTATGGTGATCGAACAATCTGTGGTTAAGAGATTGCTCAAGTGATTATCAGAGAGTGGGCTACCTTGTGCTATTTGTTCAGTGTAACCTGACATCCATCTTGTTGGGATGCAGATACTCCAATGAAAACAGCAGAAGGGAAATGCACACGGGAAAGCTACACGATGCACTTTCGGGTCTTGGTTTCTTGGGTAGGCAGAAGAGATCAGATCCGTCAGGTAAAGGAAGCAGCCGTCAGTGGTCATATTTCGGCCAAATTCCAGCCTCTGAAAGCCCATCAATGTCTCAGTCTTTATCTCTATCTTCTGATTGAGACACTGTTTGGAGCTTAGATCATTCCAATAGAAACTTGAGCTGGTAAAACACGTAGAGATATCTACTTGCTAATGGCTGAAAAAGTGAGTCAATTCTGATTCTTGTCCGAAATTTATTTTTCATTCCAGTCTTGCACGTAGCTTATAAGGTTTTAAATAGGAATAGTTACAGGTATAGAATCAATGTAAGACTGTAAAATGAAAAATACTTCTCAAGTGGCCGCCCTCTGTGCCTGAGGCTCCGTAATCAGAAGTTCCATTTTGGCGATGAGTGAACTGCGCTTGGCCGGGGCTTGGTTGGTTGTTGTTCCATATTGTTCCGTTTCTTCATGATCGATGAAACTGTGGGACTCAGAAAATCGTTACTCCTTTGGGAAGTGGTCCCTTGGGAGTAGACCTTCCTTCCTTGAGTGAAGCTCTTGTGTTTATCCAGCACTGGCTTGGTAGAGCTTGGAGTCCTTTGGGCTGCCCCCCATCTGTTGTAATTTACACAGCTCTGACTTCTTCCGACCTGCTGAAAATGGCCTTCTCTTGGGCTCGTGTAGTTGCGACTTTCAGCAGTTTCGGCGGAGTACATGGTTTCTCCCTCGCTGCTGTACCCATGCGGCACATCCAACACCATCATCGGGGACGAACATGACTGAACTTCGCTAAGAGCGTCATTGACTGACCCTGTGGATGAAACTGCTTCTGCCACGCCAGCGCTGTCCGCTTGTCTCTCTTTCGCTCGATCTTCTTTCGGAGGATTTTTTATGCCGAGTACATTCGCACAATTGCTATCTGTATGTGGAACATGATTTTCTGGAGGCTGCAATGGTGCGGCATTCCTTGGAGGAAAGTTGATGTCTAGAAGCTGCTGCACTGGGGTAGTAGCTTCCTTCTTACGCACGGGTCCCGAAGTCAGTTTGCGAGACTCGTAAATCTCCGGAGTTGGGATTCCTAGTGGACGTTCAGCAGCTCGAGTCTCATTTTGAAACACATTTGATTTTGCTGGAGGGCAACTTGCTCCCATGAGATCCCTAGCCTTAGAGATAGTATTTGAGGAAGATGGCGTCCCATCATTTTCTGGCTCTGCCGACTTGAACACCCGCCGCATTGTAAAAGATGCACAAGAATGCTCACTCTTCTGCCCCGTGGACATTAATCTGATGAGCGGCAACTTCGGTTTGCTGAGTTCATCCAGATTTCCCTCCCAGTGCTGATTCAACCAATCACAGATAATCGGAACAGGGATACCAAATTGCAATGGCGTGTCATTCTTCATGGATGATGTGGACGTTGTGGACATGGAAGACGAATTGTTGAGTGACGTAGCTAGCTTCATGGGGTCACAGATCATGAAGGCGAGATTGCCCTGCGAATCGAATCCTGCTGATCCAGGTCTCCAGTTGACACCGTCAGTCGACAACTTGATGAGATTGTCAGTGGCTATCACGACTTTTCCTTCCCCAACCACTAATTCTTTCCCTTCCGTGTATCCTAGAAGATACACTATGCTTCCCAACTCCAGATTCGGCTTAGAGCAAGTCTTCAACCAGTGAGGCTGTTGCCCTTGGGCGCTTGACTCGCCGTCCATAATATCTAATCCGACAATCGTGAGGTCAAGAACTGAGCTCGTAATGAAAAACCTACAACCAAAAGAGAGAAACATAGTCATTTAAAGCCGATTAAAACGCTCTCTGCATCCATTGTAATCAAGAAAAATCGTATGTCAATAGTCCTTTTTTTTTTGGTGGCTAGCTAAGACCTGCGGGTTGTTGGACAACACCCCAGACCACCAGGCACCGTCTACATGTAAGATAGAGCAACCAGAACATTGCGCAAAAAATACAGATAAGGTGCAGTCCCAACTGCCAAAGAATGACAGCAAACCAACAAACAAGACCATAAGTGATGTCCATAAACACTGTAATCATGCACGTCTATAAAAATCCTTTGAATGATGAGGAACGGGAACGGGGACCCATGTTTTTTTTTCCTTTTTCTTTAAAGGGGATCAATAGTGGTTCCGGGATTCGAACTCAAGAGCTATAATCCCTCTTAAGCGAGGCTCAATAGTATGGACTTTCAAACTGTATATCAAGATCGGAAAGCCAAACCTTCTTCTTCTTTGGGCAGACTGTATATTATGCAAAAAGCTAAATCACTAATTTCTAAAGTAACCAGACCCTTATGGATCATAATATCTTGATTACTGTACATAAGCTCAATAATGGAAGCCGCCTAATTGGCTGGTTGGTTGACTCCATTTATGCTACATTACCAGATTAAGGAAAGACTCCTTAGAGGACGGACAAGAATCACAAAGCCTCCTCACCACGACGGTGATGTAGGGCAACAAGCAGAACGATGTATGTCTTGTTAATTGGCCGTGCAAGCTATCAACAAGAACAACAAGAAGCCATCGGTCCCCTCCAACGATATGCCTAATGGAATTCTCAGCTTGTACATCCAACTCCAAATTTTGAGATTCAAAATGCTTATCAATGGCTTCTTTTCTAAAACATCATGAAACTCAAGTAAATGCATAGCTGTTCACTTCACATCTCCTACTTCTGATCTTAACTAAGCATAACATGCAATTGAGATGATCCTGAGCATGTGAATCTATTCAAATTGTGCCACCAGAACCACAAAATCAGATTCACCAAAAACCCTAGGAAAATGATAAAAATATTGAAAATCAAACCATTCAAAAACCTGTGAGGAAAAAGTGAAGCTGAAACCCCATCTCTCAAACGGATCTCAGACCCCTCAGCTGCGGCAACCGACTGCACATTCCCATGAGTCGTAACCAGCAGATTCCGGTGGATCAGAAACCCAGTCCCCGACACAGCCCCACCCCCACCAGAAACATGCGCCATTGCCGGCCCTTTACCGGAAAAGATTGCAGCTTTCATCTTCTCCGACTTGCCGACACCTTTGCAGAAGCACCACGACTCGACCCCCATCGCGCAATCCCGTTTGTTCCGCTCAAATCGCCAGATCCAGCAGCAACCCCGCGACCGCAACCATCTACTGGGCTGATCTAGCGGTGGAATGCAGCAGAATTGAAGCTGGGAAATAGAGTGAATCTGGAGGAAGAGACAGAGAGGGAAGATGACGAGAAGCTCATGAAAGGAGTAAAGAAGGTCGCTTTTCGGAGAAGCTGGCTGCAACCTCGGCGGCCTGTGCACACACAGCTCACAATGGAGTGAAGAGAGAGAGAGAGAAAGGCGTGTCGGGAGGGAAGAGAGAGAAGATAGTGTGAAGAGTTATTAGGCATCCCCATTGAAGGTTTGTAGCAAGGTTTGTGTCACACCACAAACCGCTTCGTTTCGATAGGGAGATCGGTTTGTGGCCTTCTGACACGAAGCAGCTTCGTCTGCACGAAGCGGTTCGTGAAAAAGAAATCGATTTTTAATCACGTTTGGAAGCACGAAACGTGATTAAAGATCACGTGATTAAAAATCGATTTTTAATCTATTTTTAATCACGTTTAATACTTCCAAACGTGATTAAAAATCGATTTTAAAATTAAAAATCGATTTTTAATCACGTTTAGAAGTATTAAACGTAATTAAAGATCATGTGATCTTTAATCACGTTTCGTCGATTACCAAACGTGATTTAAAATCGATTTTTAAATTAAAAATTGATTTTATTGAGTGTTATTTTATTTATTTTAAGCTTGAAATGTACTAAATTGAATGTTACGTTTAAACGTTATTATTTTTATGGTTTGATGAAATATTTTATTATTTAAATTTTTTAACATATAAATGTCAAAAAAAGTAATATGAATTAATAATTATAAATAATTAAATATTTAATGAATTTAGAAAAGATTTAATTAATATAATATGAAAAGATAGAAAAAAAGTATAATATGACATGTGGGTCCATGAACAGAGGTTTGAGTGGTTTGTTTCAATGAGAGTTTAAGTTTGTGAAAAGAAAATTTATGACAATGCTGAGTTGGCATGACACAAATCTGACGTGGCATGACACAAACCAACTTTTTGATTTGTTTGAATGGGGATGCCCTTACTGGCCGAGCGAGTGAGCAAGTCTAGGATGACAGCTAGGTTGTCCCAAACATCATGTTACGTTTGTTTTCAAATTTTCAGTTTTTATTTTATACTCATTCCATTCTCTTTTATTTGATCACCTCAATCATTTAAAGATATTAATTACTCATTTTTATTGATAATAATTCGACTCATCGTTTTTTATATAAAATATTACAATAAATGTTATGATGCTTATTTGATTCATCATTTATTATATATTACAAAATAGATATTATGTTAATGGATCACAATATATTCATTTCGAAGTATATTCATATCAAACAATTTTATTATTGCCACCAACATGAACTGGGCAATTACCGTAGCTAATAGTTTCAAAAACTAACGATCTCATTGTTAAAAATGCAATTACCCAATTAATAGCAATTTTCATCAAAGTCATTTTAAATGTGGATCATGCAAATATCTCATGTTGAAAAATTAAAATGATATGTGTCCGCCATTGATTGATAATAAATAAAATTAATTTTTCAACGTTGTCAATATGACATATTCTCCACCCAAACATGACGCATTTTTGTATGATTCTTTCGCAACTTTTGTTTTTCCGACTAGCTCTTCATTAAATTAGTTTTCAAAAATGACTTAGTTAACCAACAAGGTGTTGACCTAGTGATCTTGGTTGTTGTCTAACAACCCCAAGGTCCTGGGTTCAAACCCTGTTGGTACCGCATTTACGCTTAGATACGCTGAAGGTGCGCGTGAGCTGGCCCGCAGTGAGTATGAGCGTAACATTATCAAAGTGGAGGGGGTGTGCGGCCCCTGACCACCAAGGGGGAAGTGGGGAACCACTATCGATCCCCTTAAAAAAAAAAAATGACTTAGTTGAAGTAAACCGCGATTTCAAACTGTGACTCATTTTATTCCAGCCGCGGTTTCAAACCGTGTCTGATAGGCATGCGCAACCTAATCATAGTATACGTGACCGAACCGCTCTTTCGTGTCCAGACTAAATCCACTTTTACAACCGCGTTAGCATGTCAAGACACGGTTTTCCACCATCAACCGCCGATGTGGCGACTGCATCTCAAGATGAAAATCCAGCCGGTGATTCTCCGGCGGCGTTCTTCCGCAAATCTCCTCGTCGCATGAGCTTCACTCCACACTCCAACATCAGCCTATGCGCCTCTCCAATCGCCGGATCCGAGCCCTAGCTCGTCCGAATTGTCAGCGGTTCTCACCGAATCGATGTGCGTAGAGCGGATCGTGACAAGCACTCGGCGTCATTTATCTCGGCTAAGCCCAAAGACCGCGGTTCAAGTGTTGTACCGCTGCCGTGAGAATTCGCACGCAGGTCAGAGGTTCGTCGATCTGGTTGCGTCTGATTATCCGGAGTATGAGCGTGATTCAGAGTTGTTGAGTGCGGCGATTCACATGTTGGTCCGTGGACGGAGGTTCTTGGAGGCACAGGCTTCGGTGCTTAGAATGGTGAGGAGGAGTGGCGCTTCCAGGGTTGAGAGGCTAAGCTTTGGTGCTAGAATTAAATAAAACCGCCATTGCAACGGCGGTTCGGCCACGTGTATGTTGATTGGGCTAAACAGTCATCGACAAGTCTAGTAAGCCTCCGGACACGGTTTGAAACCGCAATTGGAATAAAAGGAGGCGCAATTTGAAACCGCGGTTCGTTTCAACTAGGCCATTTTCGAAAACTAACTAATTTAACGGAGGGTTAGTCAGGAAAATAAAGATTGCGAAATGATCAATTTAAAAAAAAATTCTCCCCCATCATCATTTTAGACCCAAAATGTGTTTAGAGGGAAAGGAGTGAAAACAAAATGATGCTTATCAAGAATCCATGACATGGAGATATCTTATCAACCAATGCCTTTGAAAGTTCGAAATCCTTACACTTGCATGTAACATATGGAATGAGATACTTTGAACTCGATTTCCACCACCTGAGAATGTTTCCGGCGCTCACTCAATCTTCCGAAGCAGATGTGTTGCTAATTCCATGCTCTTCTTCATCCAGCTCATTGCTCAGCTGGGATGCTGCCGCAGGCACTTTCTTAGC
>NQLW01000068.1:266382-315887 GCA_002312845.1 Kalanchoe fedtschenkoi
TGTCTGCTGACTGGGCTACCCAGTCAGCACATCAGTCGAACCGCTGTTTGAAACAGCGGCTGGCCTCAACCCAACCGCCGTTTCAAACAGCGGTTCGCCAAAAGAAGGCCATTTCCGAAAACTTTTCTCATGCAGGGCCATTTTCGAAAAAAAATGTTAAAAAGAGGCCAAATGAAAAAAAAACTCAATTCTGAACTGCGATTTTTTTCAAATAGGGTAGAAGTGAAATTAAAAAGAATGATATTATAGAAATTATATTAAAAGTTATAAAGAGGATAGTTATAAACAAAAATTGAAGATTTAAGAATTTTGTCTCAAACTATTTATGCGTTTTGCATTCACTAACCCATATGATCGGAATTTTGAAAATTTTGTGGGTTTATAATTTTGTAAGTAATACTTATTAGATCATTAAATATGTATTTTTTATATATTTATTAAATTTGTACATTATATTTTTTTATTAATCATTAAAATTATTATTTGTTGGCTTTTACTTGATGTACTTTATGCATTTGTTATAAAAGTACATTTTTATCTTTCACTAAATTTAGACATTGATTTTAATTTCTGTATTAGTTTTTGTTATTTTTTATTTCAGAGCTGAACATTGCTGTTTTTTATTTATGGACAATTTTTTAAATTTTGAACAGTTTAATAGTTGAATATTGAGCCTTGAGTTTAAGATAATACTAACGAATTACTTTGTAAATGCAAAAACTACGTGTGTGTAAAGTGAGTGTTATATTGTATAAATTTATCTAAGATAAATATATTTAAACAAATTTTGAACTATCAAAGTTTTTAATTATGGTTTGAAGTGTCCAAAATAAAGAAATTGGTGCAATGAAAAAAATCAGACTAATTTAGGATGTTGTTTAAGATCAGCCAATTTGATTCATTAAATATAATTAATTTTATTAAATTTGTTAAGGATTATGATTGATTGAATATGAAAAGACATCATTTTATATATGTGGCATTTGAAGACGAAATGAGATAACTTTCACGCACAAATATAATACTTATAATAATATTAGTTTATGAGTGTAAAATGTAAAAATTTATTCTAAAAAATGTCCAAATTTGTTTCTTGCACCATTTTGGACAATCTGATAGTTCAGTGATTATAAGAGTAATAATGAGAAATTCTTGGGTGAACTGTGTCCATCATATGTCAGTGGACATTATTAATGAGGAGCCGCCACGTGGCGCGTTAAAAAGTCAAAATTTATAATTGGTTTAAAAAAAATTTTGACTTTCCAACGCGCCACGTGGGGATTCCCCATTGATAATGTCCACTGCCACGTGATGGACACAGTCCACCCAAGAATCACTCGAGCGATAATAGTTCAAAATTTCTTTTAAATTTTTTCTCATTTATCAACAAAAGCTTTGTCTGTCCGCTACGTTAATGACGTAATACCACCTCGGAGCCTATCACCATTTCCCCACTTACGCCGTGGATTACTAAAATTGACAGATATAGGTGTAAATCTGTTAACTCCATCAACTCCGTTAACACAGAACCAACACCATCTAATGACGCTTATTTTGTGCACAAGTCCGTTCCTGACATTTCGAGAGTCTTGGGCGAGATCAAAAAAATGGACCCTCTAGTAACATGTATAAAAATTATCATCAACATATAATTGATCTTAAAAAATCTATAATTATGAGATTTAAAATAAGTCTATCTTTCCATAAAAACAATCCTCTTATTACTTTATGAATGGCATAAAATGATTTCAGTGGTTTATTTGATTTAATAAAAAATTTCAACTGTGTTATTTATTCAATTATTGAATTATATGACAAAGTTCCAAGTTGAAATACGGTACAAATTACACCAACAATGTTTTTTTTATTTCGAGATAAAATCTTCTAAAAGTGACTTAGACAAATTCTTTTAGAGACCTAAGCGAGTTGACGAAAATGGACTTATACATACAACTTTAAATTATTATATTTTTTATAAATAATTTTATTATGTAATAAGTATGAAAATATTTTTTTAATAAAGATACACATTCTTATGTAAAATTAAACATATAAATACAACTTTTTTTCTATGAAAGAAGTCTATTTTTTTAAAAAATAATTAGGTAAAACTATATTTATTTAGTATTTGATTATTATTAACAAAATGGTGGTTGACTTGCTGGTCATGAATTAATTTACTTATGAGGAGTGCTTGGGTTTGAAACTTGTCATGATAAATTTTTACAGACTTGGGAGGCCGGACCTGTTTGTAAATATGACGATACTTAATAAATCATAGGTTTTAAACGTCATCTAGAGTATACACAAATTTCGTGTGCGTATAAATTTCGCGTGCATATAATTTAGAAATATCTTGTACTTTATAAATATCGTCTAATTCATAATATAACCAGGACATTTAAGTATAATAACTGGCATCTAATATGTATACTTTAAATGACGCTTATATAATACAATCACCACTTAATGTGTATTTAGTTGAATAATAAAGTGTTTAAATACTTTTCTGAATATTTTCTGTCCATAATAAAAAAAATATAATAAAATCCATGCGAATTCGTTTTCCTAATCATTTTTTTCCCACCAACTTTCTCAGCCTCAAAGAACCAGGAAGCGCATCCATAAATAAATCAATAAAAGGGAAATCTAGGACAGCAGTAAATTAGTGAGCTGAGATCGTCAGCATATCCTACCAGGAAGTATTTAGCTTTAATTTCCTCAAACATGACTTCATTAAACTTGAATAAGCATCTCATATGAGCTACTCCCTCTGTCCCCTTTTACATGTCACTTAACCGAATTTTTTTGTCCACTTTTACTTGTCACGTACCAATTTTCAATGCGTATTTAATATCAACAACTACCTTAAAATGTCAAACATTAATCACTTCATTATCATAATCAATAAAGAATACATTCCTCACCAATAATCATCTACCAATTTTACTTTTAGCACGAACTTTTTGAAAAAATTATTAACCACCTACCTATTAAATTTGTTCAACCGCTAGCATTAACTTCACCTTAATCTACTCAAATTAACCTTAAACGACATGTATTAGAGGACGGAGGGAGTATAGTTTTAAAAGATATTGATTTGTGAAGTACACAATAATGTGCGTATGGGTTGAGCTCATAGTGTCCTACAACAATGGTGGCGATAAATTAGCCATCAGGGAGAGAGAGAATCCTGCTTCTTGATCCACTATTCGAGTCAGCAGTAGCTAGACAGGCGAAGGGAGGACCATTTTCTTGCCACGGATGACGCTGCAAGGAAATGACATATTCACACGTTGTTATACATGATCTACCATGACATGCCGACAGCACGTGAGAGCGACATAAGAGTGACATGAGAGCAAGATCAACCTTATGATGTAATAGTAGCAGAAGTCGGCCAAGATGAATGTCTGAACAATTTCCGCCAGCATGTTCATGGGAAGCCATAAGTACCAGAGCCGCGCCATCCTGACTATGCTTTTCCCACCCGTCTCATAAATCTACATGCATGAATCCACAATGCTTATACATATATACTACGTTCATGGCAATGGGGATGATCTGACCGCCCATAAAGCCAAAACCCTAATTCAGCACTACTGCAACCAAAGAATCAGATATGATGATGATGATGAAGCTTACCATTAACACCCAATGACCGAATCCGAAGAATCTGGCGACGCCGAGGGCAAATACGTAGTGTGCCGTGAATGGCTCAACCATCTAGATCGAAAGAAAGCCACGCAAATATCAATCAGCCAGTCATTTTACAGGAATATCTGCAGGGAGGAGGCGCAACTAGGCATGCATGGAGACTGATTAACACACACACACATACCTTGGCGTTTTGAATGAGGCGAAGTTGAGGCAGCACAGAAACTGACTCCAAATAGGTACAAAACGCCCACAATACACTCGTGAGGGACGGGAAGCCAGACAGGCCCGAGCCAGGGTTGATAAGTAGCGCAAGAACACAGCAAGGAACCACCTGCAAAATGCAAGAAACAAAATATTATATATGTCACACAGTGTTACTCCAGGCCTACGTAATGCATGATTTTCGGAAGATCCATGTCATCTCTCTAGACTACGAATTTCAAGAAAAGGCAAGAGTGACTGAAATGTGTTACCAGATAATATACGCGCATGTTGTCGAGCTCCTTGATGTAGGTCGACTGCAACTTGTATCTCATCGTGTATATCACCCATGAAGCTGACAAAAGAGACACCAAATCAAGGATGATGTGAAGGTCAACTTCCAATTCACTCTCAGCGGCACATATCACCCTCGCCACCAGAAATATGGCCGACACCTCCTGCGTCCTCAGCGAAAGCCCTGTAACCACACACCAGCCAGTATGATGAGCCCATCATCAAATCAATCAGAATCATCGACTCACATCATGCATTTGATCAGCCATCAACAATAATCTCATCACAATCAGATGTCACAGCCATCGAAGTCGAACCCACATTTACTGACACTCGTATCAGTATCAATATATTGATAAAATAATTTAATTGGAGTCGTCCCAGAACCTGACCTTAAAAAAAGGAAAATGAGAAAATGTCGGGCATGCGTGTTCGGGTAGTACCTGAGCAGTTCTTGTGAGTGGTGAGCTTGTAAACGAGAAGCAGGAGGCCGATCGAATACGCGATTTCCGAAACAACGAAGAAGTAATCAGTGTCCAGACAGAAGTGAAGCCCTACGAGGGTGGAAACCGCGACGGACGCCGCCAGAGCGGCCTGCACCATCTTCGGCTTCTTCAGCACCCATCCGAGCGCCGTGTCGACCACCGTCGACCCTCTCCTCCTCCCCATCGCTGCCTATCTGCCGCTGCTGCGATCCTTCAAAATACGAGAAGATTTTTTTCCCCGTATCTGATTTTTTGGGAACGGCGGATACGGAGAATCGGAGTTACTGTAAATGGCTGATGAATCCGAGAAAGGAAGGACCGTGCCCGACGGTTTTACGTGCATGTTTTGAACGTGACCAATCAGAATCCGACACGTCATCGTATGGGTTGACTTCGCTTTACGACAAGGAATACGGGCCAATGCTTCAGCCCAGCTGTATGTTCTGGGCCTGCGGCCCGTTCGCGCACTGTCATCGACGTGGCGATATGGGGTATGTGTCTCGCTATCATTGGTGGAGAAGATCAGAAAATCAGGTTTTTCTCTTATTCAATACAAAAGGACGTGCTTTGTTCAAGTTGGCTACGACTAAAAGTAAGTGAACTGATTTCTTTTCACTTTAGTTAGTGGAATGCACTCAATTGATTTATTAGTGACTAGGTAGAGTAACCGTCGAACCGATGAGTTTGGATCGGTTCAGTTGAAAAAAATTAAAAATTGAATCAAATTATTAGTCATCAGTTTTTTCAAATTTGAAACCAAAAATTTAAAATCGAACCGATCCACTAATATTTAAAACCGAACCGAACCAACTGATTTCAAATCAAACCGAACCAATCGAAACCAAACCGAACTGACCGATTTCAAATTGAATCGAACCCACCAGAACCGAACCAACCAAAACCGTACCGAACCGATCGATAGGGTCGCGACGCTCCCACTCTGTTATTTATATTAGTAATAAAAACAATGAGTCATCCATCAACCAATGAAAAAAATTCTAAACATGGAAGTGTAGGAGGTCCTTTTAGTTTGCAGTTTGCTACTTACTAAAGCGAGATAGTTTGGAATTGGAATTGGAATTGGGCAATGTGTATTTTTGTTTAATCTTTGGTGAATCAAACGCAAAAAATTGTTAGTTGGGAAAAAAATTGTTTGGCAGATTGTGCCTAATACTTGATTATTAACTCCATAATTATTATTACTATTGGTTCATGAGATAATTTAAGAAAATCGGATATGAGGTGACACTTCATATTTGTTACTAAGAGATTGAGTTAAAAAAACAAATTTTTTTAATTTTATTTTTTTTGTTTTAGAGATTTTAGGATTTTAGCGTGTTACAGTTTCAGGATTTTAGAATTTTCAAAATTTTAGAATTTTCCGGTTTTGAAAATTTCTAGAGGTTTCCATACACTTAGGATTTAGGGTTCTTAAATTTTAGAATTTAGATTTTTAAGGTTTTTAGGTTTCTTTGTATTTAGAACTGTCATAAACATCTTAAAACCTTAAAATAGAAAAAACAAGCAAATTTATGTTGTTTTGTCTGATCTCTTATCTAACTTATATAAAGTATCGTTCTATATCCGATAATTCTAATATTTTTAGGTGTACATCACGTGGATTATAATTATCATTAATGGAAAATTGTCACATATCCTATTAAAATGTCAAAATAACATATATTCATTTAGTGTTGATCACATTCACAACATAAAAAATGCATATAACTAATCCTAATAGGTCGCATGGCATGTTAATTTTTGAACTCATTAAGTTAAACAAACCTATGCGATTCTTATACATGATCATCTCCTCGGAGAGTCTTACGAGAGAGTTGAATTTATTATTTTAAAAAGGAAACAAAAATCTAAAATATCTCTCAACTACCACCGATGCGATAAAAAAAAATTAGACTGATTTTAATTGATGCTTAAAATTAATTTGTTTGATTTCTTAAATATAATTGATCTAATTAAATTTGTTAAAAATTATGAATGATTGAGTATGAAAAGACATCATTTTTTATATGCACAAAATGATATTATTTATTTTAATAATCAAAAAACGTAATTTTCGCACACAAATATAAGTCTTATAATAATATTAATTTAGGAATCTAATAATAAATTTTATTTTAAAAAATTAGTTCAATTTTTTTTATCGCAATTTTTCTGAAAATCATAATAATTCATACCCCAATTAAGTAAATTGTGGTATTTTAAGATTCTTTTGGGTTTTATCCTTATTTTTAAAAATGGTAAAAAAGGTAGAAGAAAAGTAAAACATAAAGGGAAAATAAAAAAGGTGACGAAAAGGTGCAGAGCAAAGGCGTGATAAGGCGCGCAACATGCGAAACCTCCTCATCTCATCTCATCTACGCAACCACCGTACCATAACACGTCGAGCACCACTACATACCACTTAAGCGTGAGCGGCACACGGAACGGTACCGTTTTGCAGCTTCCTTTATCAGAATGATTGGACAGCCACTTGCGTTCCGGAATCTCTCACTCTCGAATCCTCTATATTAACCCCTCTCAAACAGAGCATACTCAGAATACGCGTAGCAAGCAAGTGAGATTGAGATATGGAGGCTGAGAATCACTCCTCAACGGCAGCCACCGCGGTGGAGAAGCCGATCATGGTGCTGGGAATCGACGAGAGCGAGCACAGCTACTACGCCCTCGAGTGGACCCTCGATCATTTCTTCGTCCCGTTCCCGCCTAATCACAACCCCTTCAAGCTCCTCATCCTGCACTCCAAGCCCACTGCTGCCTTTACTGCGGGTCTGGCCGGGATAGGTAACTGGCATTCTGACCTGTCCTGATCCCCACATGCTATGAATCCTTAAAATTCACTAATGACTTGCATGGTTTGGGCAGGAGGAGTTGACATACTGGCCCATGTCGAGGCCGATTTGAAGAAGGCTTCGGCCAGGGTGGCCGAGAAGGCACTGGAGATTTGCGGCAGAAAATCAGTCAGTAAAACCAGAACCAGCTGACCGCAGTTGGTTTCACAGTCTCACTACCTAATATTAATCACTCATCTAGCTGTTTCCTTCTCTCAGGTCACTGATATGGATCTGCAAGTCGTGGAGGGGGACCCGAGGAACGTTCTCTGTGAAGCTGTGGAGAAGCATCACGCAACCATGCTGGTTCTGGGGAATCACGGCCATGGGGCAATCAAAAGGTAAAGAACACGGCAGGGCATATAACTTCCTGGTCCAGGTTGGCATATGTTCTTATGGCACACAGAAACTAAACTCGAGAAACTGATCCCGCAGGGCCGTTCTGGGCAGCGTCAGCGACTACTGCGCTCACCATGCTCACTGCTCTGTGCTCATTGTGAAGAGGCCCAAGATTAAACACTGAATATTTTCAACAGGAATTTGAAATAACATGGGGTACCTTGTGTTGCAAGGCTCCTCATGGAAATGGGTTATTTTCCAGTAGCTGTATTGTGCTTGTGCCTGGCAACTTTATCAAATAAAAACCATATCTTACCTGATAAAGCGTAATCAGATGAGAGGACGTAAGATTTATTCCATCCAATCCCGAAATGTTCCATTCCAATTTCTCTGTCTAGTACTACACTTTATTCTGTCATATCCAAAGTGCTTGAATTGCTGGATATGGAACCAATTGGTTCACAGAACAATTGTGATCCACATGTCTGTATGGAATGCTGTTCTATATGTGTTGCACGTAGTAGAGCCTAATAGTTGAGCTGATGTGAGAAGGTTCAGCCATTGCGCCGGTACCAACCTCCCCATTTGCCAGTCGGTTCGACACTGGAGGAATCAAGGCCATTCCCAGCTCGTCTACTGCCAACAGATGCTTTTCGGTAAATGGATTGGTCCACATGAAGGCGTTCATGGATGGTGCGATGAAAAGTGGCTTTGAGTAGTCCCATGCTCTAACAATGCAAGTCAGCAAATTGTCGCACAGTCCACCAGCAATCTACAAACCAGCGAAAAAGTATTAGCCATGAGAGTAGTGCACACTCAACAGGATCAAAGGAAAATTATCAGAGTAGTAATGTTATCTATCAACAAGCCATGGGGACACATGAGTAACTGATAAGAAAAAAATTTGACAGACTTTGAAGACGGGTGCTCCCAGGGAAGCAGTCACATATACAGGTGCTCCCTCTATGCATCGCAGAAAATAAGCCAAGCTCACTCTCCAACTAAATAGTGAATATTTAGTTTACAAAGTCGGTTTCAATGAATTGTACACGTGAGTTTAAACTATGTCACAAGAAGAAAAGCAACCCGTCGAAAATCGAAATTGAATATTGACAAGGGACATGCTTGAGCTCACCTAATAAGCATGTAACGTAAGTACTAACAATGAGGTTTGATGTCCTCAGAAAATCCTAATTCTAAACTATTATGCACTATGGAACTACATTAACATAATATGCAGTAAAGAAATGGAGTAGGTATATACCTTAGCTAAAGTGTTAGCAGAAAGCGGGGCGATGACCAAGATATCAGCCCACCTGCGAAGCTCAATATGAACAATTTGATCACCGATTCTTTCCCAAGTGCACCAGTCATCTTCTTCTGTGAACAAGAGCACATTTCCTGGAAGAGTATTCCTGTTAATGAAATGTAATGCGTTTGGTGTGGCTACAGCCCTCACTTCAGCCCATTCAGAAAAGCAATGGCAAAGAAGTTCGAATTTCAGAGCGGCTACACTGCCACTGGCAGCAAGAAGAATGCGAGGTTTTCTTAAACCCTGGTGAGATTGTGATGACTGTTCAACCTGTGAACCCCCGGGATCCATTGATTCCACAGCCTGATTAAAAAAAAAAAATCCATCAGCATCCCCTTCTTTTCTTTCTCAAGATATCATTCAGTAAGAAAATCAAGAAAAAATCAAATGCACAAATTAAAAAAGAAAATGTATATGATGTCTTCTAATAAGGACTACACTGTCAGAAGTTGGGTGAACCAACCAACAAATCCAGAGAAACCAAGGCAAGAATCTATGAGGTATGATCTAATTCCCTCACATTAGTCAGGTAAATGAAGTAATAATCAAAGATGAATGAAAAAACAAAAAATTACACAGTTCTTCCAATTAGGGACTGCTTCGGATTGCAGAGGCGGAGGGCCTCGGAAATCCAGAAATGTTACACAATCCCAAGAGCATATTAAGTTTATATATCACTACTGGAATTACAACACTACTCCTATCCACATGATCACTGAAGTTGGGGCACCCGGCTCAAAAAAGAAAAGTTAAGTATGTAAGGAAACTTCTCGATCGAGTGGATATCAGGATTCGGTAATGTCCACTCTCAATTGAATTGTGCTGAGGGGGGATGGGGAAACCCTGTAGGGCACTAGCTACACTGAGCAAATGCCTCAGCAGTCTGACTCATGATCCTATGTTGAATCACCACTTGACCTTGCCCTTGTTGTTATCTGATTAGGCTGTCAACCACCTTCGTGGCAGTGTTAGTCTTCATTTGACAGGATAACTAAGAAAGCTTATGATAACATTATTCCCAAGAAATAACTTTCCATTTTCCTATCAATGCAATGATTCCTCTAATTCGTCCTTTCCCGTATTCATCTAAGCCCGTCATGAACAGCAAGAACCATATGAAAATTCAGTCCTCCAGAAATTTAAATTCATATAGCATACACCAATTTGAAATATTCTAAGCAAGCCCAAGAACCTCCCATACAAGCTTCTTGGCTAGTTCATGGAACAACAATCCACAGTTGTGCTCTCTACCAAATGACAATCTACACTTCATCTACACATTCTGTGAACCAAGAACTGATACTAAGATTTCAACCATAACAAGGAACTTCAATAAAAAGAGCATCAGTACCAAATACAGAAAATATAACAACTGGGCCACTAATTTCCCAGCAGTCAATCCATTGCACATTTTCATCCTTACATTTTATAGGCAAGGCTTATTGTTAAACAATGTTCAAAACCTCGGAAACCATAACGCCACAAACTACAAGGCAGAAGCAAAATGCAGTGACCCAAAAGCGACAAAGGTCGAACCTTTCCCGTAATATCAGAATCCATCATCCCACATTCGATCGAGCTCCGAACTACACGAACAAAGTTGAACTGCAGGAAATGCGTAGCGGGAAAGAAGTGGGTCTTGCGAGAATGTACAAGACGCGCACGAGAGTGTGCTGTTCAGCTGGTATCCGCGAGAATCAGCGAGTAACTAACTGATTCAGGAACTGGAGGATTTCCGGGTATAATCTCAGCTTCAGATCACCGACCCCGGAGAGTTTCAAGATTAGGGCTTCGACGGTTTTCGTTCCCAAAATCTTGCAAGAATCTAATTTTTCAAAAGGATACGCGGATTGAGTGACATTGACAGTAATATAATAGAATAGGATACGGCCCGGTCTGTCCGTACGCTCTCGGGTGGTTCAGTTCGGTTCTGTCTGATTATGTTTGGTTTGATTCGATTTGGTTTGATTTTTGAATTTTAAAAAATCGTTCGGTTTAAGGTTTCATATTTTTAAAATGTATAACTAATAATTTGATTCGATTTTTAATTTTTTTCGAACCGAACTATCGGGACGACGGGTGCTTTTACTCGTTTTATATAAACCGAGAGAAGCATGAACGTCGTTGCTGTTTTCTGTTGGAAGGTTAGTTAATCATGATGGAACTTCATATAGTTTTACTAAATAAAAGATGGAGTACAATATATAATTTTATTATATTTTTACTTTTTAAGATTTTAGTGTGTTTGGGTATTAGAGTTATATAGGGTTTTAAATTTTAACATTTTTAGATTTTTAAGATTTTGTGGGTATAGGAATTTGTAAGGGTTTTTAGAGTTTTAGGACACTTGAAATTTCTGATTTTCTGATTTTAGAGTTTAGGGTTTAATTTTTAAAACTTCTTAGGTTTTAGTGTATTTATAAATATGTCCTAAAAAAATCCTAAAAACTTAAAACAAAAAAAAAGTCATACTTATGTTATTTTGCCCCATGTGTTATGTAAATTATAAAAGATATCATCTTATATTATATCTGCCGGCCCGGAAGGAGTAAGATTCTCCGGGTTCAAAAAAAAAATCATTCATTTTCATTTATTATTTAAAATTTTTAAACGTATTAATATTATCCATTTTAACAAATAAAATATTAGCTACTTCATTATTATAACACATAAAAAATCATTCTACAATACTAATAATAATATTATAATAATATTTCCTCACATATGTAACTATCCTTATCAAAAAAATAAGAATCAAAAGTCACGTGCTTGCTTATTTGTTTTGGCTTCATCTCAGCCTTCTGTGACCTGTTTTTAGTACGGTCAATCAGTGGCCGGAGCAAATTTCTCACATCGTCGCGTTCTGACTGATAAGCGACCTTTAATAAGTTTTGACTTTTTGATTTATTTTATATCTAATTTAATAGATTTTAGATATATAGTCCGGAAGTTTAAACGGATGATTTTGTTGCGTTGTTTTGTTTTAAGACTATTTTGATCATATGGAAAAATATCTGACGAAAAAACGAGTAAAATCGGAGCGAATCGCAGGTCGCGGCTGCAGTTTGTTGTGTGCGGCTGGACGTACGGACAGTTTTTTAATTTTTTGCAGTGTTAAACTATCAAGCTGCATAATTTTTGCGTGCAATTTTCGATATGAGTTATTCAAGTTGCGTTGGAAATTTAAGATAATTATCTATAATTTTTATGTTTTGGTTGAAGTTAGGATCAGACTCAATGAGCGTTGATTAGACAAAATCTATTGCTTGCAAAGAAGTTTAATTACTAATGTAACCTCTTTAAAATTACTTAATTTTATTTCCTTCTTTTGAAAAGATATCCGTGTTTAGATTTTGTTTTCTTGTATAAGTAAGAGGTTTGGTGTTAGAGTTCAGTAAATTATCTTGGATCACCAATCACGTTATCTCCTTAACCCGTTTCCTCTTTCTCTTTTTTCTCCATCTCTCAAGTTATAAAATCTAGTAGCGGAGAAGCGCTCGCAGCAGAGGAAGCCACATAGGGATGCAAATAAATCGAGTCAAGCCGAGTATTGAGCCATTCAAATTTGTTTGTTAAATATTTCAGAAGTTCGAGCTGAATTTTGAGAGCTTCTAAAATACATGTTTGTGTTCGGTTCATTTAATTTTAACGAGTTCAATCCAAATTTAAAGCTTCATTCCAACATTTGGATTAAAATAATGTAAGTTAAAAATATATGATGAAGAAGCTTGGTCAACTTTAAAAAACTACTTGTTTAGGGATCTTACTTTCTTTATAAATAATTTATATTAATAAATAATAATCCTACAAGTTCAAAAATGAGTCTCACACGAGATCTAAATGAGTTTATTCAAGCTTTTGAAGAGCCCATAAGCGACCTATTCAATTTAACGAGTATCTATTTGATCTTATTCGGCTCGTTTGTCTAATGATCTTTAAAACTATGTTCAAGCTTGACTCATTTATTCTCGAACAAGTTTTGATCAAGATTTAACTGAATATATATGTTCACTAGTAGCTGAAGAGTGAATTGACTCACTACTTTCTTCTTATTCTTACTAATTTCTTCTGATTCTCTTTATTTTCTTTCTTTATTATCTTCCCAAATTCTTACAAACCCCTTATAAACTTCCCTTTTTTTTTATAATTCTTGCAAGTATTCGGAATAAACTCAATCTCTGTAGATCGATTGTAACTTATCATCATTCTGAATCTATTTAGAAATATATATTATTTGTTAACACTCACGACGATGTTATTGATATTCTCAAACTGGAGACTTCAATGTAAGAAAAATATTTATAATTAACGGATTAAAAATGACCAAAACAAAAAAATAATTTGTCACACCAAAGACAATAAATGGATCGGTAATAAGAGAATACATATTATCGATGACTGATAGAAACATAAATAAATAAGGCTTGTATAAAAAAAGAAGAGGGGTTTAGGCACATGATTTTTTGTTCTTTTATCAGGTTAAAAAGTGAGTTTTTTTTAAATTCACGCATACAACCACCAATGAGATTTGATTCAGATACCATAAGAATGACAGACTAACACCTGATCACTTGACCACCACTATCAAAATAATGTAGTTTTATAATTTGCAGCAGTTGATAGTGATGCACTAGATATAAATCCTTTTGATAATAGACCAGCTTGCAAGTGCACTAATTCCATGTTCCATATCAAGTATTATAAATGATTCAGGATCATTAATATTAGTTTATCATGTTTAATTCAAAATAAAAATAAGTATTAATATTTTTTTTTAGTCAATTAATGTGCAGATGAACACAATCGCCAGAAAATTACTTCAATTTTATCTATTTATTGTACATTATTTCTTTCTAATAATCACCAATAAAAGGCTTCTGAAACTACAACAACGAGATGAGGATGTGTCGGAGTGCAATTCAAAGTAACTTGTAAATGGAGGTTTTGGAATATTGGTTTCAAAGTAATGGTTTTCAGTGAGGCATTGTCGATGGAGATAACAAACTTAAATCGGACCGAAATGAGAAATTGGAGATGGAAATTAGGATCGATGCACCAAAAACAAATCACATACTGATCTTCTACTCTCTCTTTTTCATGATTTCCTCCTCATTATCGTTCCTGATGATGAAGATATACATTTTGCTGGCATAAATGTTTTTGTTCGGCCTATGTAACATGAAGATGTGTGAGCATATTTAAGGTATCATATATACTTTGTTTTATTTTTTTCATGGTATCAAGAGTTTTTCTTTCTCAACAACATTTAGATTTAATCACATTTATAACTTTTCCTGATAAAAAGTATGACACACTAAAACACAATCGTTTATCGTATATATTTTAATCACAGTTATGAGTTGTAAACATGATTAAAAATGAAACGCACAGTTATTAAAAATCAAATCTGCACTAGTGTAACAAGGGAAGTATGCTTCTAATCTTTTGACACCGGTTGGCATGAAGAACTTTTGATTATTTCTTTGTTAAATACTGAAGAGTTTTTGAATGTGAACTATTGGGTATGGTAGTGAAGATGCAGCTAGATATCGAATTATTGTTATAGCTTTACAATATTTAACTTTAACTCGTCCACATATCTCATTTTCAATGAATTAGGTATATGTCAGTTCTTGCATTCGCGGACAACAATCAGTATACAACTGTTACATATATCTTGTGGTATGTAACTGGCAGTATCAATCTTGGTTTCACTATTTTTCGATCTTCATCTCATTTGGTTAGGGATTTTTTGGATGACAATTAAGTTGGGCGCCTTGATGATAGTCGATCAATTGGAGGTTTTGCAGTATTTTTTTGGGAGTAACCTAGTGTTATGGCGCACCCGGAAGAAAGTTATTATTTCTTTGTAGTGTGTATAGGTGGATAAAGATATTTTAGGTGGGATTCAGGGGGCACTACTCCCATTGCCCCAAGTGAATCCGCCTATGATTCTTAAACTAAAATTCATTAATTATTAATGGTTTGAGTAACATATTATGATTATTAATTATAAATAAATTTAGTTTTCAAGAAAATCAAATCCCAACCATTATGAGTCTAATTGATTTAATTCGCAATAATTAACAATCCACGATGAGGCGGACACGATGATGGAGAAGATGGTGGCTGAGAAGCTCAAAAAACTTGTAAATTTGTTGTCGAAATGGGTCTGGAAGATTGACGACAGTTCTAAAATAAGAATTTGGATTCAAGAACATAGTGAAAGTAATTGGTGGAGGAGAATAAGAGCAAGATGAAGTTGGAGTTAAATATAAATTAGAAAATGAAAAATAAGTAAAAGAAATTAAATGAAACAGTATAGTTTTGACCAATAAAATTAGACCATAATTAATAAATTTTTGCTATCAAATTTAATAAAAAAAATTCAGTGATTAAAATGTGATGTTAATTTTTTTTGTATTTTCCAAAAAATAACGGACCTTAATATCAAATTGTTAAAGTTAGGTTAGTTAAACATTTTTCGAGTTCGATTGAATTTTAATGAGCTTTTAAAATGCAAAATATACATTTCGGTTTAGCTCATGTAATTTTAACAAGAATGAGTCTAGCTTGAATTTATTTGTGTGTTATATGTGATAAATGAATTTTAAAACGAGTTTGATTGAGCTCTAAATGAGTTTCGTGTTTAGAAATCTCACATTTTTAATCAATGACAATCAAATTTATAACCGAACCTTACACGAACTATAGATGATTTGGGTATATGATTATTCATACTCGACACATTTATTTAATAGGTTTCAAATTTTTATTTAAATTCTACCCATTTATTTAAACCATATTTGAATCAAATTCCTACTGAATATATTTAGACTTGCATGAGGACATCTTCATCCAAGGTTTATGAGGAAGTTCATGTCAATAATGTGAACCATAACCAACGAGTTCATTTCGATCTGGAGGGTAGTTTACACTAGAGGTGTAAATATGGGTCAAAAATTGAATTTGAGTTGGGTTTCTCAAAACCCAAATTCATTTATAATAAAATAATTCAACTCAAACCCAACCCAAATTCAAAACAACCCAAAACAACCCAACCCAAATTCAAAACTCTTAATTTGAGTTGAATTTGGGTCAACCCATTAATTTTTATTAATAAATAATTTAAAATTTAAAAAAATTCAAAAAATTCAAAAAAAATTAAAAAAATAAAAAAATAATTAATTTTTTTTAAAAAAATTAAAAATAAATTAAAAATAAAAAATATTTTTTATTTTTTTTAATTTTATTTTCTTATATTTATTTTTATTTTCTATATATTTGTAATTCTGGTTATGTTTTATAATTTGGGTCAACCCGAATTCAAATTATACAACCCAAAGACTAACCCAACCCAGAAATTACAACCCAAAACTCAACCCAAATAAAATAAATTAACCCAAATTCACTCTAATTGGATTTATTTGGGTTGGATTTTGGGTCAACCCAAAACCCTTACACCCCTAGTTTACACTGGTATGACATATTATCACATCACATATATGATACATATCATGGAAATAAGATAATGTTCATAGCTGTGATAAGGCTTATAAAATTTAGACTTTAATGACGTTTTACTTGTAAGACGTACGACATATTTTATTTATAAACGACATATCTTGTTTATGAGTTTTTAATGAATTTTGAGTCGGATTTTTACAACTTTAAAGTTAAGAGCGTCGTCTATATTAATAATTACATATGATATATTATTAGCTATATGATAGCTGTTATATTTTACCGTTGAAATTGGTAATTAATTAAATATAAAAAATATAATATGACATATATATGTGAGTTTTATAAATTTATTTAGTATATTTGGAAAATAATAATGTGAAATGAAAAAAAATAATAATGAAGCCGGTCATGCCCTGACAAGCCTGATTGGAAGAGATAAAGTGTAATCAAAAGCGACCTAATTTGAAGAGATAAAACTTGCACTTCTGATTAGATGACGTCACCTCTGACCTAATTTGAAGATTTCTTCCCACTCAAAAGTCAAAAATACCCATCCAACATATTTCGGATCTGTTCACAGCCCACCCAACTCAAACCTTCTCAAACCCACATCACTCCGTACCGACCCGCAACCGGCTCCGACCGAACCCGACAAACAGGACCCGAAACAAGCCTACCATGGAACAGTAACAGCCCAACCTACGATCTGACTTCGGATTCGGACCAGGATTTGCTTTTTAATTCCATCGACTTAATCATTACGTCCGCGGCAGCACTTCTTCGCCAATGGCTGCCAATTTCTGGACTTCCTCCCAATCGTACGCTTTCTTCTCCGAGAAGATCAAAGCCTTCAACCATTCTCGACTTTGATTTGGGTTTTCGTGTTTTTGTGCGCAGTAAGAATTTGCTGGAGCAGGAGCAGGTGGATGCGGTGCATCCGGCTGATAAGGAGAAGGGGATCACTCTTGAGGAGTTTAAGCTGATTAAGTTACACATGACTACTTGTAATTTTCTCCTATTCAGTCTGATGTCTGTTGGTTTGTTTTATCAGCTTGTTGCTGCTGGGTATCTTGATTTCACGAAAAAGTTTATGTCTTGGTTGTGAATTTGGAGTTGTTAATGGGTTAGAATCAGGTTGACAGTGTTGGGAAGTTAGTGTTCTTACTGATATGCTTTTGATGGAAAGTAAACTATTAGTTCTTGAACTATTTGATGTTTGTTATGAGGGTGTTGCTCATAATTGAGAATCGGTTTTTTCATCTGCTGACTGAGGAGGCTCTTTTATGATCCTCGTTTTGTGGGGATGTTTACATCTTGTATTTTGAGTTATGGTTTGGCTTACCTGTTTTAATGTCTTGTAATTTATTTCTTATCTCAGATATATGGAAGCTTGCTCAAAATCTAAAACTGCGGCAGAGGTCTGGTATCAGGCTGCTTATTTTTCGGCATAAGTTCTGTGAACAAATTAACACTTGGACATGCTGATCATCTTGTGGTGGATGAATTTCAGGGTTGTGGCTAGTGCTGTTACATACATGCGACGCTTATACACCAGGTTAGTCGGTTGCATTTTCAAGTATTTTGCCTTTGAGGTGATAATGTTTGGCTTAAGCAAGGGTTGGGATAAGAATTGAAAAACTGGAAGATCCGTTGAAGCAATTCTGGTGATTTAAAGTGAGATGTGTGAAATGGTTCTAAAGTCCACAGAACTCAACCTATTAAGCAATTTTGTCATTGGATTGAAATGAAGTTACAATTTTTTTTCTCATTTTGATGATGGATGGTTTCATCTTTAATCTTCAGTTTTGTGGTCTAGTGATTCTACATCCAATAGTAGTTGAAAAGTTGAAGGTGAAGGTATAGACTCGAGGCAGTTTACACGGAATGGGCAGAACCTATAAAAAGTTATGCTCATTGATTCAACTATTGATTTTGTCCCAACCAAGATTTCATATTCTTGATCCGAGGTTTTCTTTTTACCTCTCCAAATGATACTGTGAGAAATACGTCTAGCCTTTTGATAATGGTTTGTAGGTAAAAGTCATTATGTGCTGCAGGCCTTTGACGTTTACTGTCTTTTCTTGTCTTTAGAAAGAGCCTGACAGAGTTTGATCCACGATTAGTTATCCCGACCTGCTTGTACTTGGCGTCGAAGTCTGAGGAAAGCACAGTGCAGGCTAGGCTTGTTATATTTTTCATCAGAAAATTATGTAATATATTGTTGGCACTATATCTGATGCTATCTGAATATGATTTCTGGACAAGTTCTGATACTGCCATCCGTTGCTCATTCTTTCAGATGACAAATATAGGTATGAAGTGAAAGATATGCTCGAGATGGAAATGAAAATCTTAGAAGCCCTCAATTACCATTTGCTAGTATTTCATCCCTACCGCGCATTACCACAGTAAGTATATGATGCATCTTCTGTCTAATATTCATTGTGCCGAAAGGTTTAAGTACTCAGCCTCGTCTAGAGGGTGAATTAAGCAACCACTAGCTGTTTGTTAGGTGTGATATTAAACCCTTTAATAGATGGCGACATGAAGTAATCAAGATAAGCTGACTCACCCTTTTCTTTGTATTGTTTGCAAGCATTGGTAGAACTAAAAATTTATTGTCGTGGGGGGAACTGGAATTCAGTCATATTTGCAGAGGTGGTGAATGCCTCCGCTAAAGATTTGACTGGTGATTTTAGCCATGTAAACTGTTCTTGACAGTAATAATGAAACCCATGATGCATTTCAATGATTCTCAACCGATTAAGTTATCACTGAATATTTTTGGTCACAATCTCTTCTTGTTGCAGATTGCTACAAGATTCTGGAATGAGTGACATCAACATGATCCATATCACTTGGTATTTTATTCCTTCTGGAGTCATTACAGTCATTACTCAATGGATTCGTTTACTACACCATTTGGTTATGTTTTTATCTTGTTAGTAGAAAGCTGTAGGTTTGAGTTTATGACTTGCAACTTTTTTTCTGTTGGGGAGGCCCTTCGGATTCTAACATTTTTTAATTGTAAAAAGCATCAGACCCCAAAATTGAGATGAATTCGAGCGTTTACAGCTCTGAAGCTTTCCGTTGCTATTGTTATTATTTTAACACTGAACTCCACATGTTTGATCTGTAGGGGAATCGTGAATGATACATACAAGACGGACCTCATACTCATGCATCCTCCGCATTTGATTCTGCTAGCCTGCATATGCATCGCAAGTGTGCTCAAAGAAAATGACACCACCGCATGGTTCGAAGAACTCCGAGTTGACATGAATTTGGTCAGTCTGCGATGCTAACCACGATCACACTTCCTTCTCTTTCCGCCTTAGTGAAAATAATTTCTAGTTTTCTTACAAGTCTTTTACATCTCCTCCGGCCAATAACTTCTCTGTCTCTCTCGACAGGTGAAAAACATTTCAATGGAGATTTTAGATTTCTACGACAACAGCAAATCAGTCACAGAAGAGAGAATCAATGCTGCTCTCAGCAAACTAAATTTTTAGTCACAGTTTGTTGAGTTGATTTCAGAAAAAGCCATTCTTTTACCAAGCAAGTCTTGTGAGCGACAGGCCGTGAAGCCGCTATCTCCTTCACTTGGACTCAAAGACTTCATTTCTATAAAAACATGGAGGGGTGATATCATTTCCAGATTAGACATATTCTTCATTTCTATAAAAATTTGGACTCTGAACGAACCACCACTCAGGATCATGTGAGCCTTATTCTTCTACCAATTCAGCTATCTATGCTCAGATGCATTAATATTAATTTTTTATCTTATTTTTGTTAATATAATTAAGGGATAAATCTCAAAAATGGTCTTAAACTATCACCGCTTGCCCAAATGCGGTCAGAACTATCACGATTTTCAGAAAGGGTGCAATGAAAAAAAAATTAAATTGATTTTCTAAAATAAAATTTATCATTACATTCTTAAACTAATATTATTATAAGACTTACATTTTTGTGCGAAAATTACATCATTTGGTTATCAAAATAAACTATATTGTTTTGAGCATATAAAGAAAACGACATCTTTTGATAACCAAACGATGTAATTTTTACCCATAAATCTAAGTCTTATAATATTATTAGTTTTGGAATGTAATGATGGATTTTATTTTAAAAAATCAGTATAATTTGTTTTTCATCGCACTTTTTTTGAAAATCGTGATAGTTCTAAACTCAATTGGGTAAGCACTGATAGTTCAGACCCTTTTTAGGTTTTTACTCTAAAATTTATTACATAATTTATTTGCTCTTCATTAAAAAAATAATTTATTAGAAAACAAGTAAGTTATTTATTTTCCCAATATACTGTATTTCACAATGGTACAAACTTAATACAGCACAGGAGAAATAAGAAGTTATTTTATAATTATTTCACGCTCATTTAATACGGAAATTAATAAACGTCCAGTCTCAAATTTAGTTTACCTTGTGATATCTTACATGACGGATAATTGCACCGGGAGCCTCTGCTCCCTCAAAACGACGTCGTTTTATATAAAATATATGTCACATATAAATAGAAAATAAATTAAAAATAAATAAAATTAAATTAAAAATTAGAAAAAATTAAAAAATACCAGTTTCATTTATAAATATTAAATTAATGGAAAAATCATAAAATCATATTTTTTTCTATTTTATATCTCTTGAAATAAATATATTTAAATTTGATAAATATACAGTGATGAATATTCATATGCAATTCTGATGAATATATAAGCAATTCTGGTGAATATCGAGACATTTTTGATGAATATGGAAGCAAAAATAATGAATATAGACCATAAAATAATCTGATAAATATAAGAGCAATTCTAATGAATATATAAACAATTCTGGTGAATATCGAGACATTTCTGATGAATATGAAAGCAAAAATAATGAATATAAACCATAAAATAATCTGATAAATATAGAAGCAATTCTGATAAATATAAACAATTCTGATAAATATTCCTCAATTCTAATAAAAAAAAACTGTAAGACGTTTTTATTATTAAGCACAAAAATATGGACAATCAAAACGAGGATGTAAGAAATTGCGTTACATGACCGACCCGTGTCTTTACCAAAACCCCAATCCAAAGAGGAAGAGGAAGAGTCATTCGTCAACAAAATCGAAGGTTTCGAACCACGAAGCTTTCCGGTAAATATTTCACTTCTTCACAATTCGGACCACCCCATTTGCCGGAAAACATCCACATCAAACCCTAATCCAACTTACTCCTGTTCGCTCGCAATAAGCCGCGACAATCGGTAGGGCTTTTGACGTTCGGAATTCGCGATTAGGGCCGATTTTTGACAGGTGGAAATGCGTCCGAGCAGGAATGTTTTATCGGCGGCCAAACAGGCGGAGAAGCTGAAGCTGGACGGTAATCTTTACTTTAAGAAGGATCGGTTCGGTGCAGCCATTGAAGCTTATACTGAGGTTTTTTTAATTTTCCTTTTTTCTTTTTGTGTTTAGAGATTGAATATCAGCCTGTTATTATTAATTCATCTTTCATTTGATCCAACTAGAGTTTGCATATGTTATGATTCATTTGGGGAATTTTGTCACTGTTATCCATTCAATTCCAAGCTTTACTTTCTTGGGGTTGTTCAGGCTATTACCTTGTGCCCCAATGTGCCTGTGTATTGGACGAATCGCGCTTTATGCCATCTCAAGAGGAAGTGCGTGCAATTTGAAATTTTTTATTGTTCGGTATTTTGTATGTTGTTTTTATGATGTTGGTATCCATTTTTGATTTGTAGGGACTGGGTGAGAGTAGAGGAGGACTGCAGGAGAACTATCCAGCTTGACACTAGTTCGGTGAAGGTTGTTGATGACCTTTTTCACCTCATGTGCTATGTGTTCATTGATGAATGTTCCTTTTTTATGATTTGCGGTTGGTGTGGATGCCTGATGAATGATGCCCATATGATTATTATTCACCTCTGAGTCTGAAAATGTTACACCTGTATCAGTGAAACGAGATCTGCCATTTGCATAGGCTAAAGGTCAGAATGGAAGAAAAAGAAAGTGGGGGTAATTGTGTTGATTGGGTTTATATGACGATTGTAGTATTTCTGTGTACTCCCTGGTAAGTGGTAACAAAGCTAGGACTTCACGGATCTTATTCCGTTGCCTCAAACAACTAGGAAATAAAGGGGTAGAGTGACTGAGATGAAAGCCATACAAATCGCTACTTGTTTGAATGCTAACATTTTGGGTGTTACCAGGTTCCTATCTCTTCATTGTGTATTGCAAGTTACCCGTAATTTTATTCAAGGTTTGAACTTTACAGTCAGGCACACTCTGTTTGCATTGATAAGGCCGCATCCGCGCAATCCGCGTGGCTCTCACATGTAGTGGTGATAGTTTAAATAGTAAATGAGTATACAGGGGAGACAGTTATGCTATGGAAGATCACTTGAAGGGAATTACTACCGTCTCATCTTGAGTATCTCTTCTTCCATTCTTAGGTTCCATTAGTTCTTCCTATTGTATAGTTCTCATATTGAGTCAAAATAGTATGATAGTAAATCAGCAAATATTTAGAGGAGACGCTTACATTGTAGAAGATCATACGGAGGGAACTGGTACTCCGTCCTCTTGACATCTCATCACGTAGTCTTAGGTTCCGAGGGTTTTCCGCCTTTTGTGTCAACCCATATCTTGTATTTCATATGTATCCTCCTCTGAAGTCAGGTTCTGTTGTTTTTCTTTCTTATTTGTTATTCCTGCTTTTGTACATCCCTGTCAAAGGGAGAGGCAGAAATATTTGGGGGACCTAAACTACAAAACATAAAATGTCTTACAAGCTGGAATCAGTAAGAAAGAGATGAAGCAAAATTATATGCTTATTATTTCAGTTGTCAATTACATCCCATTCAGCACTCTGGATAACTGGTAGCCGACTTCTCCAGGGCCTTCCTGGGGACTAGTGACTGTAGCCCATTTGCTAGAGGATGTGTGTTCAGTCCTTGTTTCTTCTTACTAGCTGGTTTTATCGTGGTTTCAGAAGGTGTAAACGGAGTAGGCGTTCTTCGTGGAAGATGACCTGTTCCTTGGAAGAAGTATTTCTCAAAGCAGATCAGTAGGTCTACTACTGTTACTTGCTAGGTTCCCTTTTACCAAAGCTTCGAAGAATAGGAGTATAATAGGAATGGAGGAGGAATTCTCCTGCACTGTCAGTTAGTCTCCTGCTAAAGAAATTATATTTCAAGTGGAGTCTTCAATGGTGATACTTAGTACTTGCTTGCAGTAAAATTTTCTTTTTAAGAGAATGGGAATGGATTGGGTTTATTTCCTTTCGATTCTGTTTCCTCTCGTTGTGAATACATTCATTATTTTCATGTTTTATTTATTTAATCGTCGGCTTTTCTTTCTGCGCTCTGTGTCAATTGTGCCTAATGTCTGTCTTTGCTTACATCTGTGTAAAAATAACTTATTATTTTTATTTTCATTTAGTAAATTATCATCACTCCTACTTTTTGCAGATAAGTGTAAAATACAGAATTACATGATTCGTCAATTTATATTTTGGTATAACAATTCATTGTGACACTTATTTCTGCATGACAGGCACACTATATGCTAGGACTTGCACTCCTTGAGAAGGAAAAATATGCCGAAGGAGTCAAGGAACTAGAGAAGGTATGAATCGATGTCTTTCTGATTCGTTTTGCAGGGTCGGCTTTATTCACTCGCATTCCCACACTTGTAAACTTTTTTAAATTTGAAACTACCTTTGGCATATATTTGGGGATGCTTCTTGAATATATCCTTATCGCGTACCATGCAGTTTGTATTCAGTGTTTAGGCTTCGGGATGCTTTACTGGCATCATCTTTGTATTTATTATTATTTGTTGGTTGTAATAGAATTTTCATTCCTTGATAAAATCTATATTTGTATCTCTGGCAATGGGAATTCTGCAGGCATTGGATCTTGGACGAGGTGCAGACCCTAAAGGCTATATGGTGGAGGAGATATGGCGGGAACTTGCTAAAGCTAAGTATTTGGAGTGGGAGCAAGCTTCTTCTAAGCGCTCTTGGGAACTGCGGAACTTGAAGTAAGTTTAGGTCTTCTACATAGTTAAGTTGGTTCAGAAGACGCTACTATCTGTATTCCATCACAGTCACCTCCATTGACATCCTTCATATGTTGAATACAGCTTGTTTGGTTGCCTTGTTAATGCAGGGAAACCTGTGAATTGGCTCTGAAACAGAAGCACATATTTGACTATTGTAATACTGAAGGGTTCATAGATGTAAATGCCAAGTCTAAACAGGACCAACTAGAGGCTCTGAGGCAAGTATTTAACAAAGCTGCTGAAGCCGACACACCAACAGAGGTGACTTGTCTCAAAACTGGCCCATCTTTGTATGTTCGATTCGACATTCTAAGTAAAACTTAGCTGGTTTCCAGATACCTGACCACCTGTGCTGTAAAATCACTCTCGACATCTACCGTGATCCTGTCATTACTCCTAGTGGTATTACCTATGAGCGGAAAGTGCTGCTGGACCATCTTAACAAGGTAACTAACCCCCTTCTTTTCATTGTTTCTGTCGACTGTATCCTAGAAGAATAAAATGGTATGTTTTGATTATTGAGTCCAGCAGTTGTTACTCAGTCGTCTATGCGCATATCTTCGACAGGTGGGACCCTTCGATCCAGTTACAAGGGAACCCCTCTACCCATCTCAACTCATACCGAACCTCGCTGTCAAGGAAGCTGTACAAGCATTTCTAGACCAGCACGGCTGGGCTTACAGAATTGAATGATGGTGAGTACATATCCAATACTCACATGCCCAGAGCTCCGCTTCCTCTGCAGAAACACGTCGTTGAAATGTGAAGGATTTTCTGGGTTTTTATGCTTGTCTGGAACTGTACATATTTACTCATGGTCTTGCCAGAGAGCCAGATTGCTGTGTACAGTCTTGCAGTGCTCAAAAACACACTTTCACCTAAGGTGATCGTTGGGGCTATGTTTGAAACCTACAGGGCCTTTTTATACTTCTCCCGAACTTCAGGGGTTGAAACGTAATTTTCGCGAATTCATCCACAGGACGACACGTTTTTGACTGTACGCATTTTGGCCTTGATCGACACACGCAAACAAAACGCACTCCGCTCGCCACGTGTACCTAAAATGAAGTTTAAGAATGAAGTATTGAGCATATTTTAAAATAATATCCAATTGGTGACGACCGAACAAAAAATCATCAAAGAAGCACCTTTTGCGATAATAATTACAATTCAATGCCCGCCTCCTCATCATCAAGCTCACTGTTGCAAGCTTCCATCATCAAGCGGAGGATGATCAACGACGCAGAATTGATTATCCCGACGAAATTTCTCTCTCTACGTCTCGCTGTGCAATGTAAGCCGCGTTAAAGCGCCAGCTGTGAAACCCACGGGATTCTCTGATTGCGAACAAATGTTCAGCGACCGGGCCCCGCACGCCTCCTCCTCCTCCTCTTTTTCCACTTCATCATCTTCCATGTTACGCATTGTTGTCTGTTTGAGAGAGTGAGCGAGCTGTCATGGCCAAGCCGGGGGCGTCCGAGGCGGATCCGGCCGGCAGGCTCTATAAGGAGTTGAGGAAGCTGGTGGAGGCGATTGTCGGCGCCGACGATGGCGTGGATGCCGTTGATAAGGCGAGGGACGTGTTGTGCGCCATTAGGGATTTGAGAACGAGGAGGATGCAGAGATCGTCGTCGGAGACGGATATGTCTGTGAGGGTTCGTCCGGAGAGCGCTTCGGTTCCCGACGAGTTTAAATGCCCCTTGTCGACGGAGATTATGAAGGATCCGGTCGTCGTTTCCACTGGACAGGTTCGCTCACTTCACCTCAGCTCCTAGCTTGTTCATAACTTTCGTCTGTGAACGATTTTATGGTCTGTTAGGTTTTCTTGGACAATGAGATTTGGGAGACGAAAACGACTACCAGAAACTGCCTTCTTGTCCTGATGTGAGAGTCAGACAAGTCTGCAGTTATGATTGAACTCAGTTCTCATCCTGATATGGATGTGAATCTTCATCACTCGTGTTCTTTCATCTCATTATGTTCCGGTCTACTGCATTAGTGCGTATAGCTCTCTTCCGGCTGTGTTTAAGCCAACTCTGTCTTTCTGTTAATCTGCTAGCTGACGCTAGTTGCATATGGATTAGTTGTTCTTGACTTGTGTTTGTTTGTCTGGCAGACTTATGACCGGGCCTCTATTCAGAATTGGCTGAAAGCGGGGCATAGGACATGTCCAAGAACGCAGCAAGTTCTGTCGCACGCGTTCTTGACGCCTAATCTCATGGTCAGGGATCTGATAGAGAAATGGTGCCGGAGCAATGGGGTTATGGAGTCACTAGAAACTTCCAAGAGACCGGATAATGGAGCTGGTGCGAATGGAGCTGACCGTGAGCATTTTGTTAATCTGCTTCGGAAGATGTCGTGTTCATCTGCCAACAGTCAGAAAGAAGCCGCGAAAGAGTTGAGGTTGCTCACGAAAAGGTTGCCTTCATTCAGAGCGCTCTTTGGGGAGTCACTTGATTCCATTCCACAATTGGTTAGTCCACTCTGTCCGAAGAACCCAGGGGACAGCAGATCTATACATCCTGATCTCCAGGAGGACGTGATCACTACCGTCTTAAACCTGTCAATTCATGATAGCAATAAGAAGCTTGTTGCTGAAACCCCCAAGGTGATGTCTGTACTCTTAGATGCCTTGCAGTCTGGGACTATTGAGACAAGGAGTAATGCGGCTGCAGCTCTTTTCACATTATCAGCTCTTGACTCAAACAAGGTTCTTATCGGCAAATCAGGCGCACTTGAGTATCTCATCAATCTAATAGAAGAGGGAGAGCCTCTGGCTATGAAAGATGCGGCCTCAGCTATATTTAACCTCTGCATTTTACATGACAATAGAGCGATTGCGGTTAGAGACGGTGCAATAAGGGTAATTTTGAAGCAGATCATGAACCGTGTGCATGTAGACGAGTTGGTGGCTATACTAGCGATGCTTGCTAGTCATCCGAAGGTAGCAGAGGAAATGGAGGATCTTGGAGGTGTTCCTTGTCTGCTAGATATAATCAGAGAAAGCCCCTGCAATCATAACAAAGAGAATTGCATTGCTATCCTTCATACAGTTTGCCTAAGCGACAGATCATTGTGGAGAGAATTAAAAGAGGAAGAGAATGCCCGTGCAACCATATCTCATCTTGCTCAGAGCGGCACCTCAAGAGCTAAACGTAAGGCCAACAGCATTCTGAGCCGAATGAACAGGACTGTCAACATCACCCACACTGCATGATCCACCAACAGCCTGAAAATTAATTTCCCAGCAAAGTGCTGCCTGCGGTCACAGATTGCTTTGCTGGAAGCATAAAGCCGAAATGGTACCTCAACTTGGTTATACAGCTGTGAAACAGAAGGGTATTCTGCGACAGATATCAATATTATCACGCACCCCGTAAATCCTTACGACAGCAATCAGTCATGGCGTCTTTGTGATACAAGGATGGCTCCTTTTGGTAAGAGAAACCTGTTTTTGTATCATATATGTCGTAAATAAGCTGCTGTGTGCATGTTTCATAAGAGTTTCTCCACGAATCTGCAAGTCTTTTTTATGTATATAAAAACTTGGATATCCTTATTATGGATAAATTTTCCGTTGCGACCTTTTGCTGTTCTAATTTTGCTTGAACTTGTTATTTGTTCCTAGCATGTCTTGAACCGGCGCATTACCTGAAAGCAAGAGGTAAAGGTTGTGAAGCTCCAGGTTAAATATTTTAGGGGTTGGGTGCTAGGCCTCCTCCAATTAAGCGAGTGGTTGAATGTGGTGAGGACCAGAACTCGCAGTGTGAGGAAGAATGCGCCACTAGATATGGGAAAGGTACCCGATGCCGGTGCCTAACTAACTCCTTCATGTGTCGATCTCATGTCACGTTGAAGGTAATTAGACGGGACCATGTTGTCTAGGACTAGTATTCTCAATTCACAGTACGAACTTAGATAAGAGTTTATGGCAAGTCCTATGAACGTGAGATGCCACCTTCGTGTCCGACACCCTGATGCAGACACCCAAGAGAAGCTCTCGGGTCTACGTCCATGTGACAATGGAGGCAAGAGCAGCCAGCTAGTCGTTAACGTGTGACTCAGCAGGGCCTGATATATGTATGCCCACCCACCTAATCCCTGTTTTATAGTATCGAGCTACGACACGACAAGCCATCAAGAATATGCTCTACTGATAAAAATGGTGATTTCACTTCTGAACTCGAATCCTTTATTAAAGAGGAATAAGTGAGCAGGTAAAGCACTGGCTGGCGCTGTAGGTTCAGATAGAAAAAGCAAATTCTTCTTCTTTTTAACCTTTACTTTTCTGCACTGTTATTACCGGGTATGAAACAGTAAACCGAACAAAACTGATACCGGTTCGTAATTTAATCGGTTGAACCAACCGTCTAATCTGATTTTTTTCTTTTTTTTTTGTCGTGGTTGGTATGAATTGACTGGGGACAGAATAGCGGCAGGATTCTGAATTATTGTACCAGAACTGGGGGCTGGTGGGATAAGGCACTTAAAATATGTCTGGGGGAGCTTTCAGTTTTTTACAATAATAATTGGAATGGATTTTGGATGTGATGATCTGGTGGTGCTGTGGCTGGCAGTTGGCGTCTGGTGGTAGCTAGCTAGTGGGGATTCGACTTGTCTGTTTTGCTGGAAGCATGACATGTCTGGTGGCATGTTGTGATATATGATTTGGACTCCAGCAGTGGGACTTATATGGGAGCCTCTGCTTCCAGCATACGCTCTCCCATCATCATCTCAAGCGTCAGGTGATGGACTTTGTTAGAGTGAGTTTACTGCCCTAGCTTTGGCCTTAGCCACACTAGTTTGATGTTGTTCACGTGACTGGTTTGTGTTAATTGAGGTTTTCGTTGCCGTTATGGCAGTGGGCGAACATATTCTTCTCGGAGCTCAATTTGGTGATATTTTTGTTCAAAAAGAATGCTTTGAGAGGAATCGGGCAAGAATCAAGATGGGCCGTTGTTGGGCCAAAGGACAAGATTGGGGGGATATTGGGCTTATTATCCGGCTACATTTGGTATCCAACACGACTGAAGATATATAAATTTAAATGAATATATAATATAAATTAATGTCTCTATATTATTATTTATAAAAAAGCCTCTTATTTAGTAAGTAAATTAGTAAGTTGAAGTTAATGAAAAGATAAATCGAACCATATGATTTGATTCGGTTTGATTTTTTCAAGCTAACAGTTTGATTTCAAAATTTTCAAATCGATTATGAACAGTTTGATTTGAAATTTTATAAAAAAATCAAATCAAACTGAATCGTTACACCCAATTTCCTGATGGCAAGTAGGTCTTCATTACATAATATGTGTTTTCCAAGACAATAATCATATATTTGATTGTTACTAGTGTTGTAACTAGTTGTAAAAGTGCGAGGGGGTAAAATTGTGATAATTCTTAAAAAAAAAAAATGAAGAGGGTGAAGTGTGAATCATGACAATCTTCATAACTTGATTTCTTGATGATCATATGTGTGCATTGTAATTTATAACTAATAAAAAAAACTAACTATAAATTTCATTTCAATTTTCTATTCTCATTTTTCTTTCCTCACTTTTTCTAGCTAAAACAACCATAGAATTGTAACCCTCACGACGTCCGCAGTTTCTAAAACGAATGACATTTCCACACATGATCGTGCCAAAGGACATGATGAGACAAGGCCAATCTCGTGAGTCTTGTAATGAAAATTCATTGTAATTTATTATTATAATATTACTTTATCTTTTCTTCTTCTTTTTTTTTTAAGCTTCACCTCTGGGTGATCAGAAGCCGCACACCCCATCCACCGTGATAAAGATCAACAAGGTGTCGCTCCCAGATACAACCCTAAATATTTTTATTTATAATAGAAAAAGAAAAAATATATTTTTTATATTTGTAATTTAGTCTAAAATTTAATTTTGAAACCTCCAATCCAAAACAATATATCTTAATATACTCAAATATAAGTCATATCCATCAAAGTAAATAAAAATACATTAAAATAGAAAAAAAATCAAAGACATGTGACGCTAAATTCAAAATTCAACTGGGCGCGGGACGCATAGTAACACTATGTTGATAAAAAAAAATTTTCAAACTCGTGAATTAAAATTTCTGGAACTGTCAATCCACATAACACTCAAAAAGTGAAACCCATCTTATCTATTGATTTGATGAAACACCTCGATTCTATATAAAATGATTAGTTTCACTGAAAAGAAAAAGAGAATGGATTTGAAGAGAGTGTCAATCCTTGTTAAATCGTTCAAGAGTATTCACTACAACCATTGTTCTAAAACGCGGCCGCCTAACCGTCAGGTGGCCGCCTAATCTCTGGGCGGTTCAAAAACGCCCCGCCTAGCCGCCTAGCGCCTAATTATTTTATATATTTTATTTTTAAAATAAAATTAAATTTTATAGGTATAATTTTATAATTAATTATTAAATATATTATTAATTTATATAACTCCGCCTAATCATCCGATTAATCCTTCCGCCTAATCATCCGATTAATCCTTCCGCCTAATCCCCACCTAGCCGATTAGTCCCTAGACCCCAAGCCAACCGTCTAGGACCGCCTAGCGCCTTTTAGAACACTTACTGCAACATGAAGAAGGTTTAGAATTCGAAGTGTGTCGATGATGGATGAGAGTAGGTTGCTCATGTTTGCCGACACACAACGTTTATTTAATTCTCATTTTCGCTTCATATGTTGTCGCATTGCAAAAAGACGATATGGAAGTGGAGTCCACTAAGGCTTTGTTTGGTTTAGGAAAAGTTTCTTAGAAAAGAAAATTAGGTGGGAAGTTAAAAGAAATTTTTTGTTTGATTTAGATGGAAAATTTCATGAAAAAAAAGTTTGATGGAAAACTTCATGAAATTTTTTGATTAATAACAATAAGAAATGACAATTTTCTTTAAATTTTCCATGTTAAACAAACAAGTGAAAAATGAAATGGATTCCGTGAAGGATTTGATTTTCTTTCTATTTTCCATCCAATTTTCCTTTCTATGAAACTTTCCCCAAACCTAACACACCCTAAAGTTGTGTTTGGTTTAGGGAAAATTTAGTGGAAAGAAAAATGTGGAGGAAAATTGGTAAAATTCAATGTTTGGTTTATATGGAAAATATGAGGAAAAGAAAATTATGTGGAAATTTAGAAGGAAAGTTATGGTAAATTAAAAGGAGTTTTGAAACTTTTCACATAATTTTCCATTCTAAACCAAATAAAGAAAAATAAATGGAATCCATGATGAATTTCACTTTCCATCAATTTTTTTTCCTACAATTTTCCCTACACCAAACACAGCCTAAGAGATTGAGGGCTTTAAGGGTAAGATGTGGAAGTGGACCCCTTAGCACTCACTCTCATCGATTTTTATCACACAAAATCTGCAAGCTTTGTCAAGTGAATTTTATTTGGCTAATTGTTGTAAGAATTGTATTAAGAAGTGTTTAGTAGTGACATTCATTATTTTTAATACATATGTGTCAATAATAGATATACTCGAATGTAAAATATTATGTGTTTTTTCCATCATTTATATGTATTAGTAAGGGTGTGTTTGGTTTAGGGAAAATTTGATGGAAAGGAAAATGTGGAGGAAAATTGATAAGATTCAATATTTGGTTTAGATGGAAAATATGAGGAAAAGAAAATAATGTGGAAAGTTAGGAGAAAAATTAAGGTATATTAAAAGGAGTTTTGAAATTTTTCTTCAAAATTTTCATTATAAACCAAATAAAGAAAAATAAGATGGAATCCATAATATATTTCACTTTGCAGCAAATTTTTCTTTTCCTACAATTTTCCCTAAACCAAACACAGCTTAGGGTGTGTAAATTTGGATTGTGGTTTGAATTTAGGTTGGATTGTTGCCAGCCAAATTCAAATCTACTATAATAACATTATAGGATGTCGCGCTCCAGGCGGTTATGCTCCCCCTCCCGAATCAAACCGGTTCGGTTCAAAATCGGTTGGTTCGGTTTGAAATCAGTCAGTTCGGTTCGATTTGAAATTTTAAAAAACTGTTCGGTTTGAAACGGGTAGGTTCGGTCCGGTTTGAAATGTTGATAGTTTGATTGCGGTTTCAAATTTTAAAAAACCGATGACTAATAATTTGATTCAGAATTTAATTTTTACGAACCGAATCGAACCGAACCGAACCCGTCGATTCGACGGGTACTCTACCTAGTTCAGTTATAATAAATTGATCAAATTCAAACACAACCCAAATAACTTAACTCATCCCAAACCAACCCAATACTTCATCCATATTCAAAATTTTCAATTTGGATTGAACCCGGGTCAACCCACTAACCTCCATTAATAAAGAAAATAAAGAATAAAAAATAAATAACAATAAAAATTAAAAAAATAAATATCAAACTTAAATATTAATATCAAAAATATAAAATATGACATATACAATATAAAACAAAACAAAATAAATAATAAAATGAAAACAAAAAACTGAACAAATGAAAGATGAAAAAAAAAGTTGGTTTAGAATTTTAGATTGTATTTTGTAATTTGTACTGTGTTTTACGATTTGAATCAACATAAATTTAATATTCTCATATGCCCGATTCAAAATTTGTAACTCAAAATGAAACTCTAATAAGTTAATTCAACCCAAATCAAATTTATTTGGATTGGGTTTTGGGCCCAACCCAAATCCTTTACACCCGTATGTGCTGGTGTGTGCGCTAGGGGTGAATGAAATGATGTGTCTTTTGCTAGCATTTTTCAACATATTATCAGAGTTTGTAGTTCAATTTGGAACATGCATATGAGATATGAGACATGTGTTGATGGTTAAGGTCACAAGTACATGTACTCTAAGTACGAAGAACGCTGAAAGATGATGAGTGTGTCTCATAATGATACGAGTAAGATGGTTGGATTAGAGAGAGTCGCAGAGTGATAAAGAAAACGTAGATTGGAATCTAGCTAAGGAGGTGGAGTCGAACAAGCGCACTTACAAACAAGTCCATTCCTTAAAATCACGGCATTGTGAAATAATGATTGTTGAGTAAGAAGTTATTTGAATAAGTATCCCACACCGTCAAATAAATAAATTAAAAATTAAATTAAATTAGATTATAAAATCATAATTTACAAGTCCATTCCTTAAAATCACAAATCAAAATATAACGTAATTGATTCAAGACTTTGAGCTTTGGTATTGTCACAAAAATATAAATAATATGAAAATAATTGAGTAGAAATGTACAAATGACATAAGAGGAAGTGAAAATGATTGATTTGCTAAAACTTGTGCTGTGTCCATATCTGAGATTAAGTCCACTGCACTGTGTTATCTACTCCTGATTGGATACGATGGATGCCGTGTCCTCATCTCCTGTCGTGTCCCCTGTCGTCTCTATCCTTATCCTCGTCAACGAATTATCTCGTCCACGTGCGCCATGCCCTACCTTGTTTTCCTTAAATTCACAACCACACGACCTCCATTTTCCGCGTACCTTATAATACTATCTCAGTTGTCCATATATATATAAATCCAAAATCGAACCTCAGTCATTTCCTTACTCTTTCAAATTGCTAGCCGTTTACGTAATTAAATACCTTGCTTTCGCCCGCTGTTAGATAGTTGAGTCGGTTCAGAATCTGGTTTCAGATAGTAGAACTGGCACTGGTTACATATATCTCTTCAAATAATTAAAAATTTATCTGTACGAATCTTGAATTGCATTCCTCCTCGGAATTTCTCGATCCCGGAATGATGAATTCTCCAAGTTCTAAAACAAAAAAAGTACTTTGCTTTAGTTTATTGCTTGCAGATCAATGCGACGAGATAATTGGTTGTAGTTTCGTAATGGAATACAAAATGGTAGCGTTTTAGTTTTTAACAGTTAAAGTGCCGTATATTTATGAAATAATATTATTTTACTTTTTGTTTCGGATCTAATAATATCAAGCTAAATATTGAGAACTTAAAACGATGCAGTTTAGTTCATATTCACCAATTCCTCATTGACATTTGTATATTAACTAAATTGATGAGATCATCGGAATTTTATCCGACAAAATTTGTTTTACATTTTTAGAATTTTTTATTTCTTTAATATATATTTTTACACACTCATTCATCCAACTCTCGGGAGATGGGATTCAAGTCCTAACAAAGTAACCACCGCTGACCCCATGACAGACCGGATCAAACCCCATCACCGCCCTGCACTCCACCCTCCACTTCCCATCGCCACCGCAGCCGACACCCGGCAAGGCGTTAACGGTCCGACGGTACGGACCAAACCACTTCATCTGCATGTACCGGTTCTTCCTCCAGGGAGGAAGGTGCAGCCCCCTGCTCTTCAGCGACCTCTTCGCCGCATCGCTCATCAGCTTCACCACCTTCCTCAGCTGCGCCTCCTTCCCCACAAAAGTCCCACCAGGCAGAAAATTTAAGAGCCGCTTGTAGGCCTCGGTCGGCCTGGCGATCTCAAACTTCGCAGCGAAGTCCAGGTCAATGAAGTAGCGAAGCTGTTGACCAGTACTGTCTTCTTCAGATGAGTCGACAAGCACGTCGATGAACTCGTGGCCTCCGGAGACCAGGCCGCCGCTGGTGGAGGCATCCCACTTGGTCTTACACACGGCTGCATTGTGTCCCAGGCTGCGGAGGCGCGACATCACTCCCCGTAGAACCACCTGCTGCCGACAGCTCCCCAAACCGCGAAACTGAAACTGAAGCATCTCCAGCGCGTGTTGCACTCCCGACACGAGCAGGTCACGGTACTGATCTCCTCTGTCTGCTATGAAGACTCGGTGCAGCTCCTGGAAAGAGTCGTCGTCGCTCAGGTCAACCGTAACTGAGTTGAGTCGCCGAGTTGACTCAGTATCGTCACTCGTTGCAGAGCATTCCCCGTCCTCGTTTTTCTCCTGGCATGACTCCTCGAGAAAACAGTCCACCAGGTCAGACAGCGACAGAGAATCTCCGTCGATGTCCGCAGCGCCGTCGTGCTCGCTCCCGCTACTGGTGTAGTAGCTCAGCTTCTGCTGCTCAGGATAATAACCAATGATTCGCGCCCTGGCTTGCTCATCCAGCTTCATCATGTAAAACCCAGAATTAAACCAAGCTTGGATGTGTTGCTGATCAAGCGAGCATCGCGGCTGGCTGTGCTCTAATCTCTCTAACGAATCATATTATAATATAAACAAACCCTAGCCAGCTAGCCTGGGTTTATAAGCTATAGTAAAGAGAAAGGGGTATCTGGGAGAGTATCAGGAGGAAGATACTGACGGATAGCCGGCGAATATTCGCCGGGACTCGAAAAGTGTTAAGGGCTTGATTTGAATGACGAGACCAAAGCAGATTTGCGTCGGTTTGAGGGAGAAGAGTGGTGAGAGGATATGCTGATAATATACTGGTATGGGCGCCGTGGCTGACTATCCACATCGGACGGTTTCAAATAGATGTTAGAAATGACACGTGGACGGTGGAGACTTAATCACACATGGGTGGATGGAGATCATCCATTTAGATGGGTGTTTTTGTTAGAAAACGACATGGTTTGCAATTATGCATTCCATCATTCATTAAATAAGGTATAAAAAATAAAAAATCAAAAAAAATAAAAGAAGTAGAGAGAAACTTTAAAAAATTATTTTAAAAGAAAAGTTCAACTAAAAATAAAAATAATTAATTCATAAATTTATATTTTATATTCATTAAAAAATAGTTTATTCATCTCATGAAAATAGTATCTCATCTGATGAAAATAGTATCTCATCTGATGAACATATTATCTCATCTGATGAACATATATAATTAAATCTGATGAATTATCATCTGATAAACATATCATCTCATCTAATGAACATAATAGCTCAGCTGATGAACATATTATCTCATCTGATGAACATATCATCTAATGAATATATCAAACCTGATGAATATAATAGCGCACCTGATGAACATGTTATCAAATCTGATAAACATAGTAACTCATCTTATGAACATATCAATTCATTTAATGAACATAGCAGCTCATCAGATGAACATAACTGCTCATTTGATGAACATATTATTAAATCTGATGAACTTATCATTTGATGATTATAATAGCTCATCTAATGAACATATCGGTTCTATGATGAATATATCATCACTCAATGAACATAGTTAAAATTAAATGAACACTACTGCAACATATTAAATTTATTTAATAATTTTTGATTTGAATTTTTATAAATCAGGACAATATATATTTTTTAATTTTTCTGATTTTTTCTAATTTTTTATTTATTCTTTACTATTTATTTGAGAGAGGAATTAGTGTTTAATGAAATCCACCCAAAATTATATTGTTTTCGAGAGAGAGCACCCATCTATCATTGTTCTGCACCCAAAAATTTGCGGTGGAGACTGGGACACGTCTGATTCTGGAGTGTTAGAGAGTAGTGGGGGCGTAGCACGGGGAAGCACGTGGGTGTGTTTTATGATGTGGGCTCCACACTGATATTAATCATATCATTTCTCAAGAAATCACACAAAAGTTTGTAGTGGAGTTTGGAGTATTTCGTTTCGGTTAAATAGATTTTGGTTTTCTCACTTAGTGAAAATATCTAATATGAGGCTTTAATTGGAAGAGTTATAATGGATATATATTAAATATTTAGGATAATATTAATTATCAAGCTTCAAAATTTTCAAGGAAGAAAGTGGGGAATCATTATTGATCCTCTTTCGAAAAAAAAAAAAATTATCACGCTTCAAATGGGAAGTGTGATAATTGATACTCCCTCAGTTTTTTTTACATGTCACTTAACTGAATTTTTTTGACCACTTTTACTTGTCACTTAATAATTTTTGATGCATATTTAATATCAACAACTACCTTAAAACATTAAACATTAATCACTTCTTTATCATAATCAATCAAAAAAATCATTCATCACTAGTAATAATCTATCAATTTTACTTTTTGCATGATTTTTTAAAAAAAAACACCAACCATTCACTCATTAAATTTGTTCAACCGCTAGCATTTATTTCACCTTAATTTACTCAAATTAATCTTAAACGACATGTATTAGAGAACGGAGGGAGTATATATTAAATATTAGAATATACCAATCACAACACTTACAACTTAAAACATGGTAATTGACAAATAAAGCGTGCTGATTGCAGAGAAATTACCACGTGTCGGTCGACACCAACAATGGGGAGTCGCCACGTGACGCGTTGAAAAGTAAAAAAAAAATTTCAAACCAATGATAAATCGTCGTGTGTAATTTTGATTTTTCAACGCGCCACGTGACGACTCCTCATTGGTGATGTCCACCGCCACGTGGTGAATATAGTCCACCCAAGAATCAATTGGTGATTGCACATATCACCCATGTGTGTGAAGTATGACGATTGCTTAAAGGTAGGTGTGTGAAGTGTGGTAGTTAAACACAGGTTTGTGAAGTGGGGTTATTGCATAAAAATATAATACGAAATGTGGGTCATATGTACATAGAGATTTGAATGTTTTATTTAATGTGGCTGAAAGATTTGTGAAAATGTGATTTATGACAATTTTAAGTTGACATGACACAAATCTAATATGACATGACACAAACCTTTTTTTAGATTTGTTTGAATAAGGGATGCCTTTAAAACGACGACATGTTGAACTACTCTTAATGCGCATGAGTTGGCTCACGGTGATTATGAGTTCTGACGCCATTATCAAAATTTAGAAAGGTTTATAGCCTCTGACCATAAAAAAACGTATCATATTAAATTTGTGTTATTATACGTCATTTTCATAAATTTTTTTCTCACGGTAAAACAAATATTACATAACAATTTCATCAAAAAGATTCAGCAAAATATCACTTATTATGTTTCAAAATTGTAGGCATGATAATATATTTTTTTAGTTTTTAAAATGTGTATTTCTACCTAACAACTGTTTCAAATAATTTTTTTAAAATCTAATCGCAGTTTAAATAATGGTTGAATTTAAAAACATCATTTAAACTAGAAGTTGGATTTTTTTGTATACGGTCCTATCACTTCCACTGCAATTTCTAATATAGCTTGGATTATTTCTACCGTTGCAAACAACGGTTTGCTAATACCGTTCTGGCAAAAATAATTTATTTTGAAAAACAAAGTTAAAGCGAAGCTAGATAGGAAAATAAAGTGCACAAAACATTCATTTATAAAAAATTCTTTAGTTAAGTTTGAAATTTTAATTAAGAAAAAAAGGACATATGGGGTGACATCTTATATCAACTAAATATGATATTGAGAAAAATAATTAAAGTTTTAGTATTATTTTTAATTTTAGGAGTTATAAGGTAGCATTGTTTGAGGACGTTGAATTCATAGAATTTTAGAGTTTTCAGATTTACATAATTTTATGGTTACAGGGGTTTTACGATTTTCAGTTGTACGGGTTTTATTACTAGAATTGTATAGTCTTAAGGTATATATATAGGATTGAGAAATTCCTGGTAGATGTGAACTCACCAATAAGGTGTCACCACGTGGCACTTTGATCAGTCGTGTGGGGCGTTAAAAAGTTAAAAAATTTTCACAACCAATGAGAGATTGTCACATATTACTTTTTACTTTTCAAAGTGTCACGCGTCGATACATTGCTGGTGGCAGTCACTCTTCCATACTCTGGGAGCACCTACTCCTTCAAACGACGCCGTTTTAAATTTGATTAAAACGGCGTCATTTTCTTTATTTCCTTCACGCAAGATCAAAACAACGTCATTTTTTGTGTTTAATATTAACCAGATTATTCATCAGAATTGACTGTATATTCACCAGAATTGATTGGATATTCACCAGAATTGCTTATATATTCACCAGAATTACTCTTATATTTATCACATTATTTTATAATTTATATTCATTAGTTTTGCTTCCATATTCATCAGAAATGACTTAATATTCACAAGAATTGCTTATATATTCACCAGAATTGCTTATGTATTCATCAGAATTGCCTATATATTCACCATAATTTTATAGTAATTTGGAGCATCATAAAAAATCATAAAATAATCTAATAAATATAGAAGCAATTCTAATAAATATATAAACAATTCTGATGAATATCATGACATTCATATGAATATGGAAGCAAAACTAATGAATATAAATCATAAAATAATCTGATAAATATAGGAGCAATTTTAATGAATATATAAGCAATTCTGGTGAATATCCAATCAATTCTGGTGAATATATTAAGCGGATATAGACCATAAATAATCTAAATAATATATAAGCAATTCTAGTGAATATCGAGACATTTCTGATGAATATGGAAGCAAAACTAATGGATATAGATCATAAAATAATTTGATAAATATACGAGCAATACTAATGAATATATAAGCAATTTTGGTGAATATCTAGACATTTCTGATGAATATTGAAGCAAAACTAATGAATGTAAACCATAAAATAATATGATAAATATATGAGCAATTCTAATGAATATATAAGTAATTCTGATAAATATTTAATAAATTCTGGTGAATAATCTAGTTAATATTAAATTAATATAGACTATAAATAATCTGAATAATATATAAACAATTCTAGTGAATATCGAGACATTTCTGATGAATATGGAAGCAAAACTAATGAATATAGATCATAAAATAATCTGATAAATATAAGAACAATATTGATGAATATATAAGCAATTCTGGTGAATATCGAGACATTTCTGATGAATATTGAAGCAAAACTAATGAATGTAAACCATAAAATAATATGATAAATATATGACCAATTCTAATGAATAAATAAGTAATTCTGATAAATATTTAATAAATTCTGGTAAATAATCTAGTTAATATTAAATTAATATAGACTATAAGTTAATCTGAATAATATATAAGCAATTCTGATGAATATGGAAGTAAAATAATAAATATATACCATAAAATAATCTGATAAATATAGAAACAGTTCTGATGAATATATAAGCGATTCTGATGAATATCGAGACATTTCTGATGAATATGGAAGCAAAACTAATGAATATAGACTATAAAATAATCTTATAAATATATGAGCAATTCTGATGAATATATAAACAATTCTGGTGAATATCCAATCAATTCTGATAAAGAAAGGGATTAACACGTTTTTATTGTTAAACACAAAAAAATGACGTCGTTTTGATCAAATTCGAGCAAATCGACGCCGTTTTGGTAAATTACAATATGAAGGCATGTATAGGATCAAATAAAACGGCGCCATTTCGATTAAACTCAAAACGATGTCGCTTGAGGGAGTACCTATTCCCGGAGCATGTAAGAATTTGCGGCTGGTGGTGTCCACAGTGTTCCCCCAAGAATTTTTCATATAGGACTATGCTCTAAACATCCTAAAACTCAAAAATATAAAAAAAATTTGCAAAATAATATTATTATGTAAAATCCATACCTAGATTATATGAAATGTCACTTCATATCCAATTAGTAAACAAGTTATCAATTATCATCAATAGTATAGACTCAATAGAAATAGGTTAAATTATAGATCAAATTTGTGCAACTACTTTCATATATTACATTTATTAATATAATTTTAATAAAAAAAATATAAAATAAAAAAAATTTGTTCAATGCACATTGAATCGAATACATACTATTTTTCAAAAGAATAAAAAAATTTTGTTCAATGCATACTGAATCAACTAGCTGCCCGCATTTTGCGCCGGGTCTTTTTTTTTGCTTAGTTTATTTTGTTATGTATACTAAATTACAATGATTCATGGATGGACTGAGAGCACCTATTTAGATGGGTGTTCTCGCTTGAAAACGACGTCGTTTTACTTTGTTTTCATTAAAACACTTAGATTTAACTTTTTTAAATTTGATGAACATAGTACATCATCTGATGAATATATCAGCTCATCTGATGAACATAACAGCTCATCTGATGAACATATCAGCTGATGAACATATCATCTGATGAACACAGCAGCTCATCTGATGAACATAACAACTCATCTGATGAATATAACATCTGATGAATATGCAGCTCATCTAATGAACATAGTAGCTTCTCGGATGAACTTAACAGCTCATCCGATGAACATAAAAGCTTATCTGATGAACATAGTAAATATGAATGAGTGTTTTAATGAAAACGATACAAAATGACGTCGTTTTCGAGTGAGAGCACCCAAGAATTTGTGACTAAATTAGGTTTAAGTAAAATTTATATTTACTATTAATCACAAGTATTTTTATATTAAATAAAATTTTATTAAACATAAATAAAAGTTAATACGAACATAAAAAAATTATATTGTAAAAATATAAAGATTAACTAAATATTCAAAAAGAAAAAGTTTTTATGAATATGAAGTTTATGAAATAAAATCAAGGCATTGACTCTGCTCTTCTATGTGCAAGTTGCAACCAACTTCATAATTTCAATAAAAGATAAGAAAAGAAGAGAAAACTATATATTTTATAACAAATGAGTACCTTAAATTATATATTATTATTTTTTAAAAAAATCACTATTTTTCATCTTGATTTTTTAATTACTTGCTAAAACTTCATTAACATTGTTTCGTAGTTTGTTGGAGATGGATGAATTCTTCGAAAAGGATGATTGCTTGCCAGGAGTAAACTTCTGAACATTTGATATTGTTTGAAAAAATAGTATCATCATAATATAAATGTATCACTAAAATACATATTAAGTCAACGGTTATATAATTATATAATTATCACACCTCTCTAAGTTAATTTACACTTATAAATTCTGGTACAAATGATATGATATGATTGATTTAATATTCGTGCTGAAACTATCATGAAATACGTCACTTATCAACAAAGACCGATCTTTGTCAATGATGTTCTCCTCCCTAACAGTTTAACACCTATGAATTCATTTCCAATCAATTTTTTATAACATCTAGAATTTTGTTCAACATTTGGACATACAAATAGAGTACAATTGACTATTATAAAATGAATTGATTTTTACCATAATTTTATCTTAGACGTATTAAAAACCGATTTCTCAAATTGTGACCACTTATCTCCACACAACACAATCAGATAAAATTAATTTACACACACTTGAATCATCTTTGGGACAAATAGACAATTGATATATATGACATAAATAGTAAACATACACTTTTCAGGAAATGACATGCCTCTTTTCACATATGTGATATTCAAACTTGCCATCTAATTTTGAAATTTTACCGGTACAAATAGTGCAACTCTGGTATTGCAATAACTTGTTTTCATCAATAGTGTGATTTTTCATTTTGAAAATTAATCCATTTTTTTAAAATGTATTTAAATGAAAATATAAAATAATATGTTACTTTATTAATAAAATTTAAACATTTACATATTACACAACAACACCCATCACATACCTTAAACGAATAAACATCATTATTAATGTTCATTATTTCATCAATTATGCATTGTGTGATTTGTTTAATACCTTTTTCAAACTCCACCACAAAGAAATACATGACATTGATAATGTAGTTCATCGCATCAACAAATTTTACATGAGCATAATTATTTTTATTTCAAAATATTTATAAGATTCAAATAACTAACAAAAAATAAATATCTCTCTCATAGAAAAAGTAGATCATGTTAAAGGTTGAGATATATTTTGAGGAAGCTTGAATATTGATCTGCAATATATATAAATATTCACACATAATTAGTAATAAATTATTAATTTGAAAAGGTAACTTTAAAAAAATTTAATATTATTATTATAAAATGACATATTACACAATCTTAATATTTGTGACAATCACTATGATCAAATTTAATGTTTGATTGTAGAGCTACTTACACATATTATTTGTTATCTTTTTTAAAATGTTATCTTGGGTGATATACACTCAAAAATAAAGGGCATAACATTAACATTGATAATATTAATTATAACACAATTTGTATTAATATATTAATATTTTTAAAACAATATCCAGTTTTGATTTCAATTTTTTAACGTTATCAATCTCTTCAACAACCTCGTGTTATGCACCAGGTTTTTGTTTAAATTTTTGTGTTTTATTTTTTATAGTTATGTTTAAGTCAAAATTTTATTTAATATGTATTATATTTTTTTTATTAAAGTCTATTTTTGTAAACATAAATAAAAAATAGAAACAAAATCTAAAATTTCACAATAAAAATTATAAGGATTAACTAAAGATTAACTAAAGCAACAAATTTTTTTCCCAATAATTTCAAGCTATTTTTTTTGAATTTTTATTTGTTGCCTATTCTAACAAATTTTCTACTACATATTCTATATTTGATAATAAAGTTTTATTGTTACCTTTTTTGTTAGGACATAATTGTCATAGAAGACATTTTTTATATTTAAATTGTACTACGGTTTATAAAAATAAAATAATTCATACAAACTGAAATTTAAATATTCAGATTGTATTATGAATTCATCATAAACAATTAACCACCATAAACCCTCAATTTGTAATGTTAAGAAACATGAACTTTCTGCATCTCCTCTAGCAGAGGCTTAAGATTTGAAATTGTCTTGACCAGCTGCTCTTTTAGAATTCCCATTTTTTTTTTCAAGTCTTAATTTTTCTGCACTTGCCTACTCATATGCTCCATTCTCTAAATGCCTCTACTCTACTCTGACCTCAATTTGGAGTCTTTTGGAGACAAATGTTCATGAAACACATCCATCTGTCTGAGGGACATCACGAACTATATATATCTGAACTTTGAACAAGAATCTTTAGTACGAGTAAAAGTTTCCCTCCAAGAGATTGAAAGAGCTATAAAGCAAGCAGTCTAGATCTTCTGCATTCATTTTGTATTAAAAAATACCTCTTCGTGAAAAATATCTCCTAAACTAAATTTATTATAATATACAAGTACAAATTTCACAACAGATTATAAATTAATCCAGGTCAAAATGTGGATACATGGGTAAGTTTGCAGGTTGATAATCAGTGTGTAATAACCTAAAACTCTTCGAATGGGTGTTGAATGAGATGGTCAAGTACTTGACTTTAAAATCAAGTATCTTGGTTCGAATCTAATGGCGGCATCTAATTCCACATTTATAAGTACTCATTTGTAGCTACTCCTTGTAATGATTAAAACCGGATTGGATCCTTTCTAATAAAAAAGTTAAAAAAATTAACCCAAAAGTCACAAAATGAATGGTTGAATGGAAAATTTGCAGTGACAAAAAAAATTTAACATACAAAATTTAGGCTGTGTTTGATTTAGGGAAAATTGAGTGGTAAGGAAAATGTGGAGGAAAATTGGTAAAATCTAATGTTTGGTTTAGATGGAAAATATGAGGGAAAGAAAATTATATGGTAAGATAGAAGGAAAATTATGGTAAATTAAAAGGAGTTTTGAAACTTTCTTTCAAATTTTTCAATCTAAACCAAACAAAAAAAATAGATGGAATCCATGATGGATTTCACTTTCCATTAAATTTTCTTTTCCCTACAATTTTCCCTAAACCAAACACAGCTTTAAAGAATAAGAAAAACACTGACCGCCGATTCTTTCTTCATCTCTTCATCGCCTTCCTCAGTATCAGTACAACATTTTGATGACGATATTGTGGGAAAAAGTAGCCTTGGGCGAAACTACCTAAAAGAAGAAAATTCAACTGCTCGGCTTCCATCATGTGTAGCTGCCTTCTGCTCAATATGTAACAAGGCTTGTCGGACACCGAACAACAATACTCAAAACATTCACATGTAAGCAAAGACATCAGGGAAGAATCCATCAAACACATACATTGGTCTCCATAGCCTCCAGCTTGCTTAACTTGGCAAACATATTTCCATAGAATTTAGCCTGCTTCCAATCAGAGATACATCTATCTTCACTATAGTCTGCAAAACAAAGACATACATATTGCGACAGCACTATCATTTGGACGCTTGTAACCTTCTCCTTCGATTCCTTCAGTGTCTTTTTCAGCACTTTCGTGTCATCTGTTACATCAGTAACGGTCTTCCACGAGAGAAACTTCAGTTCTATCTGAAGCACTGTTGCATTCGGAGGGATGGCGGCGCCAAGATTACCAGAAGATGACTGCCCATTCTCCCCCAAACCATCTGATCATAAAAATATTGAAATTCAGAATATTGAAGAGAGAGATAATGTAGATTCCTTATACGATCATGATCAGCAAAGACGCTCACATTGTGGCTTCACTTTGAGGAGAACCTTCTCCCCCTTCTTCATAGTTTTCACTGCCTTTGCCAAAGCCGTGCAGAGTTACGTGACCAATATCCTTGCACAACAAAACTTTACTCCTTCAGCTTTGGCAACAACTATTCCATCCTCCAACTTCACCTCATAGTTCACTGCATAATTGCAACAAGCACTCAGCAAGAAGCTCGATCAACAGCACAAACAATCAGCCCACAAGCTCAACATGGCAACGAGACTTACCAAGCACTTCATCAATGCTTTTAGGGTTCTCCCACTTCTCAGCCTCAACAATCTTCTTCATAACACCACCATCCTTGCAGATGTCTTTCACGCTGGTCCACATTGGGAGGAATAGTGGGTGGAGAGCCAGACTCTCCATAAGCCAGCTCAGCTGGAATAGTGAAGAGCGCATTCTCACCTTTCTTCATTGTCTTTATACCCACATCACACCCCTTCATCACTTGCCCTACAAACTCCATGCATTAGCAATAATACTCAACAACATCAATCAAGCCTCAAACATCCAACCCAACTGCTGCACTCAAATGACACCAAATGTACTCAGAATATGAAATAACAGATCACACATCATACCTTGACGACCCAGCGTGAACTTGAGGGTATCTCTGCCGCGGCTGTAATGGAACCGCGTCCCATCAGGCAAGGTCCCAGTGTAATGAGTGTTGGGTTAATCTCAGGTTCGTTGCAGGTCTGTCACTAAAGTCCACGATCGATGGGAGTCCTTCCAACATTTTAGGGTTTAGGGTTTGGTCTCCGTCGCTGAGCACCATATATATTAGTAACGATAGAGAAAAGAAGATACAGTTTTTACGTTATTCTCTGTCAAACAAAATTCAGTTCCAATTCTGAAATAAGGTGGTGCTAAAGTGATCAGAAGGCATCTCTTTCAGAAACCCTCCATGAAGAATATCACATCCTCACAATCTGCTCCTCATCCTCTGCTGCATCTGAAGAAGTGAAAGACAAGATGTCTTCAGCCTCAAACACTAGTTAGTATGTAATTCCGCACTCAGTTAAGTGTTGATATTGTTAGACTAAGTTAATAATATGATGTGTTTAATTATAAGTCTGATGATTATTCAAATCTAACAAAAAGCTGCAAGAACGTAACAAATCCAACCCTCAGCCCAACCGTGAACAAAACTCTTTTCTAGCAGAATACAAGAAAGCATGTTTTTTTTAAAACCTCGTACCTTCAACCTCATTACAGACGTGGGGAGTATTCCAATCCCAACCTTCACCTTCCTTCAAAATCTTCTTCTTAAGCCCATGTTTCCCGATCTCCTTCTCCTCCCCGACCTTCAAAACCACCGCCGGGACATCGTCCGTCAGGTCCATGTCTGTGAAGAACGCACGGGATCGACCGCCAGGTCACCGGCGACTCATTCGGAAAGACATCGCAGATCGGAGAAGAAGCAGGAAATAAAACTCCAATTCTGATTTTCCTCTTCCAATTCAATAGATACCACATGCAGGCATATAACAACGCTTATATAGCCTGTTTAGCAACAACTAATTAATTACAATTACCACCCACTATCTAAAACTTTCAATATTTAGACCCCTGAGTTGTATTAACTAACAAGTCATAGCCTATCTCATCACACCCCCGCAAGCTGGACGATGGAAGAAGTTTGACACGACAAGCTTGGATAGAAATAAATATAGGAGATCTTTTGACTGCGGCTTCATGAAGAGATCAGCAGGGTGCTCAGCAGTGGATATGTGTTGAGGTAGAATAAAGTGTGAAGTGACTCGTTCCAATGACAATCTTTCTTACAATTCTTATTACTTTTCGGTCAGAATTGTTGTCATAGCCTATCTCATAACAATGTCGCTGCCCGTCATTTCGTTGGCCGACGGCATGTCAAAATCCTCATTCATTTAGGCTATGTTTGGTTTGAGAAAATTTAGAAGGAAAGAAAAGACCCATTTTATTTTACTCTTGGTTGGTTTTGGTTTGAGGTGAAAAATTTCGTGGAAAGTATTAAAATATTTTCTTCTAATTTTCTATCAAATTTTTCTTTCTCTCAATTTTTCCAAGAACAATCACAAAAGAAAATGAAAATGGAAGCTTTTGGGTCAGATTCAACTGAAAGTATTGAACGAGTCAGTCGATAGTTCACTTTGACGTGAGTATGTGAGATTTGGGATCATATTGAAGTCTATGGAAATGAATGATACCGACTGAGCGGTCTCAAATATGAAGCCGCAGAACGCGATGAACTGATCCCGAGCGAATGTGAAAGCGGTGAATTTTACTTTGGGCAAAATTGATAAGCGAGACCGAGAGAGTATGAAATGTGTATAGAGGTCTGGAGATAGAAAGGGAGGTGAGGTTCTAGAATGCTCTGCTCAACTGAATATTTTATAGAGCATGGTTTGGTCGAGGAGGAATCTAAGGGGGATTGTTGTTTGACTCGGATTTTTTATATGCGCAAAGATTAAGCATCACAATGATGGGGTGGGCTGGATTAGTTGGACCCCATCATGTTGCTTAGTTCGATTTTGGTAGATATCGTTGTGGCTGTGTGCAAGCAGTGACATTGATCCATTACATTGAGGGAGTCAGGGTTTGTCAATATATCTTATTTAAATACATAAGTTAAAAGGAAGGGGATCCGGAGATTTTTATTTTATTTTTTTTGGACAAAAGATGTGCTTTGCGTTGAGAAAGGAAGAATTTATAATATGGAGAACAAAAACTGCTGGAACCAATTAAGTTCCAAGCTGACTAATAAAGAATATAAAAAATAGCTAAACTAGTAAATGATCTAGGTTGATTTTTCAAGACCAGATGAAGTTAAATCTAGAGTGTTTGATGCAACTGATATAGTTAAGCTTTATAATACCATTCCAATTTGTAGACTGCAAGACTTAAGAACTGCAGAATGGGATACATTTAAAAATGCATTAGTTCCTGGCTTTCCAAATGCGCAGGGAGTCGAAATCACTCTTCACTTAGGCAATATCATCCAAAGTTCCATCCAAGTTAGCGTACCTGACAAACATGTCTGTGAGCTTGCAGGGTGTCTCCTCTTGCATGCGCAGGGAGTCGAAATCACTCTTCAACGTCTGGAACTGTTCCTCCTTGATGCGATCTACGCCGACGAATCTCGTCTTGAGGCAATTTCAGACCTCCTTCGTCATCTTTTTGTTTGCCACTTGCATGAGGAGATCCTTTGGGAGAGCTTGGCAAATATGCGACCTCGCCTTCTTATTCTTTTTCGTGTCGACGGCCTCACCCTCCGCCGGTTCGATTGCCTCTCAGACACCCTGATGTTCCTCATGACTTGCACCCGAATCATCCAACTGATGTAGTTCGTTGTCGTTAGCTGTGGGTACATGAACGACCCACCATCACTTTTCCACAAGGCTTCTCCACGAACAACGAGCGACATTGTATTGAATCGATGATACTTAGGCCTAAAATTAAGAAGCTCTGATACCAGATGTTAGGCACAGGATCAATATCTCACTGCCAGATATATGTGGCAAAACTCTACTAGCTCACACTTCACTCATAAAAGAGAAGAGAAGAAATTGTTGATATTGAGAATAAACACTCGTATTT
>NQLW01000068.1:334346-357938 GCA_002312845.1 Kalanchoe fedtschenkoi
AACACCCCAGCGAAAAACCTCCTGCCGAGCGACAGATGGCCCATTTTGCATATGTGTGTCACAAGACTGCAAAATATGCTTATTATTACAAGAATTACTTAATAAACATGCTCATACGTCCTCGTATATATATAGGAAATCCAAGAAACCAAGGCTCGTCGAGGGTGGTTTTCACTTTTCACTTTCCAGTGTGCAAGCCAGTTGATCATCTTGTTGTTGCATGAGAAATAAATGAGAGCTCATCGGCCACCGGGTACACAATTTATGACACTCCATCTGCCCACTTCACCTCCTCCCCCTCGGATCACCACAAATATTAACAAATCTCATGCAATTATGTTGTTTCTTTGACTTTCATGCCACCATGCATGTTTCCCTCTCTCGACTCGCATGTTAATTATACAGACTGTACTCAATAAAGCTAGATGTTGTTCTTGTAGGCTTTGATGACAAGGATAGGTAACACTCACTATCAGGAATAGTATTCCATATATTTCCGGTAGCTAGTCAAAGCAATTTGAAAGTCAGGATTAGGGTGAGGGGCGTCAATCTTGCATGGACATGGCATGGAAGAGATAGGCCTTTGTCAGAGACAAGTAATTAAGAAGCTAGGGTTAGGCTTGTTGAAATCTGTTGTATGCCCAGAATTTATGCATGGAGGGAAGTTTAATGCACGTATGAGGCTTTGACAGACAAGTAAGATCCTGTATAATATTAGATGGGACAAGGCAGAGCACCCATCGAACCGACGAATTTGGATCGGTCCGGTTCGAAAAAAATTAAAAATCGAATCAAATTATTAATCATTGATTTTTTGAAATTTGAAACCGAACCGATCCACTAACGTTTGAAACCGAACCGAACCAACAGGAACCAAACCGAATCGACTAATTTCAAATCAAATCAAACCAAACCGACTGGGACCGAACCGAACCGACCGGGAACATCGCGACCCTCCCAATCCTATTCTGTTATATATATATTAAAAAGATAGCCTCAAATATTGTCACTTTGTATATTCAATATGGTACTATTATGTTCTCAATTCCACCGGCTCTAGCATGTGGTTTTGCCGTAAATAAAGAGAAATATTAAATGGGTTTGGGCCTATATGGATTAAATTACTCGATTAGAATTATTTAAAGTTTTGAAAATAAGTGAAACTTAAAAAAATTAAATTAGCATATAAAATAATAATGCACCGTTAAAAATAATAATACTAAATAAAGGTTATATAATTATCACTATATGATTTGTACATTTTTTTTAAAAAAATTACCGTCATCAAAATTTGAACTTGTGAATTAGATGATGACTGTCCATTAGTTAATCACTAAACTATCACTTTGGTGGCAAATTTTTTTTTAGAGTGATTATTTGGGCTTTTATATCATTATTAGATTTTTATTATGATCTACGAGTAAAGGCATCCGTCGTCCCGACGATTCGGTTCGAAAAAAATTAAAAATCGAACCAAATTATTAATCATTCCTTTTTAAAATATGAAACTGTAAACCGAATGATTTTTTAAAATTTAAAACCAAACCGAACCGAATCAAATCCAATCGAACTGAACCGCCCGAGAGCGTCGTACGGACACCCGGGTGATCCTATTATATTATATATTATGATGTATAATTATTATTTATGAATGAAATTTAACATTTTCAATCAAAAAATCGTAATTTTATCACTCCTATTTACTATTTTTTTTTCACTTTCTGGTATTTTAATTTTGATTTACTATTCATCTAATTCAATCAATTATTAGTCAAAACACAATTTCTGCAGATGCGTACTGAATAAGACGACGGCAACCGCCACCGGCTCGCTGCAGCATGACTCCAGCAATAACACTACACTGATCGACACTCCATGGAAATCAGGGAAGCTTTCATAAACCTTGCAAGCTTCGTATTAGAACATTTTAGACTTTTTATGACTATTGGCTTAAAGTCAATAAAAGATGCTTTTTATTAATTCAAGGCGTCTTGAGGTTATACATACTTCTAGAAGTATAACACTAAGTGTTTTGGTTCCAGCTAGGATGGTTTTTAAAGCTCAAAGTGTCGGATTTTTATTCCAAATTGATCCTTTCTGAATTTTTATTTTTTCGAGCGGCCTTTCGGTTAGAGAGTTATTTGGAATAATTTAGTTGGATTCAACCGCAATTTAAAACCGTGTCTGAATTACTTCTAATTGTATTTCAAATCGTGTTTGGAGGATAAATAGACTAAACATTTGCTCAATACAAACGTGCCACAATCGCGGGCTCAAACCGCATTTGGTTTAAGCCAAATTGTCATTTCATAAAGTGGTTGGATCTTAAATCCAATCGCCTTTTGAAACTGCGGCTCAACTATAAACTCACTTTCTGTCTCCTGCACATTCGAAAATGAGCCATCAGCAAAAACCGCAACTAGGGGTGTAAATTCAGTTATTAATCAACCGAATAAGAAATTTGGTAAACTAAAATAGTATCAATACATTAAAACTAAAATGAAATTTTCAGCATAGTAGAAATCTCCATATGTTCTCTATCAATAGAAAAGTTTGAAAGAAACATGTTATTTTTAGCAATGGCCACGAATCAACGAACGAGAAGAACATAATTCAGAGCAACCAAAATTCATAGGCCTAAAAATAGAGCAGCCAAGATCAGAATTCAGAACAACCACACCAAATACCAGAAACTTTTCACCATTAAATAACCTTTTTTCAAGGAAGTTCCTGCTCATTGATAACTATGATCTTGGTAACCAGAAGCACAATTTTACAAAATAGGCATAAAAAATAAAATATATACAGGCAGATGTATCCAAAGATGGTCCTCATTGAAACATAATCACAGTTATGCTCAGCTAACTAGTGTCTGATGTGGGGGCTTGGAATAGCACAACCTTATTCGAGAGGTACATGGGAAGACCAGAAGCAAGTGAGGAATTTCCATACATAATCAGTAAGCCATACATAATTAATTAATTATACCTTACCAATCTGCTCAAAACAGAAATCAAAGTGAATTGAAAGCAACCTAGGTAATCAAATAGATGTAGAAAAACAATCACAAGGCTTACAATCTACAAGGATGATGAAAGATAAATATACAGATATCTGCTGCTCAGCTCAAGCCCGGTCTGGATTAATTCTCGGTCAGTCGGTCTGGTGTTCGCAGAATGCAAGAGGGCAAGAGGCGACCAGAGGTTTTCGATGCGCTGAGTTGATTCTCACTTTGCCGCTCCGCCACTTGTCCGTCATCCGGTGTCCGCCTCCCCAGTCGATTCGATCGAAATGGGCAGATTAGGGCAAGACGCAAGACGAAGAGAGAGACTACAAGAGCTAATACCCGAGAGGATTCAACCGCATAAGGAAAAACGACGTAGTAGAGGTGCTGTTTTATTTTTTTTATTTAAATTCAATTAATCGGTTAACCAAATATGTAAATTTATTTAATCGTTAATCGAATTGAATTTTTTAATTAACCAAATTTGGTTAATCACTGTTAAATTTCTCAATTAACTTATTTCGATTAACGGTGTTAAGAACACCCTAACCGCAACAACAAACGCGCCGCTTTCTCATCCTCCTACTCATCTGGTATGTGCTGGAGATATATAGTGAGTTTAAGGATGAGCTGGTGTTTGTAAATGTGTTTGGCTTAAATCCAATCAAGGTTTCAAAAGGCGGTTGAATTTGAATTCAACAACTCTTTGATATGATAGTTTGTTTTAAAGTAGACGCGGTTTGAAACCACGATTGTGCCACGTGTGTATGAGCAGAATGCTTAGTCTAGTTACTTTCCATACACGGTTTGAAACCATAATTTTGAAATAATCCAGACACGATTTCAAACAGCGGTTGAATTCAACTAAATTATTTCAAACAATTTTCTGACTGAAAGGCTGAAAACAAAAAATCAGAAATAATCTCTAAAAAAAAATAAAGAGTAAGTGTCGTGGGTTCACAACTTTATTTTTAATCGCCCTTGGGGTAGTTGAGTTGGTCATGATGTTAGACTTAAGTCATCCGGCACTTGGGGCTGAGGGTCTCGAGTTCGAATTCGGGCATGTGACAACTCAACTCAAAAAACCTGAGGTTTAATCCGGCCCCAAAGATACGGTTCCTCAATTCAAAAAAAAAAAAACTTTATTTTCAATCGATGCTTTCTCCTTTTCATTTTCGCATAATCAAGTGGGCTGCGTTAACGAGCCCAGTCCTTACTGGACTCCACCAAGAATTTGTTCGTTGCATTTAAACAACTCATTTCATAACAAATATTTCATTTATTTATTAAGTAATAAAACGTATTGGATGTAGTCTGGCGCAATACAAAATAATTAACAAAAAGAATTATTCATCTAATATTTAAAATTATATTAGTGAATAAAATTATTTAAGTACATTATTTTAACAAATAAAAGTATTTAAAGGATTTTTGCAAAATTAGTTGAGAGTGCTTTGCATCTCGTTTTTTTCCAGCCTTTAGGTAGGGCCCATTATAAAAAAGCTTGCTACTTACAAGTGGCTACTCCATCCTCTTATAAATATTATTTAAAATTAATTTAGATAGATTAAAATAAAGGTAATGTTAGCGGTTGAATAAATTTAATCAGTAGGTAGTTAATATTATTTTGAAAAAATTTGTACAAAAAGTAAAATTGGTAGATGATTACTGATAAAGAATGTATTTTTTATTGATTATAATAATAAAGTGATTGATGTTTGATATTTTAATATAAGTATAAGTATATGTATTAAATACATATTAGAAATTATTAAGTGACAAATAAAAGTAAAAAAAATTCATTTAAATGACATGTAAAAGAGTACAGAAAGAATACATAATTTTTACATAAAAATGTGTGACATCCACTTGCCATCATGATGGCAGAATGGTTATGAAATTGAATGAGTAAGATTGGAGGATTTATTTTGTTTACTAAATACACATGTACTGAATAGGGAATGTCAAAACAATGTATTTATTCCATATTTTTTTATTTAATGAGATTTCTTTTTATGATTGACAGCATTAAAGCGTAAAACTGGAAGACAAAATATTCACTGATACTTTTAAATTAAAAAAATCGTGAGCAAAAAATATTATAAAATTTTAAAGTGGCATGTTTCTACTTTTTTGGCAATGAACATTTCATTGCGGTGCCTGACGGTGAATTTTCTGAGTAAAAATAAGCTTCAATAAATGAGATTGCAAAATCAAATTGGTTAATTAATTGCATAATCTTTTTTTTGGATATTTTGTAAAATGTTATAAAATTCTTGACCAATGTTTGGTAATTGATTACTGAAATAAATATATTGATAATTATTTCATTTAGTTAATTAAATGCTCACTTAATTCTCATAATACATGGTCATATCAACAACATCTATTAAAGTATTTTTTTATTAACAGATCATAACAATCTTTTATTTATAATTAAAATATGATTTACATACTGAAATCGCCTTTTGCAAACATATACAAATTCAAATACGATTGTGAATGTATATCATTATTCATATAATTATCGAACTGTTTGAGACAAAATGGTTTAAGTTTAGGGTTTGTTGCCTCTCTACGATCTTGGCTATCGGTGAGAAGAGATGGTGGTCAAGTGATAACCTATCATTTTTGTGATATCCGATTCAAATCTCATTTGTGATTGAGAGCATGAATTTTTTATTTTTTTTAAAGATGGTGACTGATCTGAAATTTGGTTAAATTGGGGAGGAAAGTTTGGCCAACTTAAATAAAAATAAAAGAATGCTAGTAAATGATTTAGTTCTAGATAAAACCTTAATTGTAGTGCATAAATTAAAACTATAGATTTTAATAATTATACAACAGCCCAAGATATAAATTGATTAGAAATTTTAAATTTAGATAATGAAAATCGTAATTTTTAAGACGATGATAATCCATTAACTCTTTTGTCATAATTCTACTTTCCATGACGATGATAATATATTACTTTCCAAAATTTTATTGTGTGATGAATCTCTTTTTTTTATATTACTCTCTTGAAAATGTAACCTAAATTAATAAGGTCTACAAAGTGAAAAAAAATAGATTTCATGTTCAAAACTAAAAGTCCAAACATGGAAAATTTTAAAATATACTCCCTCTATCCTCTTTTACATGTTACTTAACCTATTATTTTGTCCACTTTTATTTGTCACATAGGAATATTCAATGCATATTTAATTTCAACAACTATCTTAAAACGTCAAACATTAATCACATCTTTATCATAATCAATAAAAAAATCATTTATCACCAGTAATCATCTACTAGTTTTACTTTTTGCACCAACCACGCACTCATTAAATTTGTTCAACCGCTAACATTAACGTCATCTTAATTACTCAAATTAACCTTAAACGACATGTATTGGAGGACAAAGAAAGTATTATGGTAGGATTTTGGAGACGTATATAAATATGACCCAGTGATATTTAAGTTCACACTTCAATACAACTTGATTGATCTGTTGTTTGAGATGAAAATGGTTAAAGCATATGCTTCTGTTGTTGTCTTCGTGATCCTGGCTCTAATTTCTCCTCGTAAGTAAATTTCTCAAGACGTTAGAGTACGATGTTGTTATTTACTCAGAGCGTTAGGCTGTGTTTGGTTTAGGGAAAATTGTAGGGAAAGTAAAATTTGATGGAAAGTGAAATACATCATGAATTCCACCTTTATTTTCCTTTATTTGGTTTAGAATGAAAAATTTGAAGGAAAATTTCAAAACTCTTTTTAATTTACCTTAATTTTCCTCCTAACTTTCTACCTAATTTTCTTTTCCTCATATTTTCCATCTAAACCAAACATTGGATTTTACCAATTTTCCTCCACATCTTCCTTTTCACCAAATTTTCCCTAAACCAAACACACCCTTAAGAAATTCATTTATTCTGAAATATGAAAATTTGCAGTCGGTGATGCGAGTGCGTGCTCGAATGACGATGACTGTGTATTCGTGTGCCCTATCTACTGCTTTGGCCCCAACACTTGCGAGCTTGGAGTGTGTCACTGTCGTGACTGCGATGGAAAGAGCCGCAAGGGGAATGGCGGTGGTGTCGACGATTCTCATTCTAAATCTGGCTCGTATTTTGTACTGCACTGAATTATATGGATAATTTTTTATGACTTTTTATAAAATATTTAATTGCATACGTATGTGTGTTTTTTTTTTTTTTGAATTTAGAGAATTCAATTTTTTTAGATCAGAATATAATTGTTGGGGCGGGGGATATTTGGTTAATTTGATTAGATGAATATATATTTATTTTTATTTAATTTTATTTAATATATTAAATGCTCATTTAATTCGTAATGCATGGTCATATAACTCATATTATCAATACATGTTAAATTTTTTATCAACCGATCAGAATGATTCATAATTCGTGATGCAAATATGATATACACTCCTACTCTCCTTTCCTAAACATATACTCCCTCCGTCCTCTAATACATGTCGTTTACGGTTAATTTGAGTAGATTAAGGTGAAGTTAATGCTAGCGGTTGAACAAATTTAATAGGTAGGTGGTTAACAATTTTTTGAAAAAGTTCGCGCAAAAAGTAAAATTGGTAGATGATTATTGGTGAGGAATGTATTCTTTATTGATTATGATAATAAAGTGATTAATATTTGACATTTTAAGGTAGTTGTTGATATTAAATACGCATTGAAAATTGGTAAGTGACAAGTAAAAGTGGACAAAAAAATTCGGTTAAGTGACATGTAAAAGAGGACAGAGGGAGTATAATATATGACCAAAAGTGAATGTATTGTATTGTTCAGTCGTATAATTAATTCAATTATTTGAAATGAAAATGGTTAAATTATAAACGTTAAAAAATGATTTTTTAATAATAGTAAAATGTTATTAATAAAAATAATACAAGAAAGATATCCTCCCAATCTGTATATAAAACAGATCAAAACTAAACATAATTAATTTATTTTTTTAGCATATGACCTATCAGAAACACAAAGAAACCATCCAGATCTCACAATTATGGAACGCGTCAATTAAAATCACGTACCTAAATAACCTCTAACTGCCAATGTTCTTGGACTTGTAATCAAAATTAATATGTTTTCCTAATTATCTTTACAAAATAATACCATGTTTTGAAGCACCTATTTTTGATTGCCTTTTGCTAAGGAGGTGCTGCTCAACACTCCAATCAAGTTTGACATTATAGACTCAGAAGAGGCGTGATTGATCAGAAGTTAGGTTGAATTGGAAGGAGAGTTTGACTGATTGAAAAAAAAAAATTAAGAATGTAAAAAATATTTTACTTTTAAAACAAAAACTTAATTATAATTCATAACATACAATTATTGATTTTAATCACAAATTTAATAATTACATCTGTCCATGACTCAGATTGATTAAAAAATTTTAAAATGATAGTTACTATCATAATTTTTAAGATGGTGATAGTATACACATTCTTTTTTACTTTTTCTTTCAAGGAATTACTTTATGATGAATCCCTTTTCTGACATTACTCTCGGAAAAGTCCATCCTAAATTAATAAAGTCTAAAAAGTAAAACATGAACCTAAAAAATTGAATATTAAAATATAAAAACCCGAAGAAGTAAATATATGTCCTAATCTTTTTAACTTCAGAAGTATGTAAATAGAAGCAGGATTTGACAAACATTTATAAATATGACCCTGTGTTGAATCATTCAATACAAAAATAAAATAAACGTATTTTAAAGTCGTATAAACTATCCAGCGAATTGAGATGAAAATGGTTAAAACTTCGCATTTTGTTGTCATCTTGATGCTCTTGGTTCTAATTTGCCCATGTAAGTAAACGTCACTAGTTCGATTTTTATTTTTCATTTGACCACTGATAGTTGAATTAGTGGAGGTCTGTCTATAAAGTTGACACCACATCGGATCACGAATTCGAATCTGCACTTGTCAATAAAGTGTCACACCTAAAAAATAAACAAAAGAATTCAGCAATCAAGTTGTGTGTGAGTTCGCCAAGCAATTTTGTTTGGAAAAAAATTGAGAGAAAGATGAAAAAAATGAGATGAAAATTTTTGTTTGGTTTTTTATTAAGTTGGAGATAGAAAACTAATAAGAATTAAAAATGGTTACAATTAAGTGTATTTTAACATTTTCTATAAAAAATTTCACCTCTAATCAAACACGGGACAAGTATGATGAATTCAATATAGAATTCATTTTTGCACACATTTGTCCTTCTCTCAAATTTTACCAAGGGTTGAGACTGAATGAAAAATACACCTATTTTGAAATATGAAAAAGTTGTGATAGTGTTTTGATATATTTGCTTATTTTGCAGTTTCCAGTGCGCAATCCTACGCGTGTTGCACAGACAACGATTGTATACCCCTGTGTTCGGTATTTTGTCGGGCCCCAGTCACATGTGTGCAAGGAGTGTGCCATTGTCATGGTTGCAGTGCCAAACGCCGCAAGGTCAATGGCGGAGTCAACAAATCCCAGTTTCAATCTGGGTCGTATGTAATACTAAACTAAATTATGAATGAATTAATATTTGCAGTATAATAGCATATTTAGTATAAAATATAAAATGTGATATATTATTAATGATAAGGCAGAGTACCCGTCGAACCGACGGATTTGGATTGATCCGGTTCTAGAAAAATTAAAAATCGAACTAAATTATTAGTCATTTTTTTAAAATTTGAAACTGAATCGATCCACTAACATTTATAATCGAACCGAACCAATCGATTTCAAACCGAACCGAATCAACCGGAACCAAACCGAACCGACCGGGAGCGTCGCGATGCTCCCAATCCTATTTTGTTATATATATAGATGTGTAAAAATTTTTTTTAATCAATTATGATGGTAAAAAATAATTTTTGTAGTTAGTAAAATACGTGATTATATTAAATGTGGGAATTATTAAGTAATAAGTAAAAGTAGACAATACTCCCTCCGTTTTCTAATACATGTCGTTTAAGGTTAATTTGAGTAGATTAAGGTGAAGTAAATGTTAGCGATTGAACAAATTTAATGAGTGGATGATTGATGTTTTTTTTTAAAAAAATTCATGCAAAAAGTAAAATTGGTAGATTATTACTTGTGATGAATGATTTTTTTATTGATTATGATAAAGAAGTGATTAATATTTGATGTTTTGAGTTAGTTGTTGATATTAAATACGCATTGAAAATTGTTAAGTGACAAATAAAATTGAATAAAAAAATTCGGTTAAGTGACATGTAAAAGAGGATGAAGGGAGTACATACAGGGCCGGCCCTAAGGGGTGTGCATGCGGTGCAACCGCACAGGGCCTCCACCCCAAGGACAAAATCCTTACTTAAAAAAGGCCTCAAAATTTTAGAATTCTCTCTTCAAAAGACCTTAAATTTTGTAACTTCATTTCTAAGAATGAAACTTTTACAAATCATATTTCAATGATCAATTTCATTGCATGGATATCCACTTATATAATGAAGCAAACTCAAGTGAGCAATAAATTTAAGAGATATGGGATAGAATACAAGGAAACATATTTTCATATCCCATATCAGCTAGAAGTTTGATAAGTGAGTGAAGATTTTATATAAAGTAGCAAGCATGGTCCTTGTGTTAAGATGATAAGGAAAGTACTACTTTTGTAGATTTTGTCAACAAAGTAAGTGCTTAATTAAAGTAAGTAACTTGCATCATTGCCATGCATTGAACAAATCTTATGTTGTTTTAATATTATGATACTTGGCTGAAGTTTTGGCCTTGAAAGGTACAAATTATTAGCCAAATACATACTTATAGTCATCATTAGCAACCTACCCTAGATCCTCCATCTGAAATCGGGCAATGCATGACAAGTGTTTAGAAAGTAAAATTCTACCATCCCACATCGGCTGGAAGGTTGAGAAAGAGGAGAAGCTTGTATATAAAATTTCAAGCCATATTTGTAAATGTAGTAAAAATTTAACAAAACATTACATGTGAAGTTGAGACTTTTTCTAGCCTCATCTTTGTGGTATTAAGTTTGATTACCTAATAATTAATGGCCTTTTGCGTAGAGATAATGTCCCTAGAGGCCTCAAAAAAAATTTTCTGCACAGGGCCTCCGAAATCTCCGGACCGGCCCTGAGTACAAATTAGTTAAGGTACCAGTAAAAAAGGCGGAGAGAAACGTTAGAATGTGCGTAAAAAATGCGTGTGAAAAGCCTCCACCCTTTGACTCGGGAATTCATAATTGTGGTATGTAATAGTTAAAATTATGTATGTAAATCTGAAACTACACTATCAATTTATGTGATTTGTTCCAGAAGTTAAGAAGGTGATCATGGACTTGTCATCCATTTCATTTTGCCACAATTCAATAAAATAAATTATTTTATCTGGTTTGGTGATGGTCAAATAGATAGACTAAACGATCAACAAGCTGACAACATTTATCAGGATCCACCATAAATTGACTCTCAACAAGGGCAAGCTTGTGAGTAGATCCACGGGCACACTAAGTGGTTAGCAGCCTAAAATCCAATATCCTCCAAAAATTCAAAAATATATATCTTTTGATTAAGATAGATGCCCTCAACTGATCTAGCAAATTTAATGCCTAAGAAGTATTTAGCAGGAAATAAATTCTTTACGACAGACTGAGCAGCTAGAGCATTCTACAATTTATGAATTTCAGTAATACAGCTACCTGTAACTAGTACATCATCAATATATTCTAACAAGATGATTTTTCACCCTGCTTGCTGAAAAGAAAGAGAGAACTATCTACTGAAACTTTACTCAAGTCCGTAATGAATCAGTATTGTTGAGAATTTTGCAAACCACTGTTTTGGATCCGGCTAAAGGCCGTATAGTGATTTTTGTAATATGAAGACAAGGCTTTAAGAGTTGTGCTTTATATTTTATCTTGTAATGTGGAGGCAACAAAATATAAATCATTTCTTTCATATCACCATAAAGAAACACATATGTTATGTCCATTTGAATTAAAGACCTATCATGGGCAGCCGCCCCCCCGAATCCCACCTAAAATTCTTCTGACTAGTGTAAAAAAAAATTTATATATATAAAAAATAAATTTATATGTATAATTTCAACAAAATTTTTAATTTTGCCCCCCCAAATTCAACCCAAATCTTTTATTATGTAATTTTGCCCCCTCAAAAAAAATTTCCTGGCTCCGCCACTGATAGGTGGTAACCTATTACCACGCTTTACATAAAAAGCGTGGCAATAGGTGCATTTATTTTTTTTAAATTAGAAAAAGTACACAATATATTATATGTCTAAATGTATCACGTACACATCAAATCTAGACTACAAATCCACCGGCTATGGAATTCTGGTGCATCCCGGTACTGAAATTAAAGAATTAAAAAGTTCGTTACTTAATTTGAACATTGGTGGTAGTTCATGATATGTTTTTGTAGTTTACCCTTTTTGTTTGTGACATGGGTTGCAGACCCCTTTATATTTACTGCGGATCAGCTCACAACAGGTACCACTAGCTAAGGCTCGAACCCATAACTTGAAAATTTATTAGACAACACCCTAAAACATTGGGTCTACACTTATTGGTTATATGCCAATATATATCCACAAAAATTCTATTACAAGAATCAAATTAGAGTTTTACTTTATCCACTTAATTTTATCATTTAATTAGGCTTTATCTTCTTGATGGAAACATATAAATACTTTATATTAATTTTAACTCCTTGACGATAAAGTTTAAATAGTTTCATAAAAGACTTTTCTCCCTGATAACGTGTAAATATTTATAATAGGCTTTATCTTCTTGATGATAATGTGTTAATAGTTTATACTTGATTAATTAATATATGAAAAATATAAATTTTAAGAAAAATATTCTGTGTTAATTTTTTAAAACATGACCATTTTAAATATATTTTCCTAATAAATATGTTTTCCGAACTATCTATAGAAAATAACAACCATAATTAGTAGAGAGATAAATATAATTCATGTTTATAAATTTATATTTGTTATAATTTACTTACTAAATATCATTAAAATTTAATGAACAATTTAAGTTCATAAGATTAGAGAAATTTTATTTCAAAAATAGAAATTTACTTAAATTCATTTAAGTAAACCAAATTTGAATAGGGCGAGAATGAAATCTACTGGTTTGATTTTTATACAGTTTCATGTATGTGCGAAGAGATTTTCTTAAGATTTTTGTCCTATTTGATCGAAATTATCGAAATATAGTTATTGTTAATATTATCCACGACAGTTGATAGGGGGTATATAAGATATTATATAAATGCAAAATTAAACAAAAAAGTTTATAACCATATTGTAATTACTAATTTATCCTTTATTTTTATTATTTTATTTATTGTAACATAATGAATAATATACACTTAGGCTGCGTTTGGTAGCCAGGATAAATGTAGGGATAGGATTAATAATACTTTGAGAGTCTGTTTGGTAAGTTTTGTAACTGAATTATTAATAATACTTGGATAATGATTACTCTTTAAAATGAGTATTATCTATCCCACCATTTGAGGTGGGTTAAGTTATCCCAACCTGATAATTCTAAAATAACCAAAACCCTATATAATTATCTACAGACGAACGAGGAAATACAAAATCGAAGATTGAAATCGACCACGGACTGCCGACAAAGCGCAGACTCTCGGATACAAGTGTCGATCGAAATCGACATTGAAGAAGCTTCACAAGATCGGACGAAGCGCAACAACGTTGACCAGACGAAGCGCAGCACGTCGGACGCTAGACGATTCAGCGAGCAACAGGAAGAAAATACACACGAAGTAAATCGATAGAGAATCACTTTCCTAGAAGGTATGAGCTTCAAAGGTGTGCTTTCAAAGGATGGTGGCTATTTTTATCAACAAAATCCAAAACCGATAGTCTCTCCTATAGTCATCTTAACTGGATAAGAAAAGCAATTAAGAACATCACAAATCCTCAAATAATTTGCTAGCATTGAGTAGGGAATACTGATAAAACAATCAGTGAAAACCAAATTCAGTATTCTCAATTGAAAAGGTAGTGAACAGTGACTACTGACCAGTATTGGCTGCTCATGGGACGAGTCACTCTTTTGGAGATAAACTAATCGTTGGATGATGCCGATTGAGGTGGCTTGAAATTTTGTGATGGATCCTCGCTTTGATCAAGCCAGTTGAGTGCGTAGATGAGGGAACGGAGAAAAAAAACAAAATGGATTATGAAATTCAATGGAGGATTGAAGCTCGAACTTGATGGAGATGGTTCGCGGACGACGGCAACAGTTCGAACAAAGAAGAAAATTGAAAGGGTAGGTCATGGAGATAGATGTACTTATCATAAAAGTTTAAGGGTAATTTGGTAAAATAAATTTTATCCTGGGTACAACCAAACTTGTTTTGAATATTATAAATAGTACCGATACATCCATCCAGGTATTAATTATACATTCATTAATAATACCCTACATTTATCCTAGCTACCAAACGCAGCCTTATTATATACATCAACATAATATTGGAATCTTATCCCAAATAGCAAAGCAATTTGCTGAAGATTATTTCACTCATAACCAGTCAATAGTTTTACACATGTGACCATAAATATAAATATCAATATCAATAAAATTAGCATGTATTTTCGAGATGTTAGATCTTGATTGGTTATTAAAGTGGTAACTTCTTTCGTAGCAAATTGCTTAGCTGCTTGGGATATGAGTCCCATAATATAAATTTAGAGATATTTAAGTAATTTGATTAAAAAAATAGAAAAAATGTTTTCTATTTTGTAAATAAGAATCTCTTTACATTTTAAAGCTGCAATAGATGCCCACAAAATGAGTTAGATACTGAACACAAGACATTTGATTTTATAGTCACCATCTTATCTAACACTCTTTCGACGAATAAGAATATTCTTACTTTGTAAAAAATAGATTCTGATAAAATATGTTTTAACAATGATATTTTCTCTTCCACAGTAAAAAAATCCCTCTTATTAAAAATGAGAATCTGTTTTCCCATTTAGTAATTTGACATTACTCTTTAAAAAATGTAACCTAATTAAGTCAGTTCTCAAAAGTAAAAGAAGATCTTGACATACTCCCTGTGTCTTCTTTTACTTGTTGCTTAAAATACCGTGCATTAATTTTTGAACGCAAATAACTCAAAATATAAATATTATAAAATTATAATAAAAATATATTATCGAAATAGAATTCGATACGAACACATTGAGATCCATCATCATAATGTTTATCATAAAAAATGACATACAAAATGACAAGTCAAACTCAAATCTATAAAAGAAAAGCGACAAGTAAAAGAGAACGGACGGGTATTTAATTTTCAAAACTAGAATTCTAAAAATGAAAAAATATCTCCTCAATTTAATTCTAAAGACATGAATAGTAGTTGAAAATCGCAAAAATATTTAATTAAATACAACCCAAAGTTGAATCGACCCTTCAATACAAAAAATAAATAAATGTATTCCTTAGTCATTTTAATTATTCAATTCTTTGAAGCCAAGATGGTTAAAACTTCAGCTTTTGTTGCCATCTCCATGCTCTTGGTTCTATTTTCCCCTTGTAAGTAATGTCTGTAGACATAAATTATTTCTTTGTTTTTTTACCCACAATAGAAAAGGGAAGGATTTAGGAATGAAAAAAATTATTTCTAAGTTTTTTCTAAGGATGAATTTAAGAAGACTGGAACCCTCATTTCCATTCCTCCTAATTTGGTATGATTCAGAAGGGGAAGGAAATGAAGATGAAAAAAAAGCCACAATAACTCCCGTTTCATATTTTTATCTTTATAAACTAAAAAATACTAAGGAATAATTAAATAATTACATTCTATTTTCTCTAATATATCCTCTCATATCCTTCTTATACTCAATAACATTTATTTTGTTATTCTCTTTCTCCTGCATTCTTTTCTTCTCCGTTCAAATCCTTTCTTCCATTTTCTCATATTTACTGAAATATGATTTTTTTTTTCAACTGTTATTATGTGTTTATTTTGCAGTTTCTAGGGCGCAATCTTACGCTTGTTGGAGGGACGATGATTGCGGACCGGGATGGGTTTGTCCTATCAACTGCTCCGGCCCCAACACGTGCGAGCAAGGAGTGTGTAACTGTCGTAACTGCCGTGGCCAGAAGCAAGAGGCAGATGTTGGAGCCAGCGTTTCCCATTCTCAATCTGGCTCATATGTAATGCATTCCTAAATAACGTAGTGAAGACCAAGCAAATGAATTTGTAATGAATTTCATTCAAAAAAATAAAAGGAAAAAGTATGAGAAGAGAGTAAGGAGTTAATATGTTTTAAAGAATTACGAATGTGGTTATTAATTGGGCTTAGCGGATATACTTTGTCAAGATATATAAGCTACGACTGAAATGATATCGTTTTAAATTATTTTCTAACTTTTAAAATTTTAATTGTTTTAGGTTTTTAAAGATTTTTTTGTTCAAATTTTCATATTTTTAGTGTTTTTTTGTATGTTTCCAAATACATTTAAAACGGCACCGTTTCACAACTCTAAATCTTAAAAATACTAAAAAAATAAACCCTAGAAACCCTAAAATACTAGAAACTTTGAATTATGAAACCCTAAAACTCTTAAACACCATTTAAAAAAAGGTTATTTTAGCCGCTCGAATATATATCTTGTATACCCTTACGGGGTATATCCATTTTTCCCTTATTTAAATTGTGCGATTTTCAGTGTTTGGAATTGTTTTGTAATATAAAATTTTGAATCCGATCCATAAATATTTTAGACTAATTATTAATTCATCTTAAGCCTTTGCATTTTGAAACAAACACGTTTCTTCCCTTGCGTGTGTTTGTTTTAAAGAAAATTTAGTGAAAAGGAAAATTTATGAGAAAATGAGAATGAAAGTTTGTAGAAATATTAGATGGAAAATATGAAAAAAAAATATTTAAAGAATACTTTATCATTTCCCCACAATTTTCACCTCTAAGCAAATAAGAGAAAATATGATAGATTCCATGGTGATTTCATTTTCCCTCAAATTTTTCTTTCCACCAAAATTTCTCTAGTTTGGTTGAAAGAAAATTTGATGGAAAGAAAATTTTGATGAAAAATGTATTCCCCCATGGAATTGATTCTATTATTCTTTGTTTGGTTAGGAAGAAAAAATGATGGAAAAATGCTAAAACATTTTTTATTTTAAACAAATTTTTCTTCATATTCTTCTTCTAATTTTTTCTTAAACTTTCTTTCTCATTTTCCATTAATTTTTTCTTTCCACCAAATTTTCTCTAAACCAAACACTCACTAAGTGAAAATTTTCCTTCTCATTTTCCACCAAATTTTCTAATCTTAATAATTTTTTTTTTGAATCCTCCCCAACCTCGTTACACAAATTTCAACATGCGGAAGAAGACGACAAACATGGAGATTTAGAGCCCCCAAGGGGGTAGTTGAGTTGGTCATGATGTTAGACTTAAGTCATCCGGCACTTGGGGCTGAGGGTCTCGAGTTCGAATCCGGGCATGTGACAACTCAACTCAAAAAACCTGAGGTTTAATCCGGCCCAAAGGGTACGGTTCCTCAATTCAAAAAAAAAAAACATGGAGATTTAGAGCAAGTCCGGTTTAAAATGAACTTCCCTTCTGAGGGTAAAATGGGAGAAATATTCAATAGCTAATGATTGACGACAAATATATAATTAAGAGATATTGTAAAGCGTTAGTAAGATCTTTTGGGCATTTGTTTATTGACGACAAAATCTTTTATTTATCGTTTTACTTTTATAAATTTAATTTAACTTGTCATTTATGAAATTTTATGATTAATATTAAAATTATGAATCTCAATATGTTCGTATTAAATTTTATTTCAAAAATATATTTTCAGTATTCATTAATACCCATTAATTTATGCTAATTTTCAATAGATGCAGATAAGTGACTTCACCTTTTCACTCCAGGCACAAACATTCACGAAGCCTTCAAATACAAAGATAAAAAATATTCTAATGTATTTAAGTACATGTCATTATATTTTTTTTTGACATGAGCCGCAGATCTCTCATATTCACTGAGTAATGTCTGTAGACATAGATTATTTCGTTGTTTTTTACCCACAATCGGAAAGGGAACGATTTAGGAACGGAAAATTTATTTCTAGATTTTTTAAGGAGGGGTTTGAATGAATTTAGGAGAATTGGAATCTTCATTTTCTTTCTTCGTAATTTAGGATGATTTGAAGGAGAAGGAAACGAAAATGATAAGAAATCACAACTACTCCCATCTCATATTCTTATTTTTTTAAAACTTGTAATTACTAAAAGGCAATTAAGTAATCATAAAATGGAATGATTTGGAAATAAAAAGTTTGTGTCTGAGTTTTTTTTAAGAAGGGGGTTTGAATGAATTTACATGGATTAGAACCCTCATTTTCTCTCCTTTTAATTTGGTATGATTTGGAGTTGAAGGAAATAAAAATGAAAAAAAGTCACAATTACTCCGTTTATTCATATTTTTATCTTCTTAAACTTCAAAATAATTAAATAATTACATTCTATTTTTTCTCACTTCTTCTCAAATAATTTTGAACTCAATAACACCTATTTTGTTCTTCTATTTCTCCTCCTTTCATCTCATTTCTTTTTCTTCTTATTTCATATCATTTCTCTCGATTTCTCCTCAAGCTCAAAAAGAAAACCTTAAGAAATCCATATATATATATATATGTATATATATTGAAATATGAAAATTTTCTCAACTGTTATTTTTTGTCGATTTTGCAGTTTCTAGTGCGCAATCTTTCGCGTGCTGGAAGGACCGTGATTGCGCACCAAGAGTGGTTCGTCATCAACTGTTCAGGCCCCAACACTTGCGAGTATGGAGTGTGTAACTGTCGTAATTGCCGTGGCCAGAAACACGAGGCAGATGTTGGAGCTAGCCATTCCCATTCTCAATCTGGCTCCTATGTAATATTTTCCTAAATAATATACTGAAGATGAAGTAAATGAATTTATAATGAATTATAACTGAAAAAATAAAGGGAAAAAATATAAAACGAGAATTACAAACATAATTATCTAATTGTGCAATTTTAATTTTGTAACAAGTACGTTTATTTCCTTTCTCACCAGCAACAAATTTCTTTCTTAGTCTCTGTGCAGGGAGAGAAGATGACGCTGGCTAAGCAGCCGGAAGCGGCCTTCTTTGCTAGATTCAAGCGGCCGGTCTTCGCTTCCTTCGCAACACGTGCTGCTCTTCTTCCGACTCTACCGCTTCTTGTAGAACAGAAAGTAAGCGTTTAGAGATAAAAGCTTCATAGTGTAAGGAAAGTCGAATTAGTAATAATGGACACCAAAAAAAAAAATTGATGTATTTACCAGTGCCGGAAGATTTGAGTTCCCGGATTCGAGTGAGTGAGTACTATTCAAAAAATTGATAATGAATGTTGCATTAGGGACCATAGTGCTACATCAGTGAAAATTATTCTAATAAATGTTGCATTAGGAACCTTAGTGCTTCATTGGTGAAAACTGTTCCTATCCTTGGTGTTACTACATGATTTTCATGATAATGTTTTTGAATTTGGATCGGTTCATATCAGATTGTATTCATACTAAGGTTCAAAAATATAGACTTGTAAGTCATGATTCAACAATCCAATATAAGTTGCTTCTCTTTTCTCCACTATCTGATGTAGGACTCTTCACCAAGTGAACTTGACCAACAATCTCCCCATCACTTGGAAATGACACATGCTCCCCCTTGATTAGTACTTCATTATGCATTCTCTATGGCATGCGTATCTTCGCAGGCGCGCTCATTGCGTCGCCCTATTTCCTGAGGTTCAACCCACTTTCTCTAATCTGTCACTGGTCTAGTCTCCCTGACCTAATTAACCAGCTCACCGCGTTCTGCGGCTTCTTTCATACTTGGAGTACTTCTACTCGTGCCATCGCCCTTCAAACGTCTCTCACATCTTGTATGATGGTTACAGATTAAATCATCGGCTCTGATACTATGTTGAATTTCTAGTCGACTCATATTGGATTGAATTTCTACTACTCTGATTTAAAAACCTAAGTTTGTAGGTTATGATTCAACAACCCAATATAAATCACCTCATCTTCTCTTTACTACCCGATGTGGGATATTTCGTCAAGTGCTTTTACTCAACAATCTCCCATGTTTGGATTCCTTCTATTCCAAACCTCGAATGGAATGCGCTCTCATATGTCGTATTGCCTCTTCTCAAAACTTCACCGACACGTTCATACTTTTGAGAAGGGACCTCGCCATCTCCATCACAGTCCACTTTCTTCGCTCAACCACACCATTCTACTGCAGCATGTATGAAGCAGTGTAGCGTTATTTGATTCCTCTCTGACCACACATTCTAAAAAATTTGGTTGACAAGAACTCACAACCGCGACAGTTTAAATAATCTTCCTGCGGTGCCCACAAGAATTCTCAACCTCCGCCTTAAACTTCACAAATTCAAAAAAAGTCTGATCCTTCAATTTGATGATGTAAATCAATATCCAAGAACTCATTAAAAATTAACATGAAATACTTGTTATCTTTCATTGTCGATGGTGAGATCGAACTGTAGATATCAACATGAAGTAGCTTACGGGACTTCTAAACTTGGTATTGCGCCAAAGAAGACCCATTGCACGAGTAGAGGGACCCCAAATATGAAAGAAGCTACAAGACACGGTGAGATAGTCAGATTAGAAAGACTAGGCCAGAAACAAATCAGAGGACATGGGCTAAACCTTGAGAAGAGTAGGGACACGCGATTAGCGCACCGACGAAGATACACACGCCATAGAGAAGGCATTACGAAGCACTGATCAATGGGGAGCATGTGTCATTTTCTAAGTGAGGGGCAGATTGCTAGGTCAAGTTCACTTGGTGAAATGTCCCACATCGAATATTGGAGAGTAGAGAGTGGATTTATATTGGATCGTTGAACAATGACTTACAAACCTAAATTTTTGAGTCACTTTAGGGTTATAATCTAATATAATTCGTCTCTCTAGCTTCTCTCCCCTATCCGATGTGGGATATTTCACTAAATGAATTTGACCCAACACATGTACGAGAGGTAGCAAAATTCTGTGATTTTTTTTTTTCAAAATTACTCATTTTTTATGGTTTGTTATTAAATATGCACTCCCTCTTGATTATTTTCATTCTTTCATACTTTTAAAACTGGTATTAGCAAAAATGGTTTTCTCTTCTTTGATGTCAATAATAGTGGTGCGGAAAAAGTAAAGTATAAGGGAAAGTAGATTCAATAACAAACCACAAAAATAGTATAGTTTAATAATAAAATATCCCCCCTTTTTTTTTTGAAGAATTTAGAAATATCATTCCCATTGTACATTTTTACTTGTGAGTTTCAGTCTCGTAACTTTGATGCCACCCCATATTTTATGTGAATCCTACAAATTTAATAGTTGATTTTTGTCAATCATCAAATTTGTGATTAAGTGTAAGTTGTTATTTCACTGAATATAATAAAACCGATTCTAGATATAACTCTCTTGTTGAAAACGGAATGAACCCACACTAGATTTTAAAACAAATATCTGCTGCTTTATAAGGTTCCTGTTTGTGTAATATGATTAATTTTATCGAATCACATGGTTCGATTCAGTTTAGTTAATTTTTTTCATAAATTTTATTGACTAATTTAATTATTAAATAGGAGAATTTTTATATAAAATCCTAATTTTGTTCGGTTTGGATCGGTTTGGTTTGAAAAAAATCAAAAACTAAATCAAACAACTATTCGTCGGTTTTTCAAAATATGAAATCGTAATCGAACCACTAACATTCCAAACCAAAACCGAATCTATAGGTTTATTCGATTCGATTCCTGAATATCTTCTCCTCCGAGCAAAATTCTGTTGCGCATAATGATATTATCTCACATCGCTCAAGTTTTGCTCTTAAGTGATCCTAATATATGGTTGAGTTCCCCACTCATTGCCAATTGATTTTGAGTGTTGGTCTGACTAATCTACATATATAGTATCAGAGCGGGTTTTGGCCGCCCGTGACGGTTAACTAGATCCGCACGAGTTCACACTTGTCGAGCCTAACAAAGGCCCAAGTTAACGTCTTAAGTGATTCTAATATATAGTTGAACTCCCCCACTCATTGCCAATTAATTTTTAGTGTGGAGCCAAACTAGTTCGCCATCTTATTGAATTATTTCAAAAGATTCTTGAAGCACAACCTAATGCTAAGCCACAAACCTATCTACGAAACCAATCTTAATTATTCAGAAGAAAAATGTTACAACAACCAAGTGACTTATAACAGTATGTGAGGGTTATGTTGGATTGTTTGAGAATGAATGAAACTCAGCAGGAAGGAAGATCATGTGGAGGAGGAAGCAGGCTCTGGGACGGCAAGGGTCCGTTTTGGACTATGAATGCTGTGGCGAGTCCCCATGTCGTGTGCTCCTCGAGATGGCAGTGTATAAACCAGGCGCCAGGATTGTCTGCTTTGAACCTGATCGCAGCCCATCCGCCGCTGGGGACTGCCACCGTGTTTCTCTCAACCGGGTCGACCAGATTGTACTGCGCGGGATGCTTGTTTGCGTCAAAGTTGCCGAAGCCGTACCCCAGGACGAAGAAGTTGTGGCCGTGGAGGTGGATGGGGTGGTTCTCCATGTGGAGGAAGTTGGTGTTCTGAAACACGAATTCTAAGTTGGTTCCGTGGGGCACTGAGAGTATCTTGGACCCGAATTCAGTGTTCATGTTTAGCGTGAAGGGGTCCACTCCTGAGAAGTCGAATTCCGCCGGTGGCTTCTCGGAAAAATCTGTAGTGTAGCCGGGCCTTTTGAGGTCGTGGTAGTATGACTGCAGGATGGCTGTGGTGGGCCTGATGAAGGACTGGTTGTTCATTGACGCGAAGAATCTCTTGCCGTCGTATCCGGTGCAGGTCCTGTTCGGCGGGCAGTCCTGGAGCTGTAGTCCTATGGTCACAAAGACTCTCTTGTCCAATGTCTGAGGGACGTTGCAGGGGTACTTTGAAGTCGCGAGACTTCTTAGGCTTGTGGAGAACTTCATGGCGAACTGAGTGTCGAGCATGTCTGGGAGATTGTGGAGTGTAAAGTTTGTGGGGATGGTGAATGTGGAGGGCTGCTGCTGGCTGCTCATCATTCGGGTCTTTCTAGTAGTATTAGTGTAGCGCAGGAAGCCAACTGCGGTGGAGTTGTCGAACGGGAAGATGGGGGCGGTGACATATGGGGTTAGAGACATGGCGAACATTCCTCCTGTGGAGTCGTCGGGGAATTGATCAGCCGTGAGGAGGACGGATGCGGTCTGGCCCGGAGCGATCATGATAGCGCTGGTCATGAATGGTTTCGTGTAGGCAGCGTCGACTTCAACCACAGTGAGGGTGTGGTTTGCAACAGCAAAGAACATCTCATTGTTGAGTGCAGCGTTGACGATCCTCAGCAAATAAGTCTTGCCGCGGCTAACAGATGTAACGAAGGTATGTTTGGCGGAGGAGGAGCATGGGTAGAGGGGGCCAGGCAAGCCGTTGATGGTGTAAGCGTCGGAGA
>NQLW01000068.1:368813-383492 GCA_002312845.1 Kalanchoe fedtschenkoi
TTCGGCAACTTTGACGCAAACAATCATCCCGCGCAGTACAATCTGGTTGACCCGGTTGAGAGAAACACGGTGGCAGTTCCCAGCGGCGGATGGGCCGCGATCAGGTTCAAAGCAGACAATCCCGGCGCCTGGTTTATACACTGCCATCTCGAGGAGCACACGACATGGGGACTCGCCACAGCATTCATAGTCCAGAACGGACCCTTGCCGTCCCAGAGCCTGCTTCCTCCTCCACATGATCTTCCTTCCTGCTGATTTTCATTCATACTCAAACAATCCAACATAACCCACACATACTGTTTTAAGTCACTTGTATTATCATTTTTCTGTCTGAGCGTCTCTGATGAGTCCAGTGGAGCAATCCAGTAATGAATCTGTTACCCTGTCATCAATTTATCTGATCATCAACTGTTCTGGGTAAAGATTCTTGGGCAAGTACATTTATGTCTGGAACATTACAATCGAAACTTCCTTATTTCCAAATTAGTTTTCATTTTCAAAATTTTCTTACAATTAAATTGATTTTTATTGATTTCAACTATTTCATATTTATTAATTTCAAAAGTTTATCTATAAAGAAGTAAATCATTAATTAAAAATTAAGTAATAGAACTTTAACTAATGACTAACTTTCAGCACAAAAATCGCTATAGTTGTTAGTCGCTGAAGCAGCGAATGGTGTCACATTGTGCAACCTAGACTCAGTTTCAAATGGCGGTTGCATCCAACCGATGTTTCAAACCTCTACATCAAAAAGTTCAAATAACTATCCCCTTAGAACCGCTGTTTGAAACTGAGTGTTTGAAACTGGGTCTGGTTTTAATCCAGACCCACTTTCAAACTGATACAGGACTTCAAATCGAACCGTCGTTTGAAACAGTAGTTCACTTAAGGCCAACCGCGGTTGCAAACTTGTACTTATCCACCTGTCTGCTGACTGGGAAGCCCAGTCAGCACAGAAGTCCAGACCCATTTTCAAACCGCGGTTGGTCTTAAGCGAGCCGTTGTTTCAAACGGCGGTTCGCCAAAAGTAGGTCATATAGGTAAGCTTTTTTCATGTGAGGTCAATCGGTAAGGAAAAGTTCGATAAAGGACAAAAAAAAAACTAGCGTTTCTTGGATGGAATGTGTCCACTCGTGGCGGTGGATATTATTAATAGAAAGTTGTCATGTAGCCAATTATCATAGATTTGAAATTTGTTTTTTGATTTTTCGATACGACATGTTCCGAGGAGTGGTATCAACCATCACATAGTGAACATAATGCATCCAAGAATCTCTGACACATCACCACTCCCAAGCTTTCATCTTTCAGCTTAAAATGTTTGTAAAAAAAATCAGTTTTTTTTTTTCAATTTACCCTTTCTTTAAGTTTTGTTATATAATCTCTCATTCCTTTTTTTTTTATTTTTGATTATATCCTATTTGAACAAAACTAATATAGTGAACTGAGGTAATTAAATCACCGGTTTGAAACCGTAATTTTCTTGAGAAGGTTTGTATGGTTTTTTTTATGACTCAAGAGGACGTGATAAGGTTTCTGCTCAACTCGATCAATCGGCACATCTCGCCGTTCACGCTGTTCGATTGATTCTCTGGACATCGTCAGCGACGAACATGTTCGGCCGATTCAATACGAGGACCAGCAAAATCTGCACTGTCATATATTGCAGTCTCATGTTACTTAGATTTCGGTGGCCGTTGTGGATGAGAATGAGAAATTTGGTAGGGGAGATATCTCCCTTCACTTTAGTTTGTTGTGAAGAGACTGTTGCGGCTGCGATTGAGACCCTCTTGGCAGGGAATCTGATGGCATACATAAACTGCGGTGACTCTCCCTGTGGATATGATAAAAGTTGGTTAAAAACGAGGTTGTTGTTGGAAGGACAAAAAGCCTATTGCAGTCTTGGAGCTGTTGAAGATGATGATACTCCTTGAGTTTATTGGTCACTGTTATGATTCAAGCCCTTGCGCATCATGTCAGCTATGTGTGGGTTATGGAAGAGGATAGGAGTCTCCACGGGGTTGTAAATTTTACTTGTATTTTAAAAAAAATTCACTAAAACTACAAGTCAAATGTCAGCGCGTAATTCAGTTAAGAATAAGAACATTCCACGGATGAGGGGTAGCTCAGTTGGAGAGCGTCTCACTTGAAAAGAGTTATAACTCTCGAATTTGAATAAGTACAACATGTTGGATATATCAGAGTCTGAATCATTATATATTAAGATGTTCAAAAAGAGATTTACCAAATGAAAGTAAATTATTCAGCAATCAGCAAGCAAAAATGGTCTGGTCATTCAGATTCTCATACAATATTCAACTCTTAATTTTACAAAATGACATCTAAGAGTAGGGATGCAATGAATTTAATTACTTATAAGAAAACCAACAAAATCTTTGAATATGTAAACCATGTCATTTAAACTCCAGTTATTGAATCTAATTCAATTTTGTATAAAATGGTGAAAATTTTTAGTTCCAAATTTGAGCTTTAAACTGCCTCACATTAAAAAAAACTTCATTAAATAATATTTAAATATTTTGAATAAACACATTTAAAATGTATATTAAGATATAAAAATTTACGATTCAGATAAAGATGAAGCTAATGTTGAAATTTCAGATCATCTTCTCATATATTATACCATTGATCCTCTTACACCAGTAGTTGTAAAATAACACCTAGTATCATGTAAAATAAGACAAGATAATATGGTGTAAAATAACACCTAGCATCATTTAAAAGAAGATAAGATAATATAATATAATACACTAATAAAATGAAAATAATAAAATAAATGAGATAAAGTGTAATAAGACAATCTTAAATACGACATCCTATTATAAGATAATATAGTCATAAAATTTAAAGGGTTGTAATAACGTTAAAAAATGAAATAAAATTATGCGTAACTAAGTAAATTAAGATCAGATAGAATAAATATAAATGAAATAAAATACATCAAGAAAAATTGTAATCGTGTAAGGAAATAGTAATATGTATCGAATAACAAAAACAAGACAAATATAGCACCATATCGTTATTCTGAAAAAGAAAATAAAATAAAATATCCAAATCACAACCACGGCATTTCTACTGCCTTTCGTCTTTTCCATTTCCGTAAATATTCCGTACTGTGTATCTCCGTCAATGGTTCGGTTAATCCGGCCACAATTCGGATTTCATTCCAAAAACGCATTGCGTGCCCGTGACACACGCCATCCTGTCCACCCACAGCCCGCCACGTCACCATCAGTATCGCTAAAAAATAACGTGTCGTTATGTCATTGGCTGTCATCTAAGTTACATACCCAACTTGCGAACCGAATATCATCCCCGCTCTATATATTAATTCCCTCATTGTGAGAGGCCAACGATATCTTCGTTTCTTTGTAACTATTCCGTCACCGGAGTTCTAACTTCCGTTCAAGTTTCCGATCACTGACGAGCAGCTATGGAGGTTGGCGCGATTCCGATTCTGCTGGTTGCGGTGGTGCTGGTGATGGTACCTTCCGCGGTCCAGTCGGAGAGCTGCGATTTGCATAAGTTTAGCAACAACAAGACGTTCGCTCTCTGCCAGGAGCTTCCGGTGCTGGATGCGGAGCTGCACTACACCTACAACGCGACGAACGGCTCCCTGTCCGTCGCCTTCGTCGCGACTCCGCCGGAGCCGAGCGGATGGACTTCCTGGGCCGTGAACCCTACCGGCACCGGCATGATCGGCGCGCAAGCCTTCGTCGCCTTCCAGGTGAACGGAACGGTCCGAACGAAGACTCTCAACATCACCGGCTACAAAGAAATAAAGCCTGGAAATCTGTCCTTCGCATTCTGGGACGTTTCGGCGGAGAAGAAGAACGACGTGCTCACGCTGTACGCCAGCCTGGCCGTGCCTGGGAACAAGACGTTTGTGAATCAGGTGTGGAATGTCGGCCCTGGCCTTGCCGATGACGGGAGCGGGAAGCTGAAGCCGCACGCCTTAACCGGTGAGAGTCTAATGTCGAAGTCAGCCCTCAGTTTGACCGGCGCGCCGGTCCCAACGGCAGCTCCCGCTCCTTCTACGCCGGCGCCAGGTAACTCTACTAATACTACTAGTGGAACTTTGGGGAGGATGAAGATGAGCGGTGGATTTGATTTGTCTCTGATCTCGGCGTTCATGGCGAGTATGGTAATCCTGTGCTTATTTTAAATTTGAGATTTGCATTCCTAAACATATTCTTATATACGGGTAAATACTCTTATTAAGAATTTTATGATAATAAAAAAACTGGAACGGATCGCTCGCTCTCCAGATTCGATTCCACCCCCATCTGTACTTTCCCTTGCTTTTAATTAATTGATTGATTGTGGAGATTGATTATACAATTATGCGTTTCGGTTATCCAACAGTTGCAGTAGTTGCTACTGATATGAGCTTAATTGCGATTGCATTGTGATCTGTGAATGAGAAGGATTACCAGAATGATGAGTTCCCAAGTTCTACAAAACTTTTGCAACTTAATTTCCTGTTGGGGGTTTGAAACTACAGATTCTCAGTTTAGGTAGTTGCGGGTTGGATTCAACATTGTGATGATTTTGCGGTAGCAACAATATTTTCAAGGCTGCCAAAACTGGTGAGTCTTTTTTTTTATTTTTTTGGATCCAGGAGAACTGTATTTTTTTGGAGCCGGCTTAAACTCCGGGGAAGAGCTCCGGGCGTACCCCCAACCCCCCAACCCCCCAACCCAAGCCCTTCTCGATGGATTCAAGGTAAACCAAGTGTTGTCATCCGAATTCGAATCCGTGACCAGTGATCACGTGGTGACCGACACCAACACCAACTCGGCTAAAAAACAAAACAAAAAACTTTTGAGTCCTTGATGGTGTATTTAATCTGTTAACTGGGTATTTACTATCTAGGGCTCTGCTTGGCTCAGGGAAACTGAGGGAAGGAAATTAGGATGAGAAATTAATTTCTTACGGATTTTATTTTATTGTTTTCTCGTTTAGTTAGCGGTGAAAATTGTGAAAAAAAGTTTTCTAACATTATTTTGATTTGATCATATTTCTTTTCCCTCATATTTTTTTAAAATCAAACATAAAATTTCTTTTAATTTTTCGTTTTCTTTTCTCTCACATTTTTTCTAGAGAGTCTTACTTATACGGGTATAATGAAGAAAGGTTCAGACACTCTTCTCCCATAGGCATGATGTTGGTTTAGATTTGGTAATTTATTGGGGTGACATTGAGAAGGATGAGTGAATATTTGAGGTGGATGAGTTTAAGACAGCAATTTGGCAGTGAAGCAATTGAGCATGCTAAATTTGGAAGTGCGTTGAGAAAGAGGATGCTTTAATGGTAGTGTTACAGTGCGGTGGAGAATGGAAGCTGGAAAGAGATAATTGCATGCCACGTGAGTGGCGAGTGTGGGATGGGTTGTTGGAGGTGTAAATTTTGACATGGGTGGATTCTAGCTCTCATCTGTGGTTTACTATTCATATTCTATCACACTACCACTTGCATTTGCTTATAGTCACTGCCTCTCAGTTAACCACAGAGAACACTTCCTTATTTCTAACATGTTTTAAATCTAATTTTTAACCGTACCTATTTTTTACGGTTAACTCCACTAGACTGAACATATATTTAGAGATAAGGTAGTTCAAATTATTCTTAAATTAAATTGCGGAAATTGAGTTGGAATATAATTTTTAAAAAAAATTTAGGGGAAAGAAAATTTTGAGTAAAATTATGATGGTATTCTTTACGTATTTGATTAAGAGAAATGGGCACGGAAAACTAGGTCTAAATATGATCTGAAGGTTAAATTTGGGTTGAATTTTTATAATACAAATTCACTTGTAATAAAATAACCTAACCCAAATTCAAAATAATCAAACTCAAATTAAATTCAAATTTTTTAATTTGGGTTAACTTTGGGTCAACTCATTTACTTTCATTAATAAAGAATTAAAAAAATGTAAAAATAAATAATTTTTTCAAATTTTAAATTATATATTTTTATTTTTATTTTTCTATATTTTTAATTCAGATTGTGTTTTACAATTTGTGTCAACTCGAATTTAATTTGTCCAACCTAAAGACCAAACCCATCAAAAAAATATAATCCAAAACCAAATCCAAAATTATAATCTCAACCCATATTCAATTTAAATGAATTTAATTGGGTTGAATTTTGGATTGTGTTAAATTCATACGTATGTTTCTACAGAAAAATAATAAAATAAGATGTAAAATAAGGAAAAAATTGTTAGAATCAAATAGTATTTTTCAAAATATTTTTTTTCTTAAACCGAATAAGGAGAAATTAAAATAAATTCTGACTCACTTTTTCTTTTTTCTACCATCCTATTTAGAATATGTGTTTTGTTACGCGGAATTGAGTTTTGTTTCTTTTCTCTATGTGAAATTAATGTCTTGCATTAACTTTGATTAAACTAAAAATGAGGAGGAAACAATTTTTATGTGTGTTTTTCATTTGTGAGTTTATGGTTTGGTGCATATATTAATATTGTACACATTTTGGAAAAGCTATCCACATTTTCATGGGCTTCCGTCAACCATGTGGGAGTGAGTGTATACTGACGTTTTAACTAAATTGATTGTTTCTACCTATTTACTTTTTCCTACCGGGAGAGATATTTCGATAAATTTGTATTTTCATATTTATTGTATTACTAAAGCGTAAAGACTGGTTTAAAAAAATAAAAATAGACAAAAATAATTGATTGTTCATTTTAATTTTCTAAACTAGTATCTCATTAATTGTATAACACCTAAACCTCTGTTCTATTACCGGTGTATAGTAAGTATACCGGATAAAAACTTGGGTGGACACAGTTCACCATAGACCGTGGACACCATCAATAATGATAAGTCACATGACACTTTGAAGGCGGTTTTTTATTGATTGTAGAATTTTTTTTATTTTTCAACGAGTTACGTGGTTGGTCAAAGTATCACATGTCATCATCCTATTGGTGAGTCCACAGTTCACGCATTTCATTAAAAATTATTTTTACTGTAATCTTTTAACTATCACTTACTTTTTCCGTACACATATAATAATAGTTTGAAATAAAATTGAGTTCATTAAAAAATAAAATTTTATTTTATATCAAATTTAATAATAAAATATTTAATATATTTTTACAAAATTTTCGTATAAAGTGTAATACTGTGAATTATTTTATACATCTTTATGAATTATGATAATAGAGTAATTAATATTTTTAATTTTTAATGTAATTGTAGATATTTTACATTAAAAATTGTAAGTGATAAGTAACAATAAATAAATAAATTTTATTATGGGGCAAATAAATGGAATATCATTTAGCAATCACAATCCATATTTAATCACTGCAATTAATCTAAAAATCAAATATTAATCATTTTATTTTCATAATTTATAACAAAAGTCAATATGCACCACCACCAAGTAACCATTCTATTTCACTTTATGCTCGAACTTTAAAAAGTAAAAATTAAACATCAGTCTTTAAAATTGGCTTAATAATTTATTCCTAGTGCACTGAACTTTACGTAGGGATATATTAGGACGGATGGAGTCCCTGTGTCAAAGTGTATTTAGTACGGCGACACATCTTAGAAAGTCACGTATTAATTCATTCATTATCAAATTGATAAAAAATAAATGTGCATTTCATAATATTTACTTCATTTTGTATTTTACATGAAATTTAAAAAAATTATATTAAATACTTTCATGTTAAATTCAGTCAATAAACTAGTATTAATATTTTCTTAATACACTCAATTTAAGATGAACAAATACAGTAGTACTCTTTGTCCTCTTTTGTTAATTACTTTAAAAAAACTAATTTATCTATTTTTATTTGTAACGCAACAATCTCAATGCATGTTAAATACCGATAATTGTTCCGAAAATCAAATATTAATAACTTTATGATTAGAATCCACAAAAATCATTCAATAATGATACATATCCACTTCATTTTACATTTTTTATAATTTTAAAAATATATTAATATTTATTACATATTAAATTTAATCTTAAACAGCATCATTTCAGAATGAAAAGAGTACAACACGAACAATCCACAAGCAAACTTCACTCACAATATCATATTCAATTACGCTGAAATAAACATCAGAGGTGGTGGTCAAATGGCAAGATGATATTTTCGTCATCCATGCGGTCTCGAACATCACAACAGCGCCTGTTCGGTATTTGATGTTTAAAGCGCTATGACAATTAATTTTTATAGTGCGCCTCAAATATTATGCCCGTCTTCTTTTTCAATCTCATTTTAATTTATGTGATTACATTTTAGAAAAAAACGGAATACCTCGTCAGGGTATACAAGATATATACCCGAAAGGCTAAAATAACTTCATTTTGAATGATGTTTAGGAATTTCAGGGTTGACCCAAAATCAAACCAAATAAAATAGTTTAATCCGAATTCAGTTAAATTGAATTTATTTGGGTTGAGTTTTGGGTCAACCCAAAACCCGGACACCCCGACCAACAGTCCGGTCTGTGGCAGATTTTTAAATTTGTTTTCTTCAAGATGTATAATACATGTTTGCATAAGATTTCATCAGTCTAAAATTTGGCACAACTACATTTCAGACTTTGTTGCTCAAAATCATATTCCACAATATGTTGCTCTATATCAAACTCGAAAAATATGACATATAACTATCATTGCTTTGTCATTTTGTATGTTCTAATAATAAATTAGCAACCCATTCACGTTAAAATAGTAATTCCTATACACTTTGAGGCAAACTATAAGTATAATCACAAATAAAATGAGCAATGAATATAAAAAAGAGCCTACATAAGAGAAAAGAGACCATTCTAATTTCTACATAAACAAAAAGACAGCTGTCCTCACCTGTGGAACAACATAAATGTGTCTAGAAAATTAAAAAAAAAAGTGAATCTACAAATAATTGGAGCAACAAATAGTCTGAGATCAAATGTCAAAGAGAATTGAACATTGTACAAAAATGGTGTTTTCTCTAACCATCATCATCATTAAATATCAAACCTTTACCAATCAAAAGAGTCAAATTTTCACCACTAAATCAACACAAAATAAAAAAAATGAACTGAAAACACCACAGTTGAGCTGCTGCAACACCTTGGAAAGGGAGGAAAAGATGACACCGTCGTGGTTGATCGATCTAAGTTTTGTAGTTACGGCTGATTGGAGATGCAATTGTTGAGAAGACGGACGGTGAGGTAGCAGTGGGTTGTTGACGACAGAGCAAAAGAGAGCGATGATGGAGAACAGAGGCGATGATGTAGAAATAGGTTGACGACGGCTGATTGGATTTTTTCAATCGGAAGGTGGAACGATGAAAGATAGAGGGGAGATGGAAAAAGAAATCAAAACGGTGTGGAGTTTCATTTGATGGGTATATAATTTGTGTAAAGTAGAAATCAATACGACCCAGTTTTATATGATAATATATACAACTTGTGTACCCTGTCAGGGTATATCCGTTTTCTCCAATTCTATTTTATATTTTTTGGTTGTTTCTTAAAGATCAATAGAATGCACATGAACAAACTCGATCATAAATTCATATAATCACTGGTTGCCATTGTTTATGTTACATTTTACATTTTTCACCCATTGTGAACCTATAAAAATGATTAAATTTTTTAATGTTATGGATGGAGGTGTCTAGGGATTGTTAGAAGCACATCGATGCCAAAATTGAAGAGTTCAACTAATTGAAGACAACAGATGGTGGTGAACGATGTCCCCTAGTAAATGTTCGAGTTTGCTATATGACTCGGATTGAAACTGATCCTTTTTAAAATGAACCAAAAGTCTCTGTCTTCAAACCAATGTACTATTACGATTGATTATGTCCCATGAGGTACGAACTCACAACAACATGCAATAAACACATTGGCGCAGAAAGTCAAACAATTAAACAATGACCCAGATTCTAACTCGAGGCACGTAACGCACCAAACCATAAATCTAGATAACCCTTACTATCATTGTCATCATATAGATTAAACTCCACATTTTTCACACAAGTATGCTCCTAAGAAAATAATGATGAAATAGTCTCACGGGTAGCAACGAAGACTTCAGTGGAAGAAGCGACTAAAGAAGTTGCATGGCACAAATGCTTCTTGTTAGCCCACACTATCTCTACTTGTCTTGCCTTTTGTGTATATTCCGAAAATTTATTGGCTAAGAGAAGAAGCAAGTAGTGTGTACAAGGCGACTCCTTTTACTCGGATTGCCAGTGTGCAACGACAACGCCATATCCACGCAATATCAAACACACACACACAATACAGTTGCAAAAAATTGCAAGTCATCATCATATAAGCTTTACAGTGCCATCACAACCAAGTCACTGCTCCTCCATAACTAAAAATTTGGCCTTCAGAAACTTAAGTCATCAACATCTCAGTCGATTAAATTCCAACCATTCGAAGCCTCCTCTAGTTTGGACTGAATTCTCAACTTCAACTGCTCCACACAGTGCGCTGTGAAACACGTGACAAGGTGCAAAACAATGCCTATGCAAATCACCGAAGAACTCAAAACTCAATCAATCCGCAAGAAGCACAACCACCGACTCATGAACGGGGGATATATAAGAAAAATTTAGAATTTTGTCATTGATATGATCAAGTGAAACGACGTTACGATAAAAATTTCAGTAAGTCGACATATGACACAATACAACCTCTTTCAGAAGCTTCGAAATCAGATTCTGCTACAAATTCGATATTATGTAGGATTGTAATACTGAAGAACCCACAAGAATAAATTATGAGATAAAACTAATAATGGATCTAAACTTAAAAAAGTCTCAAGCTTCAAAAAAAAATTTCTAAGATATGCACTTTTCAGTTCAAGTCGTGTCTGAGGCCCCCTTGATTGGAACGAGAGATTCTACTGTAGGTTCAAACACTTGCATAAATTGCATCTCATCAAAATCGACATGATGAAATCTCTCAACTGCAAATGATGCAAAGTTGCAAAAATACAATCCTTGGGAATGACAACTGAAGAAAAATCCTCCTGCTTTTTCCGAATAACCCAACACTCCCATTTTATAAGAAATAGGCCCGGTTGTACCTTTCTTGCTCCAAGACTCCTTCACACCATACTTGCTCATCACCCACACATCCATGAACCCCTCATGATTGACCTCCGCATTTTTCCATCGTATAACAAGGCACAAACATTTATCGCCATCCAAAGTCAGGAATGATTTAAACATCAGGTTCCAACGTCCGGTAATGGGCAGAACTTTTGGCACTTCCATTCTGCCAAATACCGCATTGTCGTAATCGAAAGTCATGATATGAAAATCATGCTTATAACCATTACCTTCCTCCGGCTTCTTGTTCGGATCTACAAACAAGGTGTGATACTTGCCGTTCAAGTTAACTCCACGACCCGTCCAGCTACAACACCTACTTCCGTCCGGGGTCATCAACACCTTCCAAGAATCGCTGCCGGAAGAATACAACTGAAGCCAGTAAGCCACATTGTTTTTTGGAGGACTCAATAACCCAACTTTATACGAAAATCTATCATCCTTATAATCCACATGTCCGAAACCAAACATCCAACTATGTTCCTCGTGGATTCTGTCGGGAGGCACTGCTTCCAACTTCCTCGTCCCAGGGTTCCACAATGCAGCTCTCCTTGTCCGCAGCTCGAAGATGAAGTACAGTCCGAATCCAGCCGGACACATTAGTGACCATGTCCTTCGTTCCCCGCGCCTCTCAAGGAACGACTAGGGTATATTCTTATGCATGCTAATTCTACCAGCAGAATCCATATATATTTGAGATATGAAGCTCTCACCTAGTTCGTTACGAATACTGAAGAAGGGAGGACCTGGTTGTCGATTTTTTGCAACTGAGTAATGGCTGGAGATGAAACTAGTGCTTGTGATCATCTGCAGCCAGGTTTTCGACACCTGCTTGAACCGAAGCAAAGACTTCACAGGAAGCTTTAGAAGAATCTCCCGTATCAAATCTCCGCACAATTCTCGTTCTGCTCCCAACTCCGGCGCCGTCATCTTCATCATCGTCCGCGTCTTCTTCGTTTCCAATCGTCGTCTGCCCTAAGTTTTTCCTCTGTCGCTGGCTCCGAAGTAGACTTCTACTTTTAACTTCAACTTTTTGCCCAAACTTTGTGAGTGATAGCGTTACTCTACTCGTCAGCATGAAATTCAATTTTCAGGAATTTGTATTTTTTTAATTTTTGCGTGAATTAAAAACTTACTTCTTGAATTTAATCAAATATTTTATTATAAAAATGAAGTGACGATTTGCATGTGTCTAATGTCTAATCCCACTGATCGATACGTACATTGTATAAGTTTTTTGTTTTTTTAGAAGTCGTTTGGGAGCATAGTCATTAAAATCAGATCGGATTGATTGGTTCAATCGATAGAATCGTGAATCGATTATTTGATTCAATTCGGTTCAATGAACATTACTGCCCAGTCAAAATCAAGTTCAACCACCTTGATCGGAAATTTATATAAACCAATTCAGTGTTTTGTGTATATATAAATTATCCAAATAAACCAAATTTTAACTAGTTAGCCTAGGAAGAGTATTTTTTTTCTTCCCAAATGCATGAATTTGTTTCGACCTCACGGCTTGGGAGTTCTGTTCTAAAAGGCGGCCGCCTAGCCGCCTAGGCGCCCACCTAATCTCTTGGCGTTTTAAAAATGTCCCGCCTAGCGCCTAATTATTTTATATATTTTATTTTTAAAATTAAATTAAATTTTATAGGTATAATTTTATAATTAATTATTAAATATATTATTAATATATAAAACTCCACCTAATCATCCGATTAATCCTTCCGCCTAATCTCCGCTTAGCCGATTAGTCGCTAGGCCCCAAGCCAACCGCCTAAGACCGCCTAGCGCCTTTTAGAACACTGCTTGGGAGAGACTAAATGCCGAGCTCAGTCCCACTAAAACTCTTACATATGGTTATTATATGAAGTTGTAATTAGTATACAATAATAACAAAATATAAAGTAATCACACGCGTAATTCATTGGTTCTAATTGTCAGTTCAATCAATAAATTCAAAATTGGAGCTTTGACCTATTAGACTTTGATGCGGTTTTAATCAATAAATTCAAAATTGGAGCTTTGACCTATTAGACTTTGATGCGGTTTTAATAACTATAATAGGGAGTAGCATAAAATTTATGATTTTTTTTATTGTCCTTTCTACAATTTTATTATTCATTCCACCAAATTTTTCCCTCCCTCAAATTTTCTCTAAGCCAAACACACCCTAAAGGTTTTGTAAATATACTGGCAAATTTCATTGAGAATCTTGAGTTGGATGTTTTGGGGCAGTCTGTACTGCAGAAACAGATGAAGCTGACTTGCCTGTGGTACTAATTCTTGCACTCTCCATGGCTGCAAGTTCAAAACATTTTACACGCCACAAACTGCAAATCATACAGTAGTAGATCACAAGATCCAAAACTTCTCTGCTCTCTTTCTGTTGGTCAACTGATAATAAATCACTACAAGAGGCTGAAAAGGATTCAATATGAATTCTAGATGTTCTTTTTTCCTTTGTTCGTTCTTAGTATCCGAATACTTAGGAAGCCAAAAACTCGGTAGACTGCGGGATCACCACGCCTGGAAGTGGTGTGATGGAAAATATGCGTATCATCTTGAGCAGCACGACATGTTACTCCAGCCTTTGTCCCCGTCATTCTTGACGAGGCTGATCCGGTTGACAGACAACTCACCCTTGTGCGAGTCAGAACTGAGAACTTTTCGGCTGACGTTGATGTATATCTCGCGAATGACAGCGTCAAAAGCTGCTGTGACGTTTGTGGAGTCGAGCGCTGAAGTCTCCATGAAGAACAAGCCTTCTTCTTCTGCTAGCTCTTTGCCCTCCTCCGTGCTCACATCTCTGATGCTCTCGAGATCGCATTTGTTCCCCACCAGCATTGTGGCTATTTTGGTATCTGAGTGAGCTGCATCCATCAGAACCAAAAATTATCTCCATTGACCGACAACAGCCTGAAGGACTTTAAATGCCACAGACTCGAAATAGAATAAATTCACATAATATCACACATCAATCATGCCAAGTCAGGAGTCAACTGATAGGATCACTTGCAGACATTTCTGAGATTTCGGAGTTCATTTCAGATGAAAATAAAAACAGACCCATTTTTAAACCGCCGTATTTTTTCTCTTCACCATCTCAAATAGAAAGATGGTATTTCTTTTCTTTGTTTTTATACAACCTTCACAGCAAAACAGTAAAAAAAAATGATGTGAATACTACCAAATTTACTCTCCCATTTTGTTCTACAACATCAAACAGCCCAACTACAAAACCTGTCTAGCAAACGATATATCATGAAAAATCACCTCATTGCATATACAATTTTACACTTTAGGCTGTGTTTGGTTTAGGGAAAATTTCATGGAAAGAAAAATTAGATAGAAAGTTATAGAAGTTCTTTGTTTGGTTTAGATGGAAAATTTCAAGGAAAAAAAGTTTGATAGAAAATTGTATGAAAAATTTTGGTTAATAACATTAGGAAATGATATTTTCCTTTATACTTTTGATGATATACAAACAAGTGAAAAATAAAATGGATTCTATGAAGGATTTGGATTTCATTCTATTTTCAAT
>NQLW01000068.1:404544-416119 GCA_002312845.1 Kalanchoe fedtschenkoi
CTGAAGGACTTAAAAAAATTCGTTATTAGTCCCTATTTTGTGTATCTTGATATTCTTCTAGTACTCGTTTTCAATGATCAATAAATCATTCTTTTCTTCAACGGTATAGAATTTTTTTTATCTATGCAAAAATGGCTTAGTGTGTCAACCTATATTCTATAGGATGTTAACTAGGTTAATTTAGTTTATTCTGAGGATCTCAGTGTTGGTGTGGGGGAGTTGGAGAAGGAAATCCATTGCATTAATTCTCTCGTAAGGATCATTCCCGCGGTACATTATTGTTAAGTGGATTTATCTATGATATCATATCGGGCTTCATGTTGTGAAAAACGTACAAGCCATTTAGTATCTCTGTTGATGGATAACAATTTTGTATCTACGACGGGCCTCCATGACAATATTGTAACAGCTATGTGCCTTTTAAAGCATGGACAGCTGGATCCTCAATAAGGTTCGTGTATGGATCCAGGAGTTACTTTGGGAAAAGAAACCAACATGGATGTCTATCGCTGCAAAGGTGTTTTGAGTGGGCATGGCCCTGATTAGCTGCGCACACTATAAGTTGGGAGAGAGATATAAGAAATACAAACAAAAATTTGTAATGTCAAGCGGATAGAAGAAACTATCCAATATAAAAGTATAGTAGAAGTGTTTTTTTTTTTTGTATGTCCGAAATTGCGAATGAACCCCCCTAGCTCACCTGCGGACATCATAGAAATGGAGGAGAGAAATAATGAACAAGAGAATAGGTAATCCAATAGAAGCTAATTTCAGTTATTTTTTTCTGATTGAGTGAAATTTTTCAGTAAAAAATTCCAAATTTATGCCGGACTAACTTCGAACCAATTTTCTTCCTCTTCTTTCAAATCGGACACATTGCCGGAATTTTGTTGCATAAGAATTTTGTTCCCTAAAAATAATGCACGAATAATTATATGAATAATAAATTTCATGGAATTGTACAAATAGTAGCACCAATGATTCAATAAAAAAAATGTTTCGTAATTATTTTTAATTGAATCAACTATATTGAATTAATTGATCGGACTTAGCTAATTCAACAGTTTGAACAATTAATCCCGTCAAACAATTTAATTAAATAATTTAACAACTAAATTTGATAACCATAGATTAAATTATACCCAATTGAATCGAAAGTGAAATCTATTCGATTATTTTAGCAATGGCAACGTTTAATCAGTTACTCGATTCCTTCGAAATGAGAGGAAATAACAGTGTTAAAGGACAGCCATTGTATTAACACTGAATTAGGCTTACAATGTTGAAAAATATACTAATAAAAGGGTTGAAGTTTACTGAAAGTGACAAGCTATTATCCGGCATCATCTTCATCCGTTGCTCCAGACTCTTGGACATCAAGAGTGGAGCTATACTCTTGATCACAACGTAGATAAGAGTCGAACATGAAATAGAACATGAAATAGAACATGTGAGTGTTGTTGCCTGGTTCTACCGGACACTGTGAAATCAAGTTTAACCTTAGACTTCCTTTGCAAATGTATAATTTTAATTGCCAACTGCTGGTTAGTTTCAATGTCATACGCAACAGGCCACCATCCTACTTATTTCGATTTTTGTTACAATAGGACAAACTCTGTCCTCCCTTCCATAATTTCTAGGGTTGTTAATCGGTTCGGTTCGGTTCAAAATCGAACCGATTTAAAACATAATTATATAATTTAGTTTTCTATTTTTGAATTCGAAAAACCGATTAAAGTATTTTTTAAATAAAAATCGTACTTAATAATGATTTAATTTATAATAAATTTGTTATATAGTTATTCATTAAATAATGTAATAACCAATTTTTACATTCAAATATAAATCAAATAGCATAAAATAATAAATAAAGCTGTATTAATTTTAATATTATTTCAATAATTCAGTTTTTTGGTTCGGTTTAATATTTTATTATCAAAACTGATAATCGAACCCTAATAATTTTAAGATTTCGGTTTGGTTTGAAAACCAAATTATTAATCATCAAAATCGAACTTTTTTAATCCGAATTAAATCGGTTCCATTTTCAATTTGAACCGAACTATGAACAGTCCTACTAGTTCCACATCACTTAATTTCCAGATTCACTTGCAAAGTGATGCCTTCTCCAGCGTGTACCTTTCTCCGGTCTTTAGCTTACCCACACTGGTGTTGGATATCGCGTCTTCTTAGAGTACTAGTTTCTCGGAAACCTTACCTTTTGTTTTTTTTATCAAATCAAATAATAAGATTATGTTGTGATGCGAATACAGGAACATCACGATTCTAGTCATAGCGACCGAGAACTAGGCTCCGTAAATTTGGCGTGTGAGCCAAACCCAACTCCTGAGATACTGAGCTAGAATCTGAGGGTCAAACCCAATGAGGGTTATACTCATGAGTTTAATCCATTTAATTTATCCGATTCAGATGCAGATTAAATCGGATCATATCCAGATCAAATCAAATCGATTCGTACTGAGTGCAATTTTGGTTACGTGGAGAGCCAATTATTCTTAATTTGAGATTATAACGCCTTCCTAAGGGCCGCATAAGAGATTAATGGACTTTTGCTCATAGCTATTGAAGAATAAACTTATAGTATAGCACATAATTGAGTGATAGATATTAAGTTGACTGAAAAAAGGTTCAATTCAGTTATAGTATGGTTCAGCCAGCGCTTGATTCGAATGAACCAAATGAGTTAAAAGCACGGTATGAAACATGTATAATAATATCCAGTTACTCAAATGATGTGCTTGGCCTCCATACCGAAACCCATAAATATGATTCTCACTATAACAATTAGAGGATCTTTCGGAAGATAGTACTCCACAGGTAACTATAACAACCTCTTCGTTCTAGACTGTGAAACACAAATATCCCAAAAAACACAATTACTAAATTTGTTCTAATTATTCGCGTTAAGATTATTTTGGAATAATTGTGATTTTTCTGAAATTTTCTGATGAATCTTTTGATTGAAATCTTAAACGAAACAAACGGTTGTAATTAATTTTATTATTTTTTTCTGGTGGGTTTTGAGCCTACTTAGGCGAGGTGTCCTTGATGCGTGTCTTTGTAAATTTATCCTGATAAAATTTAGTAACATAACCCTAATCTGCTCATCTATATAAATCGTGCTTCTCGACCACAATCAGCAATTAAAAGGCAGGAAGCCAAATAGTGAAGCGCTCGCAAGGAATAGCAATTGAAAGACAGATTCAAAAAACTTGAGGGAGAAGCCAAATGGTGAAACGGAGACGGAAGACGAGCCCTCGCAAGGAATCGGACGTCGCGTCGATTCTGCTGAAATATGGTAAAGACATGATTAAGCAATCGGTTAAATTTGATCCAGTTATGGGTAGAGATGATGAGATCGGACGTGTTATCGTGATACTGTCAAGGAGGACAAAAAATAACCCTATTATAATCGGTGAGCCCGGAGTAGGTAAAACTGCAGTTGTGGAGGGCTTAGCTCAGAGAATTTTCAGAGGTGATGTGCCTAGCGATCTTGAAGATGTGAGGCTCATTGCTTTGGACGTGGGGTCTTTAGTTGCTGGAACTGCATACGGAGGGGAATTTGAGGAAAGATTAAAGGCTGTGTTGAAGGAAGTTGAAGACGCTGAAGCTCATTATCGATTTCCCGATCTGCTATGCAACCACCGCGTCTTGAAATTCAAAACGTCGCAGACACAGAGAGTCGATGAATTTGAGCGAAATGGTTGGCCGGTGGTGCTTGTATCCGGTTCAATTTGAAAAGTTAGAAACAAAGATAAGGTAAAGTAAAAGAAGTAACAAAATTTTCCTTCAAATTTTTGTTTCAAACAAAAAAAAATGAATTCACGATGAATTTCACTTTTGATCAAATTTTTATTTCTATAATTTTCTCTAGACTAAACAAATCTTAAATGTATATGTCACTAAATTGTTTAATAGTAATGAGAATGGTATGTTTGGTAGTAGTATGTGTACTAATACTAACGAAAGAAATAATCCGATCTATTTTAGTAGGATAAATAATTTTAATTTTTAAAATTAAAATTTATATACTATGATTATTAATACTTATCATATTTATAATCAAACTGATAAGATCATTATTAATTATTTTATCCTACTTTTAATCCCAACAACAGCTTTTAGTGAGAGTATTATGTATCACCATTTTTCATCCATTCATATAAATGTATATACTTTATGTATTTGAATATTCTCTATATGATATTAGATGTCGGTCATTCAAAAAAAAGTAAAAAATTATATAGAATACATCCAAAATGGATTTGAACTATCACCACTTATCCAATTGCGTCCGAACTACCATGATTTTCAAAAAAGGTGTAATGAAAAAAAATAGACTGATTTCGAATGATGCTTAAGATTAATTTGTTTAGTTTCTTATGAATGATTGAGTATGAAAATGCATCGTTTCATTTATGTGTGCGAAACGATATTATTTATTGTGTTAACCAACAACGTAATTTTCACAAACAAATCTAAATCTTATGATAATATTAGTTTAGGAGGGTAACGATAAAATTTATTTTAGAAAATCAGTCCAAATTTCTTTTTTCATCACACTTTTTTAAAAAGCATAGCTATTTTGACCGCAATTTGTTAAGTGATGATAGTTCAGAGTCTCTTTTGAATTTTTTCTCAAAATTTTATTGATGAGAGAGTGAGAGAATGTTGCAAGATTTTTGAGTTGAGAAGACAATAAACACAATAAAGCAATGTGGATATTGGTGCTTGAGTTTGAATTATTATTAAAAATAAAATTTGTTAATTAATATTTGAATTTTATGATAATAATGAGAATTAAATATTCATTAAAATTGTTGATTAAGTAAATTATAATGATTAAGTATATTATCAAGTATTAAGAGTTATCCCATCATGCTAAGCTACTTTACATCCATTCAAAATTATGGTGATTTAAAAAGAAATCTAGATGGTTTTAAATTTAATAATATAAATTAATTATTACTTTATACATGTCAAATGGTGATTGACGGTTGTAAATCAAAACTACGTAGTTTTAACTTGGCATTAGATGGTTTTACTACTCATCATCAAAATCCAAGTATTAATTATTCTCATCACTAAGTTTCTACTATACAATTTGTATACATAATATAAATATGTTGGCATATGTTATTTGAATTTTTTATTGGTTATCAGTATAATGTTTTTTTTTGTAATTTTTGAATGTATTTTTAACAGATTGAGTAGAATGTGGAAGCCCACGAGAAGTGGTATAAGCTTATTTCCACATACACAGTCACAGTAAAGGATTTAACAGGTATGTAAGTTGTATAAAATAGAAAAGATATTATTGTATCATCATTTATAAGTAATTAAAATTTTCAAGAATTATTATCAAAAGAAGATTGTGAGTGCCTCCAATGTAAGAAATCCAACTTCCAATGTCGGAGCACATTAGACAATAAGAGGAAGTAGACTAGTGGAAAATTTCAAATTTTGCAAAAGTAGAAATTTTGTATGTTCCAAGTATATAAATTACATGATTTACAAATTCATACTTCACATTTTCATTTTAATCTCCATTTTGGCGGAACCATAATAAATATTTGTACCCCCAACCAATTAGAATCATTTTAATATAACCAATCATCTGAACACAACTAAAAATTACTCAATAAAACTCAATTTAGTTTATAACACACCAAAATAAATTGTAAATATTAAATTATAGACCTCCTAATCTGATATTAAAAAAATAAAAAATAATATATATATATATATATATATATATATATATATATATATATATATATATATATATATATTAAAGCAGAAGCGGAGCACCCAAAATTCTTCATTTAATAAAAATCCTGCGTGACGAGTTCTCCTTAATTCTCTACTTTTTATTTATTTTATTTTATTTTAATATTAGTTTATTATACATCTTAATCAAAATCTAATACTACCCAACTTTGAATCGTAATCAAATCAACTCCATTTAATAAAAATTGTAAGTGACAAGCACTCCTTAATTCTATATTTTTTAATTTAATATTTGTTGGAGTAGGGCATCGAAATATTGACTGGAATAACGAATGAGAATAAACGAAGAAATAAGAGTTATGTGGTTCGGTCGTAGTGACCTACGTCTACGGGCAAAGACAAGAATCTTATTACTTTATGGAAGAGAATAAAAGAGAGAGTTTATGGCTTTCTAATCTATTTTTCAAATAAACTCTGACTAGGTTTATATAGGCTACCATGAAATCCTAAAACAGATAGGATTTCTAATCTAACAAGATTAGGATTTCTAATCATAACATGACTAGAATTTCTAAATATTAAAAAATTCTAATTAAACAAAATTTATATAAACTCAAAACTTACTTAATAATGATGCAGGACATAACTCAACAATATTATTATATAATTATGATTATCTTTTATTGAATTTATATCTTTGTTTTATTTGTTCAAAGATCTTCCTTAAGTTTCCATTTAAGTTCATGCCATGCAAACAAGTTCTTCTCATATTATATGCTGAGAGGCTACAACACCTTCTGGCAGGGACTTTTCTTTAGCGTTCTGGCCATCTCAATTGAAGTCACTGATTTCGTTGGTTAACATGTCGCTAAATTTTTTTATGGTATTTTTTCCATTATCCTACTCTGTCATCAATCATCTGGACTAGATTCCGGATAGAATTAGTTTAAAATTGTTTTTCAAATGTGTTCTCCAGTAACCTTAAGGCTATGTTTGGTTTAAGGAAAATTGGGTATAAAGGAAAGTTTGAGGGAAAATTGTAAGGAAATGAAATTTTTGAAGGATTTCATTTAATTTTCCTTTATTTGGTTTCATAAAGAAAATATCAAGGAAAATTGTTGGGAATCCATTTCATTTTTCATAATCATGAAAAATTTTATGAAAAATAAGTAGAAAAAAATTAACATTTCATCATTTCATACATTGAATTTGATGAAATACATTGAATTTGTTCAAAAAATGGTTATTTGTTTAAGATACATTGAACTTGTTTAATATATGTAGAATCACATTTTTCATCCAATTTTACATCTAATTTTCCTCCTATTTTCCATCTAAACCAAACAATGAATTTTACTAATTTTCCATCAAATTTTCCTTTCCGCCAAATTTTCCCCAAACCAAACACAGCCTAAAAGCCACATAATTTTGCTTTTTGCTTCCTCTTGAGCCGAACATACAAAATGCTGCTACCTGCTGGCATTCCTGAACAACAAGTTCCTACGAGGCAGCTACAACAATTATCTTTTTTCTTCAAAAAAATCCAAGTTATAATTATTTGTACATATGATTTGAAACTTGAAACTACTCTCAATTGTTTAAAAGATAAATACAATAAAAACATTATCATAATTGTCCGTATATATAACTTGAAATTTGAATTTATTCTCTCTTTTTATTTCATTATTGAGAAGATTAAGTCTAATTAGCAAGGAGAATTACATGGATAAGTAAAGCTTATTTCTTTAAAAGATAAGTAAAATTAAAATTATCATAATTCTATGTACATATAACTTGAAATTCTAAATCACACTACCTTTATTTTACTGATTTTGATCTATATTAAACTTTTAAAAACTTTGTTCTATTAATTTAAAATTCCAGATAAATTCAGAATATATAAATATTTTTGTATGAGATCTCATTAATTTTCTACTTACCGAATGGGTGATTTCACATCGAAGTCCAAACATTATAATTTTTATCTACTTCAGTAATTTACAATTGTAAGATACAATATTAATATTTTATTGATTGCAAAAAAACGTAAACGAGGATCTACACTATACTTAAAAAGAAATTCATTGACGATATTTTTAAATAATATTTAGCACTATTATTATTACTTATTCTTAAAAAATATAATACATGTTTTAACCCCTCAAATTAATTAGAGAGAAGGTATTCATTTTTTGTTGAACACAATTCTCAAAGAAACTCATTCTTTTTATTTAATTTATCTAAAATGTTAATAATTTTCTTAAATAAAAAAAAGATGCATATATCTTCTTTACCTAAAATCAAATATAAAAATTATAATATGTAACATCATCTCTTTCACGACGATAATTAATAAAAGTCATTATCAATCAATTTTTATTGTAAATTTATATTTAATGATCTTAACTTTCTTACATGTTTAGTGTCCAGAGCCAGAAAAAAAGCGTATTAAAATTATGTTTTATGCTTGTAATGCAGATTTAAATATTATAAAAATTATAATATGGGGAAAGTTATCTGAAAAATTAAATAATCAAAATATATTAATATACTTTTTATTGGTTGTATGAGATTTTGACATTTTTAAAAATAAAATGTGTACCACAGCATACTAATATATTCACAAATTTTTATAAAATAGTAAGCCCGTGGCCGGTGTAGCAGGGGTGTAAGGATTTCGGGTCAACCCGAAATTCAACTCAAATAAATTCAATTAAACTGAATTTGGGTTAAACTATTTTATTTGGGTTGTATGTTTTGGGTTGTGTTGGTCATTGGGTTGGATAAATTGAATTCGGATTGACTCAAATTGTAAAACACAATCCGAATTACAAATATATAAAAATTAAAATTAAAAATTAAAATTTTTTAAAAAAGCTAATTTTTTAAAAAAATTTAAAAAAAATTAAAATATAAAAATATTTTTATTTTTTAAATACTTTTTATTTTTTATTTCTTTATTAATTAAAATAATTAGATTGACCCAAATTCAATTCAAATTAACAATTTTGAATTTAGATTGGGTTGAGTTACTTTGAATTTGATTTGAGTTTGAATTAAATTATTTTATTACGATGCCCAAACATTCTACTCAAATTCAATTTTCAATTCATATTTACATTTACACCTCTAGGTATTAATACCAAATTAAAAAAAACAACCTAACCCTAGTTCCCATCTCGTTCGAACATTAGGAGGGCCGCTGCCGTCTCATGTTCCGGTTCAGCCTCCTCTGGCCACCACACACACCAAACCCTAGAGACAGCCGCTCCAGCCAATCTATCTCCGCGCAGTCACCACATCACGGTCTCAGCCTTGCACGCCTCCGATGCCAACGCAGCAGCAGTGATTTGTCACTGGAAATCTCCTCTCAAATGCAGCATCCTTGTCCACATATTTCCTATATTCTTCTACTTCCTTTATCATATTTTTAACAGTGCACGGCGATTTGCTGAGTAGTGATTTGGTCATGTCCGTACACAGAAGCAAGTTCACGAGCTAGGAATTTATATTCTGCAAAAACATACAACAAAATTGCGGAAAGCCAGACCTTATGGGACGGAAATCAGTGGCGGAACTAGGAATATGATTGAAGGAAGTAGAAGATGCTGATGGGAAAGTTATTTTGTTCATAGATGAAGTCCACCTTGTTCTTGGTGCTGAAGACTGAAGGTTCAATGGATGCAGCGAATCAGTTCAACACTGGAAAAGCATAATGTGGAGAAGTATGCTGCATTTGAGAGGAGGTTTCAACAGGTTTATATAGCTGAGCCTAGTGTGTCTGATGAAGTATGAAGGCCACCATGGTGTGAGAATCAAAGATAGAGCTCTTGTGACTGCTGCTCAGCTTTCTGATCCATATATTACAGGTATGTGTATTGATACCACTTGTGTTTGTCTGATGTTTGGATAGCTGATGGATGTTTGATTCTATTAAGGTCGCCATCTGCCTGGCAAGGCCATTGCCTCGGTGGATGAGGCTTCAGCTTGACAGCAAGCCTGAAGAAATCTATAAGCTTGAGAGGAAGAGGATCCAATTGGATGTAGAACTCCATGCTCTTGAAATGGAGAAAGACATATGGCGACGACTTGATAATAATGTGGTACACATTTGGCGATAGATCTGTTTGTTCTTAGCCTTAGCACTCTCAAAGACAGCTAGCAAAGTTAATATGTCTCACAACTGCAATCCACTTCACTGACCAGTAATGTAATTGCCTTATAAATCGCTTAGCTTAGATGATTGTGTCGTGTTGATGTTTTGTTAATGTTTTGTTAGCTCTTGCTTTGTTCAATTTTGAGTTCCTCTCGGATTTCTCGAAGACATTTACAGCAGAATGGAGATCACCACAAGCGGAATTGGCGATATTCTACCAGAAGATGTCGAGCAAATTGCTAAGAAGTTTAAAGGCGAACTTTTAATTTCTGTGGGTGAAGATAGGAGAAGGAAAGCAAAAGATGTCTTCTTGAACGCAGCAGTTATGAAGATTTGTTCGAATAAATTCTACAACCGGAAAGCTCTCATCACAGCAATGAGCAAGGTCTGGCATTTGGAGTCAGATGACGCAATCTCAGATCTATTGCCAAATATTTTTCTAGTGAAATTCTCGAACAGTGAAGTCATGGAACGTGTACTTTTGGGGGGGCCTTGGTCCTACATGAACAATTTAATCCTCCTTGATCGGTGGCGTCCAGACCATGCCCCATCTGAATATCAATTTCGCCAATGCAACGTTTGGGTCCAAGTCCACAACCTACCACCTGAATACTTTGATAATTGGATGGCTACTACATGCGCAAATACTTTGGGCAAACTGGTTTCAGGTATAAAGATCGGGATGGAAAGTAATAGAAAGAAATATATGAGAATTCTGGTGGAAATAGATGTCTCAAAACCTTACGACCTGGTTTCTTTGTAGACAGGAAGGATAAAGATCCACTCTGGATAGCTTTCCGGTTCGAAAAACTACCTCACCTCTGCCACAAATGTGGCATACTGGGTGATGAAATGATTGACTGCTGTTCTCAATCGGAGACAGAGTCATCGCACAGATACGGAGCTTGGATGAGAGCCGAAGAACACAAATCCCTAACAGATCCGGTGACCGGGAAGCTGAACCATTTCCCGACATACACTCATTTAATGAAGAATGACGATTCGAATCCTAACGCATCTCCTCAAGCCTCTTCCCCTCGTGAAATGGAATTAGAGGCTGGGGGCTGTACTTGGGGAATCTCAAAAGGCAGCGAGGGAAAGGCCGAATCGAAGCAAGGAGTTGGTATTAAAGACAGTATGAATACGGTTATTACACGGTCCAATGTTAATTGGGCCAATAAGGACTTGGGCTGGGTTTCCAAGGGAGGAGCATCGGGCCGGGCCTCAGACTTTACCAAGCAGTCAGGAAAAACCGAGAGCGGCGCGTCACTTCCTCTTGTAGACACCTCAACCGAGTTTGGTAAGCATGAAACAGTGGAAAAGGGCTTTTTATCTCAAAAAGTGATGACACGGAAAGGGGCAGAAGTAAACGCAGATCCATTCAACTCATCAGTGATGGTGCAGTGGCGAGGAACACAGAAACGGGTATGGGGGCAACACTCTATGACCAATCTGGTAATGAGGGAATGTGGGATACAGACTCGTGTACGAAACTCATGTCAATTGAAGCGGCGGCGGTTGCCTTGCAACCCCGCCGAGAGCCATGAGGATCCTCAGCTGGAACTGCCGAGGTTTGGGGTCTCCTCGGTCAGTTCGTGCACTACGTGAGATCTGTATGTCTCATAGGCCCCAAATCATATTTCTGTGTGAGACAAAGCTCATTTCAAA
>NQLW01000068.1:416814-466644 GCA_002312845.1 Kalanchoe fedtschenkoi
TGGCATCCTATTAACTTTATTTATTTGTTGTCTCAGGTCAAGCAAGAGCTTGATGACGTGAGGGATAAACTGCAACCACTGAAATAAGTTGTCAGATTGCAAACGAAAGACGTTGCAAGCCGTTTGGCTGAGAGGGGTATTACTCGGCCGTGCGTGATGCTGCTTTAGACTATGTGTGTGGTCACAAAGTTATGATCGGTAAGCAACAAGCTTGTACATTTGTAAAACTGTCATTTATTTTACATTTGGTCAACAAGCTGCTAACATGGAATTTATTTCGAGACTTATGTGGTCCAAGACCAATCAGAAATAGCTAGAGAATAGGGTGGTGACAGAGCTGTGAGCTGTCAAAGATGCTACTAAGAGAAAAGATAGATGAGAACTTAACCATCAACATAGATGGAGCTGTAGAGTGAAAGGGGATAAACTATCATTTGGAGAAGAATGGTGGGCTGTGGATGGAGCAACTGGAACTGGAAGGAGTAGAATATGAGATTTGGGAAGAGGAGCTGAATTGAGATTAAGGAAGAGGAGTAATTGAAAAACTTTCATAATGAAGGCACGTATTACTAAAAAATTTTAATTCGACAGAGATAATTATCCAATTCGCAATTTCAATGAAAGTTACCATTTTAGCTGATTATTATGTAATTATCTAATTTATGATTTAACCCTTAAAATTTTTTGTTAAATCACTTTTTTGATGATCCAACTTAAACCAATATTGTAAATATGCAATTTAAATCACTAATTACTTGAAAATGCACACAACTACTTTACGATTTTATAAATCACAAATTATTAATACACTAAAAAATTTTTAATTTTGCTGCTAAAATTCAAATTTGCGTTTAATATTTTTAAAATTGTTTTTGAACTCCTTAACCGTCTTGATGTGATGGTAATCTTTGAATCTCTGTCACATGATTAGCTGAGGAAAGTTGCCAGATTGAAAATGCAATATGTTGCAAGCCGTTTGGCTGAGAGGGTTATTGCTCTGGCTGCGAGTGATGCTGCTTTAGACTATGTGTTGTCGCAAAGTTATGATTATCCGGTAAGCAACAACCAACAAGCTAGTACATTTGCAAAACTGTCACTTATTTTACATTTGGCAATTTACAAGGGTCTACTTCACTTTGCGATCAAGCTGCTAACATGTAATTTATCTCCAGACTTGTGGTGCATGGCCAATCAGAGGATGGCTAGAGATGCGGGTAGTGAAAGAGCTGTCAAAGATACTAATAAGAGAAGAGATAGATAAGAACTCAACGGTTAGCATAAATGCAGCTGCAGGAGGAAAGTGGTTAAGCTAACATTTGGAGAATAATGGTGTGCTGTGATGACAAAGCAACAGGGATGAAAGCTGTTTTGTCATTTTTGTTTATTACTTAAATTTTTCTTTCCAGCAATATATTCACTGGGAATATTGATATTGGATTTTTTTTTCAGTAATATATGAACATCTGAAATTGGTTTTTTTCAATTATCAGCTTATTCAATCTCTGAAATTGGTTGTTAATATAAGATTTTTTTTGTTGCACTTTGATTGATTAATTGGTGTATTTTTGGAAGTAATCTTATTTGGAACTTTTTTTTGTATTTTGAGTATATATTTTATATTAATCTGTAAAAATAATTATTGAAATTGAAGGTAAATATTAGTCAATGAAACTTATAGTAAGCTCACAGCTTATTCAAATACTTATTTTTATTTATTGATTGGTTTATAAATGAAGATACATAGGGTATTTATACTACTTCATGAGGAAATGAATTGTTGAGATGTATTTCATGCAACGTCAAATGATTATGATTCTACAAATTTATTAGTATATTCCTTGCATATTCCTTTAGACTCTTATTAGAATTCTAGGAACCTTCTTACCATTCCCCATATTAATAATACTTATTCAATAGATAATATTATTTACACGGATATTAATGGGATATCAATATTTGTGGAATCATAATCATTAGATGTTGCATGAAATGCATCTCAACGATCCATTTCCTTATGAAGTAGTATAAATACCCTATGTATTTTCATTTATAAACCAATCAATAAATAAAAGTAAGTATTTGAATAAGGTGTGAACTACTAATATTTATCTTCAATTTCAATAATTATTTTTACAGATTAATATACAATAAATACTCAAAATATAAAGAAAGTTCCAAATAAGATTACTTCCAAAAATACACCAATTAATCAATCAAAGTGCAGCAAAAAAATCTTGTATCCCTGTGAGTATATTGCTGGAAAGAGAAATTTAAGTAATAAGCAAAAATGACGATACAGTCTTCATTCCTATTGCTTTGTGCCCACCATTCTACTCCACAGGGTAGCTCAACTACTTTCCTCCTGCAGCTGCTGCATCTATGCTAACAGTTGAGTTCCCATCTATCTCTTCCCTTATTACCATCTTTGACAGCTCTGTCACCACCCGCATCTCTAGCCATCCTCTGATTGGCCATGCACCATAAGTCTGGAGATAAATTACATGTTAGTAGCTTGTTCACAAAGTGAAGTAGACCCTCATAAATTGTCAAATATAAAATAAGTGACAGTTTTGCAAATATACTACCTTGTTGCTTACCGGATCATCATAACTTTGTGACAACGCATAGTATAAAGCAGCATCACTCGCAGCCAGAGCAATACCCCTCTCAGCCAAACGACTTGCAACATCTTGCACTTTCAATCTGATAGTTTTCCTCAGCTGATCGTGTGACACAGGTTCAAAATTTAAATTATAGCAGCAGAATTTAAAACTTTTTTATGTATTTAATAATTTGTGATTTATAAACTCGGAAGTTAGTTGTGTGCATTTTGAAGTGATTTGTGATTTAAATTGCATATTTACAATATTGGTTTAAGTTCGATCATAAAGGTTTTAAAAAAGTGATTTAACAAAAAAATTTAAGGGTTAAATCATAAATTGGTTAATTACATAATAATCAGCTAAAACAACTTTCATTGAAATTGCAAAATTGGACCATAATCTCTGTCAAATTAAAAAAATTTAGTAATACATGCCTTCCTTTTGAAAGTTCCTCAATTACTCCTCTTCTTTAATCACAATTCAGCTCCTCTTCCCAAATCTCATCTTCTACTCCTTCCAGTTCCAGTTGCTCCATCTACAGCCCGCCATTCTTCTCCAAATGATAGTTTAACCCCTTTCCCTCTGCAGCTCCATCTATGTTGATGGTTGAGTTCTCATCTATCTTTTCCCTTAGTAGCATCTTTGACAGCGGACAGCTCTATCACCACCCTATTCTCTAGCTATTTCTGATTGGTCTTGCACCACATAAGTCTTGAAATAAATTCCATATTAGCAGCTTGTTGACCAAATGTAAAATCAATGACAGTTTTGCAAATGAACTAGCTTGTTGCTTACCAATCATAACTTTGTGACAAGGCATATAGTCTAAAGCAGCATCACGCACAGTCAGAGTAATACCCCTTTCAGCCAAACGGCTTGCAAAGTCTTTCATTTGCAATCTGACAACTTTCCTCAGCTGATTCAGTGACTAAGGTTCAAAGACTACAATCTCATCATGACGATTCAGGAATTCTGGTAGCTTGAAGTGCATTTTCACCTTCGACATCTCTGGCAGCTTACAATGGTGGCTTCAATTTCTGGTTGTGACCCATACTTACGAGATACTATCTTCTCACTGCTTCTTGAATATCATAGAGCAGCTTTTCCCTCTTCTGTTTTAGTCTCTCCTTATTTCATATATCCTTTGTTTTTCTTTTGCATATTTCGTCATCAGTGGTTGCAGTTTATCACTCAAAGTCTCAAATAAACTGCCAAATCAGCTATTCTCACTATGTTTTATTTGTAGATGTTGACGCATCGGCTTCAATAAAAAATGAACTTCGGGTGGCTCCATACATGTTCATCGGTCAAGTTTCTAAGGTGTTTTAAAACAGACACAATCAAATCTCACAATATTCGGATTTTATACCAACTCGACTACTCATACATGTGAAACACCTATTTATAGTGTTTAAGTTTAAATATTAATAATTTTTATATATCAAACCACAGACGCTTTGCTCCATGATTAGCACTAAGCAACATATTCAACGCAATGGCCAAATGACTCATTCATTACTAATTCATCTATATATATATATATATAACCGAATAGGATGTCCGTACGACGCTCCCTGCGGTTCGGTTTGATCCGATTCGGTTCATTAAAAAAGCGTTCGGTTTATAGTATCATATTTTAAAAAGGGATGACTAATAATTTGGTTTGATTTTTAAGTTCAAACCGAACCATGGGGACAATGGGTGTCAGTCCGTACGACGCTCCCGGCGGTTCGGTCCGGTTTGATTTGGTTCGGTTTGATTCAGTTACAATTTTAAAAAATTATTCGGTTTACAGTTTCATATTTTAAAAAAGAATAACTAATAATTTGATTCAATTTTGAATTTGTTTGGAACCGAACTGTCGGGACGACGTAACATTACTCGTACTGTATATAAAAACTCTTCTCAAACTTATTATTTCCGGTAGGTGATGACCGAGTTCGAATCAGACCATTTGCTTGAGCCGCACATGACAAAATGTGGACATAAACTTTCAACTTTGTTTTCCATTACATTCACAAGCCACAACTCTCAAGTGACACCAAAGAGCTGAAGGTACCAGGAAGGGATGTCGAATCCCTATCCACCACCCTCATCAATCATCGTACTCCCAGAAGTATTCGAGACAGACACATGGCCGCATGGGCATAGCGAAAAACACCACTCTTATATACTAAACTACATAAACCGCTGTAACCATCAATCAGCTCGAGATGATTTGGTTCATAACGATCTCCTTCCCTGCTGACTGATTTACATAAAACAAGTCGGCACCAGGCAGCAGCTCACGAAAAACCCTAGTCCCCTCTTCTGCAGCACACAACAAACACGATACATTAGCAAACAGACGATAACATAATCAGATTAGTTGGATCTACACTCAAAATAAATTGTCAATAAACAGTGAAATCTAACTATATAACGATCAACTTATTAGAATTTGTAATGGGTAGCTCAACGGGGAATAATAATGTGTGACCAATGTGAGATGCGAAAGTTTGCTAGTTACTTTCTTGACATTGTGGCGAAGAAGCTCCGGCGAAATTTGATACAAATCCTCATCCACAGGCTTCGCGACTCGCACAGGCAACGGAGCAATGCGCTGGTCCGCTGCCTCCAATCCGCTCTGCTTCTCGAATTGCTTAGCATCAGCCGCGCTCCTCCTGGACTGCAAGAGTTACAAGTATGCGGAATTTTGTAACCTTAAAATGAGTTCACATGATTATTTTCTGAGAAAATTGCAAGGAGAGAATGTATTATCAGATTTTTAAATTTAGCAATATTAAGAAATGTTTAAATCTTGGATTAGTTCGTAATTAAATAATTTACGATTACACATAAATTGTTTTAAATAATTGTGATTGTTAAAATTTAACACATTGCCGCATAATGTAAATAATTATGAATTGAACATTTACGTGAATTTTGTAAATAATAACATGAAATTAAGGGTAATTAGTAATTACTTACAAGTTATTGAGGGTGAAATCATAAATTGTTTAATTTCAAAATATTTCAAAATTGAAATTCAGTTAGAATCGCAAAATTGATAGTAATTTCAGTTAAATTAAAAAGCGTGCAATTTTCTCTTACTCTTTTTGAAGGATTATCATTCGTTACCTGGGGCCTGCTGCGGGGGACTACTATCACTGCAGGTGTGACGACGTCGTTTTGGTACAGATCTCCAGTGACGTAGAGGTCTCCAGAATGGTCGCCTTCATCTTCATCATCCTCCTCGTCCAGGTATGTGGTGTAACGCAGCAATCCAGCTTGTCTAGCCGACTCAAAGCACTCCGTGAACGGCAGGTACTCGCGGGAATCCCAGCTCCCGAACGCCGGCACGCGACTCCTCATCGTGACGTAATCCTGGAGCCCAAACACAAACGTTGAAAACCATCAAAACTTGCACCGAAAAAATCTTAAGCTCTGAGAGGTTTTAGAGGTGAGAACAGAGCAGGCAGAGCGCGCGATGAAGGGTTGGGTTCTTACTTCCATTTGAGCGAGCAGGTAGAGTGAGCTCCGGGAAGCTGACGATGTGGGTTGGGGGCTTAAATGGGGTCTGCTTTATGAAGCGTGAGGCCGGTGTCATCAAAAGGAGAGAGAAAAAAAATGCAGAGAGATGAAGAAAAGGTGACGATGATGATGATAGGTAAAGTTGACGTGTAGGGACACTTAAGTATCGAACAGATATCTCAACCTTGCAAATCACTCCAAATTGAGCCTTGATGTGATACTGTAAGCCGCAGCTTACTGTGCAAAAAGGGAAGAAACAGTAGCAATCAGAAAACATGGGACAAAAGCAGAGCAGGCAAGCAATCCGACAGCTATTATAGGGTCTGAGCCACTGTGAGGTGACAAAGGAGAGAGAAAGGCTAGTGGTACAGATGGAGAAAGATGTAAAGAGAAATGGGTTGCTTTTACTTTACTTTAATCTCACTCAAATTCTCCACTTATTTTGGGCACATAGACGTGGACATGCATATGCAGGAGGTGGAGCACGGCTCTGTTTCTTTACTTCTTTTCTCAAGCTTGTCTCCTGAAGAAAGCGTTGCATATTCAAAGCCCAATAAAGCAGATGGATAACTGCCTTTCGTCAAAGCCCTTTTGCTAGTAAATACATTGTTTTCTGCAACGTTTTAGGCTAAGCAAAGCTAGCTTTGTGCCATAGTTATGAAAACCGGTCGGTTTGATCGGTTGGATCGGGAGCCGGACCTTAGTTTCGGTCTGATTCACTATTCCTTACCGGATTGCAATACGAACCGAATTGAACCAGGTGAACCGGCCAGTTCAACAATAAACCGACCAAATCGGACCGTTTTATTACGAACCAATTTATTATTAATTTCACATTAAACTACTTAAAATTCATTAAATACAAAATTATTTTGTAAATAATGAAAATATAAACCTAATCCAACTTCATCCCAAAACAGGGCTTTCACCACTTGCCCACATGAATTATTATGTTGTTATATACCATTCAATTTTAAATATATTACACATTGATCTTCAGTTACACCGGTGGCCGAACCGGTTGGTCCGACCAATGAATCAGAAACCCAGAGGCATGACCAGTTCAATCTCCGATCTGATTTTAATAACTACGCTTTGTGCCCACTGATATAAGCCAAGTTCTTGCAAAGAATTCAACTGAAATAGTTCTGATGATAGCTGTTTCTTACATATAGCTCATGTATCGGATAAAAGACAGTTATCAGAGCGAAGCGAAAAAAGTGAGTGTGTGAAGTGGCGCAAGCGGTTGTACAGTAAAGGGTAATTTCATAAATATGCATTTAAGTTTAATCAATTTTAAAATTTTATGATACATAAGAAAATAACCGTTTATCACTTTTGATTGACTTTGTGTTCTTTATTAGAGTAATCTCATTGAACCTTCGAGACAAGATTTGTGTCCGTCCATGAAACGCTCCATCTTGATGTGGATGTTGATTTGTAATCTTACGATACAACACTATTTTGTTTGGACGGTGTTTTAACATAAAAGCGCAAAATATAATCTTTGACCGTAGACGGCTCTTTTGGAAAGTGTCTTATATTGTATAACAAGACTATATACAACGGTATTAATTAAAAACGATGTATAAATTTATTGGGCCGTGCTATATATAACACGTTTTTAATTTAGAAACACCCCTAAATTTTTATTTAAATAATCTTATTTTATGCGACGTTTTGAGATTAAAAATGTTATATTTAATTATAATTAATTATTTAAATTAATTTTTAATTATTTACCAGAGTTTGTGTAAGTTTTGTTTGAAAAATTTGTATAAAGAAAATTTATGAAACAAATGAGATCACATGACAAATATATATTTATAAATTTGTTTCAATAAAAATGACCTTAATGTATTGTTCCTGGGTTGATTTTAAAAGAGAAAAGGAAGGAGGGGGAAGAGAATGAAAGCAAAAATGGTGTTCCGTATATTTTTAAGGAGGGGTTTGGAGGGAGGGGAAGGAAAGAAACCCCCTTAGGAACAAGGCCTAATTTTCAACTAATTTCTCAACCAAAGCCAAAGTGGAGTGAAATGGGTGAAAGGGGTTGTGGGTGTGAGATTTGAATCAGATTCATGGGGCTGGCAGGAGTGTGGGGGCAGAGAATCAGAAGGAATATTTTGAAGTTAAAGAGAGTAACATAAAATTCACCTGTTGCAGGTGGTACCAACTTTGACATTTTGTATCCTCTGCAATCTGCTTCTGGTTTCTGAAGAAAGTTGAGGAAGGTGGAAGAAGAGAGAAGGGCTGAGTGATGATGCTTGCTCCCATGATGCTGGCTGGGTGTCTGAACATTGCAGTTGGTAAGCATGAGCCCATTGGAATAGGCCATGTGTTGTTGAGCTGTGAGCCACTTGGGCTTGCTCCTGTCAAACCATGCTTGGCTCAACTGTTCAAACCAGAAATAGGCCACAGGAGGCAAAGATGAGCCATAATAACTAGGGCAAGTGTCATCCTAGATTTGGACAGGCTGAAAGTGACTGGGGTGTGGATCTGATCTAATATTCTCATGTGGATAGAATTCAAATTTAAAACTCATTAGTTATATCTATTAAATCCAAATCAAATTTTCAAATATTTGAGTATCAAATATTAAAATTAATTTATGAAAAAAAAAATTAGTTTTTATATTTAAATTAATTTTTAAAATATTAAAAATTATGAAAATGTTTTTACCTTCTTTACATTTTTTTTATTTTCTTTAAAAAATCTAGGATAAACTACAAAAATATACCCTGAACTAGCACCCATTTTCAAATTAAGTACTGATCTTTTTAATTATTCAATTTCAGTGCCAAACTTTTTAATTATTCAATTTCAGTACTATAGACTTAATGCAATGAGAAAATTTATACAAAAAACATATTGTGTCCGATATATTTATGCAAATTTTAAAATCCTATCTAAAGAGTTGGACTCTCACACTAATTCTCTCATTTCATACTAATTATTTTTTTCTATTACGTCTATAGTACTGAAATTGAGTACTTAAAAAGTTCGGTATTGAAATTGAAGAATTAAAAAGTTCAGTATTTAATTTTGGTGGTAGTTCAGAATATATTTTTGAGTTTACACAAAAATTAAGTAACTTATATTTTTTTTTGAAATAAATCTAAATCCGAATTCAATTTTAAATAAACACATTATCAAAGAGGATCCAAATGAATTCATTATAGAAAAAAAAGACTCAAATGGGTAGATTTTAATGAGTAGACCCTAACGTCTCCAAAAACCCAAATGGATATATATAAAATTTCCAAATACTGTCAACCTAGCTCACAATTGACAATCATAAACCCGAGTATTGAATTGTTCGACGCGTTTAACTGTAACGAGTTTGATTTAGGTTCGAACTTGATTCGGTCATTTTGGATTCAAGCATTTGGATTATTTTTTTTTCATTTCATAATCAAGAAAATCATACTACTTACAAGTAGATTTAAACTCCAGAGATGGCTCCAGACGATACCCCATCCCAAACTCTCAAATTAGATTCGAGCAGTCAAATGATGTTGTCCGATTTTGAATTTGTGACCAAAGGGGTCACAAGGTGACCGACACCACAAACAATTTGGCTAAGCCACAAAAATCGAGCATTTAGATTGATATACTATAAATTAAAATTATCTAATAAACTAGCTATTAAATAACTCGATTAAAGTTTAAGTAAACTATTTTTTAAGAATCTCACTTAAAAAATAATTCTAGTCAAGTTAAAAAATAAGGACCACACCAGCAATGAACGATTTTTAATTGATCTTTTCAATGAGTTTATGAACGAATAGATTGTGAACATAAATGAATAGATACCTTATTGTTCATGTTCAGCTAATTTATTTAACGACGCTAAAATTATGTTCAAACTTAACCAATTTATTCTCAAATGAGTTATGACCAAACTTTAACCGAATATGTATACGAACAGCTTACGTGTATATTAATTCACTTACATCATGTGGCTACGATCACTCTCTCATGTTTCTTTTTAGGAATTCGAAGAACCGTATTCTTTTGGAGTCGGTTGAAACTACGGGGAAGGGCTACGGAGAATACCCCACCCCAAGACCTCTGGTTAGATGCAGAAGTAAACCAAATGTTCTCATCTGGATTCGAATTCTTGAACAGTTAAGCCACGAGATGACCGACACCGAGGCCAAATCGGCCACTCTCTGGGGGTCACTCTCTCATGCTTGGTTTCATACTATGTTTATGCACGTAGTCTGGCATGTATCCAGGGCAGCATCACCAGCTGGAGACCTCCACTGGTTGGCTTTTATGTCTTCTTGAGTGGCTTCTTCGCCGTCCAGAAATTGCCCATAAAACCTATGAGACACTAGAGCATTCTACAAACAAAAACAAGCTGTGGATCTCTAAATTGAAAGCAGCTTCACGTTCAGGCCAAATCTTAGGGCATCCCCATCAAAACAAATCAAAAAGCAGGTTTGTGTCATGCCACGTCAGATTTGTATCATGCCAACTCAACTTTCTCATAAATCTGTTTTTTATAAACTTACATCCACAATGAAACAAACCTTTCAAACCTCTGCGCATGGATCCACATGTCATATTATACATTTTACTATTTTTTCATATTATTTTAATTAAATATTTTCTTAATTTATTAAATATTTGATTATTTATAATTATTAATTAAAATATTAATTATTAAATATTTGACTATTCATAATTTATTAAAAGTGTCTACGTTTGGTTGAAAACTCATGCCACATGTCAAATTATGGAGTGAGAAGGGAAGCTATCACCACGCTTCTCTTCATAAGCGTGGTAATAGATTATTACAATAACCAATTACCACGCTTCTCTTCATAAACGTGGGAATAGGTTATTACAATAACCAATTACCACGCTTCTAAGTTAGAAACGTGGTAATATGTTACTTTGAATATTTAATATATATCTATTACCACGCTTTCATCTTTAAAGCGTGGTAATTGCTCTTTTTACGAACCGCTTCGTGCAGACGAAGTGCTTCGGTGTCAGAAGGTCACGAACCTGTTTCCACATTGAAACGAAACGCTTTGAAGTCTGACACGAAACTCACAACAAAGCTTCAATGGGGATGCCCTTACTGGCCACTTTGGCTATTATCATCTTTATGACAAAGCCATGTTTCAAGTCACAGTCATCACTCATCATTCCAGTCGCCACTAACATGTTTCAGCCACAAGATCACTCCAAGTAACATGTTTCAGCCCACCATAAGATAATTCCGATATATATCTCTTTCAAATTTCTCCGACATCCTATAAGGACCACTCTAATTCCAAATCTTCAAATATGGAATTCAAGATCGATGCACAGAAACAAACAAAATGTCGACTATAACCATACATCAAAGAAAATTGGGACATGTGAAATCAACTTGAAGAGAAAATACAAATATGATGGAAAAGGATGGATACGAATAAAGGAATCCATTCATTTTCTTTTATTCCTAGGAAATTTATGCTTATAGGAATCCATTCATTTTCTTTTATTCCTAGGAAATTTATGCTTATAGAAAGATACTGCAAAAATGACGCCAGTGCCAGCACTCCCTTTATTTTCCCAGTAAATGTAATTAAGGAAAAAAATGCAACTTCAATTTTGTAAATATATCTCATGGAACACCATCCTGCGAAACTTTACCATGTATTATGCTATGAACGCACCTCGCAGAATCCTATTTGTATGTTTCTCTTCCAATTTTGTGTTGACGGATACTGGCTCAACTAACTCGCAGACTTTGCACAAGAAATGAGTAGACATGTACGCATTGGATTGATTGGGCGCTCGGGTGTGGAAAGTTTGAAGTCTTCTCAACTGCTAAACATCGGCTCTTCCAGTATCTACACCAGGAACTTGATGCCGGAGTATCCCATTTTTTCGCTGCATAAGTAAGAAACATAGATATTATGAGCGGCTAAAAATCCCACAACATATACATGTTAACAAAGACATGGCCATGGTTGAAATCTGTCTTTTGTAAACACTCAGGAACTTAGTATTTCTTCTCTTCACCAAACACATTCATGAGATTTGCCGAACACGAGAAGAGCACAAAGACAATACATGTTTTGTTCAAGTCTGTATCGCATCCAATCAACGAGTCAGTGTAAATATATCTCGAAGCAAAGAAACAATGAAAAATTCAGCAACTAAACATGTCAGCGCTGTTGACTCGCAAGCGCTGCGCCACTAGTTCCACAGACTAAGGCTGCTGTGTGATGACTATAGAATTCACACACAACCAAACAGGTCTTAAAATATACAATCTACGAACCAGTCTAGAATATACAAGGCTGAAAAAACGAAGAACATGTCAGTCAAAATGAGTCAAACCTTAGAGACTGAGACAAGCTGCGGATCAGGAGAAAAAACCGCGACGCAATCCGGCGGAGTGTCGAACAAGGACAGCGAGAACTGTTTGAAAACCACACCAACATCGAAGTAAATCCGCCCAGAGCTGGGGACATCGACGTGGATCGATTTCACCGGAAACCACAAGAACAGCTCCTGCGCCTCGACCCCGGCCAGATCACTGATCCTCCCGTAGCTTAGAACCCCAGAAATGTTCCTGTCGTAATGCAGCTCGCTCTCGAACTTGGCGTTACATGCCTGGTCGAGCCGCACCCGGAACCTGCCGCGCTCGTCGATCGCGAAATCGGTCACGCCCGCGGGCAGCAGCCCGATGGGCAGCCCGTTGTCCCGTAGCGCGTCGTAGACCGTCCCAAGTCCGTGCCTTGCGCCGACCAGCGTCGCAAACAGCGAAAGCCCGAGCAGGACGGAGAAGGGGTGCGGCGGAAATCGCGCGGAAAGACGAGTGAGGTCCATTGTCGGGCTGGGAGCATGCGGTTAAGGGAAAAATAGTGGGTTTCAGAGAAGTGGGTTTTCGATTATAAGGGTTTAAGAGGGAGGCGGAGAGGTGGAGGGGAGAAGACGACAATGGCGACAGCGCGAGTACAGGGAGGATTTGATTGGGGAGAAGCGAGGAGGAAGAGGAAGGCAATTATTGGTGGCGATGGGACGGCGTCGGCTGAGGTCGAGTGCAGGGTGAGTGGGGTGGGGATCGTTTGGTTGACTTGGTTGACTTTTGTTTTTATGGGATTTTAATTTTATTCATGATTTGGATTATCTTTAATTTAATTTTTTATTTTTGCAAAAAAAAATGTGTTGTTAACTAATTTAAAAAAGAATAAAACCAAAAAGAGGCTCTGAACTATCACCATTTGCCTAATTACGGTCATAACTATCATAATTTCAAAAAAAAAGTGCGATAAAAAAAATTAGACTGATTTTCTAAAATAAAATTTACCATTACATTTTTAAACTAATATTATTAAAAGATTTAGACTTATGTGTGAAAATCACATCATTTGGAATCAAACGACGTAATTTTCGTACACAAATCTAAGTTTTGTAATAATATTAGTTTTGGAATGTAATAATAAATTTTATTTTAAAAAATCAGTCTAATTTTTTATAGCATCCTTTTTGAAAATCGTGATAATTCTGACCGTAATTGGATAACAGTGATAAGTCATGACCCTTGTTGAGTTTTTCCTCTTATAAAAAAGTAGTTGGAGTGTTACATTTATCTCATTCTGGACGGATATCGATAACTAATACATATTTTTCATATCCACTTTTAACGTAACTTTAAATATCTATTACATTTATTACGTGTACATCCGAGTATATTCATATAGAGAGAGTTAGAAATTATTTCTCACCCTCTAAATAGAAAGGTCACACCACATATTGTTTTTTTTACTTGTCACTTAAATTTACATTGAACGCTAATTACACACAAAGTATAAATGGTAAAAAATTATAATAAAGAATATTATTAATAAAGAATTTAACAATAACGTATTAAAATTCATTAATAACATTTATCATAACATTTCATATAAAAATAATAAAGCCATCGTTGAAAAAAAAATGAAAGAGTAAAATGTTTCAGGACGGATGTAGTACTCTCAATTTTTGTTTATGCGGATTCAAATTCGTCAAATGAATTTTGGTTCTTCTTTTATAACAATTATATAATATTTGATTTCTTATATTTCATAATTTATATTTAAACTATAATGTATATGTAATTTAACTAATGTAAAAGTTAAGAAGGTAGTAAAATTCATTTTTCCACAATATTTGTAATTTAACAATCATAGTGACTTCAAAAATAACAAAATTATTCCTCTCATAAAATTTTTATTTATGAAACGAACACATTTATTGATAAGTAAGAGTCTATCAAAAATTTATTAAAACATTTGCAACATTATTAAAGGAATTGAAATTTCTACTTGAATTTATAAGATGTATATAAATCTTTTGAAGAGAAACGTGTGAAATGATTTGGTTTAACATTGTCTAGAAATAATTAAATTTTGAATCTTATTTTAATTGAAAATATACAGTTAGATTCTATAATTATTATTTATAAATGAACAAATGGTTCTTAATCAAAATTACATCATTTCAAGGGCTTCCTTTACTTTTTTTTATTTTTGACAGCTCTATTTCATCTACTTTTCACAAATTGAAGATGTCATTTTCTACACATAAAAATAATAAAATAAATAGTATGTATGATATTAATAATATTTAAGTGATATTTAAAGATGAAGGATAAAAAATATCATTGAAAGAATGTGCACCTCAAATAAATAATAAATATATAAAAAACGTTATAAAAAAATGAAGTACTTGAAATTTGGTAATAGTAAGTAATAATCAAAATTGTTCAAACAGGTTTATGTTTAATGCACCATTATATTAGTAAGTAATCTCATTTAAATTTAAAATTTTTGTTTAAAACATATTTCAATTTTTTATACAAATATCTCATAGTTCTTAAAGACATCTTAATTCAAAAACATTGTCCTAGCATTTAAAAATGAATTGAAATTGTCTTATTGTTGACTTTTCACACTTCTCGAAATTTCATCAGACATCATCCATGGGATATTTTTCAAGAGACATGACACATAATGATGATAGACGTAATATTTGTACTAATATACATCAACCTCAATCAACCAAGATTGATTTATTCTAGCTAGCAACATTTGATATACTTTGTGGGTATTAAAATAGTAGTCGTTTTAAATTCAATTAGAGTATATTAAAAAATATTAATATTTATTATTTATTATTAATCAAATTTAATAGGTGAGTATTTAATGTATTTTTTTTTATAATTTTAGTGTAAATGAAAAATTTGTTTTATTGTTATTCATGTAGAAGTTTTTCTTTATGTATTTTATGATGATGAAATAATTAATTTTTTATTTTTTAAAATATTTGATAGTATTAAATGTACATTATAATTATTAAGAGACAAGTAAAAATTAAATGAACAAATTTGCATTAATAAAGGGACAAAAAAAAAAGAACATGCGGAGTGTAGTATAGATATTTTAATGGATTTTTTAATCAGGTAGCATTTAAAATGACAACATTTTGATGATTCAGAAACATTCACTTACCTAGGATCTATATATATAACAGAATAGGATTTCAATCGCGACGCTCCCGAACCGATCGGTCCGGTCCGGTTCGGTCCGGTTTGGTTCGGTTTGATTTCAAATTTTAAAAAATCATTCGGTTTACAGTTTCATATTTTAAAAAGGGATGACTAATAATTTGTTTCGATTTTCAATTTTTCTTGCACCGAACCGTCGGGACGACGGGTGCCTTTAATCTTTCGGTGTACAGTTTCATATTTTTAAAAATGATGACTAATAATTTGGTTCGATTTTTAATTTTTTTCAAACCAAACCGTCGGGACGACGGGTGCCTTTACTCGTATTCTATATTTGTTTTCATTGATGATTATGATTCTGTCCTGACGTAAATGATGATGAAATAATGAAGAAGAAAATGTGATATGTGTTTTGCTAATTAATCAAAGCTTTATTTGTCCAACTACCTAAATCGTGTTACTATTTGGCCATTTGGGTCTACTAATATTTTAAGGATGATTAAGCTTTATTTGTTAACACATCATTCAACAGTTGTTTGATTAAAAATATATATTTAATATTCTAAAATTATTGATTAATTGCAAAATTGTATTTCTTTTCGTACGAAATAATAATATGGAATGGATTAAGTATCACAAAAATTATAAGCATTTCATCTGAGAAATTCTCTCTGAGAAATGTTGATTAGAATTAAAATTATGATTTTGATTTCTTATATATTTGCCAAATGATGAATAGTTATGACACACTCGAGAGACCATACCATGTTACTCATTTACTATTGGGCTGACAAAAGACAAGCTCATGTTACATGTTGGGCGGATAAAGATCCATCCATATCCATTTGAGAGTTGTCACGTGTTAATTTGATCAATCACATAATATATTAAAAATTAAATATATTTTTTTACCATCAATCAGTTAGTGTCACATATCAGTTCCATAGTTCTGAATGGATGATATAAACTTATATTTCATTTTTACTCAGTTTAGTATATATTCACCCTGGAAATTAATTGGAAATCAATTATTAGAAAATCCATCAAATTAAAAAACTACCTTAAAACTGATGGCCTTCTGAGCAATGAGCTGTTTCCACCACCAAGCTCCCTGATGTCATTGTGACTAGGTTGTCTCCCATGTGCCATTGGGCATCCAGGCACCAACTATCAGCTGTTGTTCCAAAGCCACAATTTCAGCCAAACAATGCGGAGGTTGTCTCGTACAACTGCTAAAGATTTGAAGTTATAAATAGTTTTGTCAAGGACAGGAACCATGGATGGATTTGCTAATGAATATATCCCAGCGTAAAATCATTTTAGTAAACTAATAGAGCGGAATTCCTGCAATGATCTACTTCTCTTGAGGGCAATTGACAAAGCAAAAAGACAGCAAAGTTATGGTGGTCGTGAAAATTATACTAGAACCCTTCACTGGATCCATCCGGCTGGATTATGAACGGATTGGGGATTTCATCGGTTCCATCTGTTGGTGAAACATGCATGACGGCAGTGCCCCTGCACACCTACAAACAACCAGCAAGGATCGGGTCAAATTGAAGAGAGATGATGATATTGATACCGTCAGGATTGAAATTCTCTTCCAGAGAGAAAACAAAGGCTAGGAATCAAACTTGTAGATATATTGCAAATAATTGCATAACTAGCCTTTAATGTATGAATCATATTGCCAAGATCGAACTGGTGCATCCAAATAGCTTTTTACATTCACTTCATTCAGCAACAATACAGATAAGTTTCCATACGATCTCAATGAAAGTATATGTAAAGCTATAGATTGACACATACTATTAAGCCTAAACGTCTTGTTTGATCAGTTGTCTTCAGAGGATCATCAGTGTCTGCAATAACAAAAATATTACAAAAGTTTTTCAAAGTAGATGTGGAAGAATGGCGAGATTGGGAATTCATAATGTTTATCATACAAATTTTATTGTCAAGTATACATCACAAATTCAATACAAAATATGTTTAGACTTTCCAGTGACCCATGGAGCTGTATACCGCAGACATAGTTTCAGTACTGAATTTCACCATCAGTAGCATACTAAGTATCCTGGACTAACAAATAGTATTGATAAGGCTAACAACTTCAAGGCACTCGTACAATTCGAATTTGAAAGATTATGACTTTAAAGAACAGGATATTCTCAAGAAACTACACCATACATTTTTTATTAGCCGATTTTTGCGGAGTACCATTGATGGGATATGTTCTACTAACACTAACTTACAAGTTACAATTAACAGATTTCAACTTAGAAAACTGAAGATGCAGATACCAAAGCATGTTGAAATCTAGCACACACAACAGGCACATCAAGGGTTAAAATTTGGAGAGGAAAAAATCATAAACAGTGATTACCTCGTAATGATTCGACCGCTTCATCCAGAACAAGATTTAAGAGCTGATCGTATCCTTTCAGAGTTCCAGTCACAAAAAGACAAAGGAAAAATATTCATGCGTGTAGCAGTATCAACTAGAAATTCCAACAGTAAAGTCCAAGAAGTAATGCTGATATTCTTCATGACAAATTGTAACATAAACTTCACAATGCACATGTAAATTATTAATAATAACTACGTCAATAGCAACCCAGGGAAAATACTGAACAGATTCGATTCATTTGTGGATCAGTGACTAGGTGAATTAAGCAGACAGAAGAAGCCATCTCATAGAGTAAAGTGAAGCATGTGGGAAAGGTTTCTTATGTAAAAACCTTTAGGAGAAAATGCTTGTCATGTTTATTGGTAAAAACAACAAACCTTGCCTTCCACCAGTTAGCTTAACTTGGACACCCTTGTCAACGAACTTGGCCAGGTCTAAAACAGTCTCCTTCCTGCTGGACTGTAGCAGGAAAGTAAAATATGAGCAAGCATAGACAGAAATAACAATACAGGATGCCGAAGACACAAACTAAGCTTACCATTGATCTCCACCGAAGCCAAAAAGAAGCCCAACCTGAACCAAGCAGTGCCCAGTATTAACCTGGTGAAGATGAAACCGCAACAAAGAAGGAAAAGAAAGAAAGAACACGTGTGAAACATAAATCTTTCAGCTCATATTTGAATCTTGACATCCCATTCACAATTCTACAACTATGACTGACAAATTAGAAGACTTGTTCAGAGATGGGTATCCTTTCAATACCTACTAAGACATCTAACAAGCAATACAATGTTGTACTATAGCTTCAAGCTTCCAACTAAGCCCAGAGATGGGTTTCACGCCCTATCGTTATCAAGGATAAACAAAGCTCTAGTCGGACATAATATAACCGCAAATGAATAGCAGAAGAAGAATTGAAGGATGTGTTGTGTCTGTATCAAAAGCTTCAAATCGGTTGACTCACTTCGAAGCAAGGACACCGAAAAGCCCGCAAACCCTAACACTAATTCAGTGAGACTGAACTCAAAATGCTACCTTTCACGTAGGCATGCAGTGAGCGGGAATGACTCAATCTTCAGGACGTCGCCGAGGTATTGACCTGGCCGGAACGAAGACAAAAATCGACTGTTGAGTTGAGATGAGAAGGGTCTGTGCGCGCTCTTCTCGCTAGATTCTCAGAAGAGATGGGACTGATGGCGACTGAGGCTTGGGTTTTACCGGTCATGGGGGTTCGAGATGGATTGTTTGGTAATTGGAGGATCTTTCTGTCATATTTTAATTTTCAATATTGCCCAAAATCGGGCGTTTTGGATGTGAACCGTTTAAGGTTTCATCCGGTTGAATTGATGGTTCAAATTGGTTTAATTATTAATTTAATTAAAAATTGTAAATTTAATTTGTGATATTATATATTTAATTTGAAAATTTAAAAACAAATAGTTGACATTTTGCTGTTTGAGACCATGTTGATTAGGAAAATTCGAGACCTATCATATTCATTTTTACATTATAGCGCATTAATTATTTAAATTGATATTTAATGATGAATTAATTCTGTATTAGTAAATGGTCGGTTCACTATACAATCAACCCGAAATCAGTCGGTTTGGTTCGGTTCAACTCGTTTCAATTTGCAATCGGATAAGTATATCTGAAATGGACCAGAATCTAATTTGACTCCGGTTGAACCGATGGTACGAACAATTTGAATAATTATGTGTTAACCAGCTACAGCTCCAAAACCACAATTTTTCAGCCTAACAACGTGGAGACCACTTTTGTCTAAAATCAGAACCTTCACAACACAAACCATTCGTTACATTGATCAAATGGCCAGCCATTTTCCCCAAATCCTGTCTCATCCTCGCGCCATTATGTAAAAGCCTTGACGCGCATCTTCAGCCACGGCGCACGTAACTTGTTCGAATTTCTCATTCGCTGATGGATCCGACGGAGCTGAAGCGTGTCTTCCAGATGTTCGACAGGAACGGGGATGGGAAAATCACAAAGAAAGAGCTGAACGACTCTCTGGAAAAGTTAGGGATATTCATAGCAGACAACGACTTGAGTCAGATGATCGAGAAGATAGACGTCAACGGGGACGGGTACGTAGACATTGACGAATTCGGGTCATTGTATCAAACCATCATGGATGAGAAGGACGAGGAGGAGGACATAAAGGAGGCCTTCAACGTGTTTGATCAGAATGGCGACGGGTTTATCACCGTGGAGGAGCTTAAATCCGTCCTCGCCTCGTTAGGACTCAAGCAAGGAAGGACGATCGAGGATTGCAGGCAGATGATCCGGAAAGTGGACGTGGACGGCGATGGCATGGTTAACTACAAGGAGTTCAAACAGATGATGAAAGGCGGAGGTTTCGCAGCGCTAGGCTCGAGTTAACCCTGGCTACACCGGCGTGATTATGAATCATCGATCCAATGCGTACATTTTTCATCCTTTCGTGTTGTTCTTGAGCGCCATGTAAGGGATGTTCGGATAAAGAAAAATGTGTAGAAAATATTTCAAGATTCAATATTGATTATCTGGAGTGCCTTGTGTTGTATACATTTTGAACCCTCCTAACACTTTTTGATCTTTTATTTCAAATTGCTACCACCGTGAAGGTTCAAGGTTTTATGGAGTATCACAACTGTTGGTAAAGAGCTTCAGATTTGATTGAAAGATTTTTGAGTGGACAAAGTAAATCGTGTGTGGACAGTGAATACATTAATGTAAAACGTTATGTATCGCTGTGACTAGCCGCGTGAAGCGTTAAATTTTTTTTAAAATTAAATCGTGAATCGACATGTGACACTATGAATTTTCAATGTGAATATTCCCATTAATGATGTTCACCTTCACTTAGTGCACTATATCCACCAAAAAAATCTCTCTGGTTTCATCCTTTTGCTTGTTTTTCTTTTAGAACTTTTTTCCTTTAATTGAGAGAAAGTGAAAATTGAGATATATAATCAGACAAAAAATTAGTAAAAACTTATGAACAGTGAATATTTTATTTTTTTATGGACAAATATGCAAGTGTTCGTATCAAACTAGTAAATATATTTTTTAAATAAAAAGTTTATTACAGTTAATCAGTTAGACGAGGCATTTTAACATCTTGTAGAGATTTTAATCGGCCGCATAGACGGCTAGACAGACACCTTTTTAGAACAATAATTTAAATATGAATGTGTTAAAAATCCTTTTGGAAAGATTTGGATTGAAGAAACATGGTAGGAATGTGATTCGTTCATAGTCCGTTTGAAAATTATCGAACTAAATACTTGGTTTTTAAAAATTAAATCAAATCAGATTGTTCAGTTCGGTTCGATTCATTTTTCATAATTAATTTACTAATTTTATTAGATATGAAACTTTTTACATATATAATAATATAAGAGTGCTATTTTATATTATATACGGAGTAATTAATCAAATTTATACATAATTTAAAATATAATTAAATAATTTAGTTTAATTGATTTAAAAAAATAAAAAAATAATCAAATCATTATTCTCTCTGTCCACTTTTATATGTTACTTAATTAAATTTTTTTAATTCATTTTTATTTGTCACTTAACAATTTTCAATGCGTATTTAATATCAACAACTATCTTAAAATGTCAAATATTAATCACTTCATTATCATAATCAATAAAAAATATATTCTTCACAAATAATCATCTATCAATTTTATTTTTTGCACGAACTTCTTCACAAAAATATTAATCACCTACTCATTAAATTTGTCCAACCGCTAGCATTAATTTCACTTTAATCTATTTAAATTAATCTTAAATGACATGTATTAATGGATGGAGGAGTATTAATCACCGAATATTCCAAACCATTTTATTTTTTATTTCCGGTCGTTGTGTGATTGTGTCTGCCATAATCTCCAACCCAGATACGCAAATACATATAAGTTAAGGGTTATAAATGTAAAAAAGAAAAATAATACAAGCAGCAGGGATTTGGCGTTTGCATTCTTCTCCGATCTGACATTTGTCTTCTGTTTGTTGATCAAAGCTCGGTCGCACTGCTTCGCTAGGCCTGGCTGGCCTCTCTGAATTCGGATCCGTGAGTTCCCTCCCCCTCTCTGCTGTTAATTTCTTCTCTTATTTCTGTGAAATGATTGTCGGTAAAGAATGCCCTAATTTCAAACAATGATTTGGGAATTGTTTTTCTTCTGATCTTGTCGTGCAATATGCTTTCACATTTTTGTGCTGATCTGCGACTTCAGATGCGCTGCATGCTTATCCAGTCTGTCAGCCTGCATGTAGTTATAGTAGTGCCTATAATGGAAGGTATTTTATCAATGTTGTCAAGCTCAGGCAGTAGAGACTTCAGAGTTGAGCCCCTGATGTTTTTGATGGATGCCTTGCTTTATGGTCAGTTTTCAAGTTCTAATTTTGGGTGAAAGTGGGCCGATTTTGGAGTCTTTCTTTTCTGTATTTTCACTTAAAAATGTGCTATCTTTCTAGATTATTATGAGACATAGAGAGTAAATGGGTTTTTGACCTTAGAAATGCATTTTCAAAAATATTTGTCTAAAATGCGTTTTTATCGAAAATTAGAACATGCCTCTCTACAGGGTTGAACTTTTTATCTACTCGATGTGGCATGTTAGGAATGATGTCATCTTTCAGAACCAGCTGCAGATCTACGGTTGGTTGAAGCATCAGAGCTCAGCTTGGCCTAATTACAAACTCTAGTTTGTAATGGGTAGTGAGCTAAAAGCCTGCCATTCGAGCTTTTATTAAATAATTGCTTCGTGTATTTTATTTGCTTATGGATTATTTGCTGTTAGCTAAGCTGATTTTTGCTAATTGAGTTGTTCAGAACCTTTTATACCCGATCAAGTTTTTTGCCTTTCTGCAAATAAATCTGATGATTGTTTGATCTATGTTATTCCTGTGTGGAGGTTGAAGTATATGAATATCATAGTCCAGATTTTACTCGTTTAGAACTTCTTGAATTGTACATATATTTTTCCTTTTAAAAAGGACAATAGCAGACTGTAAAGTAGTTGTTTTAGCAAATCTGCTGAATCTGAAGGCTAGTGTGATCTAGTCTTGAGCCTTCGCCAGTTTTGCCTTCTAGCTGAGCCTCTTTTAAATTTATGCTTTTTGTACATTCTTATATTGTAGCTTACTTTTTGCACATCGTCTTCCTTTTGTTTCAAGGTTTTTTTTTGTGAGTGCAATATTCCTACATTTGCTCTTGATTATATCCAGTGAGGTTTCTTCACCATGGTTTCTGTTTGACACGTGTACTACTGAGAAGCTCAGTTAACCTTTTCATCTTCAAAACATTGCAGGTTGGTTTGTAAGGAGGGAAAAATCAAGCTTAGACATCGATCACAAGATTTGAAGATGCCTTCTCTGAAAATTGAATCAGGTCACCAAGATGTGGTTCATGATGTTGTGATGGATTATTATGGAAAACGTCTCGCTACAGCTTCATCAGATATGACAATCAAGATAATTGGTGTCAGCTCTAACTCTGCTGCACAACATTTAGCTACCTTGACTGGCCATCAAGGTCCTGTGTGGCAGGTTGCTTGGGCGCATCCTAAATTTGGTTCCATACTTGCTTCCTGCTCCTATGATGGAAAAGTAATTATCTGGAAGGGAAACAATCAGAATGATTGGCAGCAGGCTCATGTCTTCAGCGACCACAAATCATCTGTTAACTCCATTGCATGGGCACCACATGAGCTGGGGCTCTGCTTAGCGTGCGGATCCTCTGACGGCAACATTTCAGTGTTCACAGCAAGAAGTGATGGAGGCTGGGAGACCACTAGGATAGACCAAGCTCACCCCGTGGGAGTCACTTCAGTTTCATGGGCCCCATCCACAGCTCCCGGTGCCTTGGTCAGCTCTGGTATGATGGACACCGTGCAAAAACTTGTTTCCGGTGGCTGTGACAACACAGTGAAAGTGTGGAAGCTGTACAACGGTGCTTGGAAGATGGACTGCTTCCCAGCTCTTCACATGCACTCTGATTGGGTCAGGGATGTTGCCTGGGCTCCAAACTTAGGTTTACCCAAGTCGACGATAGCCAGTGCTTCACAGGATGGCAAAGTTGTGATTTGGACCGTCGCTAAGGACGGGGATCAATGGGAGGGTAAGGTTTTGAAGGATTTCAACACCCCTGTGTGGAGGGTGTCTTGGTCTTTGACTGGAAATTTACTGGCTGTGGCTGATGGTAATAACCAGGTGACGCTGTGGAAAGAAGCTGTTGATGGCGAGTGGCAACAAGTCACGACCGTCGAACCTTGAGGCTTGCAGGCTTTTCTTTTGTCAGTTCATCGGCGTTTATAGAATCCCTCCAAAGTTTGGTGTCACCCTGTTTTTTTGACTTATTTTCTCCCTGTCACAAAATTGATATAAAAGCTTCTCATTGATATTTTTGATTAGTCAGACATCTGGAAATCCTGTGTTTTGAAGATCATGGGTGGATAGTAAGTCAGCTCTTTGACTGGTCATCAGCCAAATTGGTGTTGAATGAAGGTCAGCCACATTTTCAAAATAGCTGTTCAAGTTTGAGAGTCGCCGCTATTTTAATCAGCACTTCATTTTTGTTTGAAGCCTGATTGAAACGACATTCAAGCTTCAGTCGGTACTTTTTAGAAAATTTATATTCTTGCAAGATTTTGGGAGCGGAAACCGTCAAAGCCCTAATCTAATCTTGAAGGTGAGTTTATAGGAGGGGGTTTGGGCAGTGATTCCAGTCTGGAAATCCTCGAGTTTTGTAATCAGTCAGTTTCTCTCAAACATTTTTGCAAGACCCAGTTTTTTCAAGCAACACATTTATTGCTCCAAGAAGTTCAACAATGTTCGTGTAATTCGGAGCTTGTTCCAATGCCGGACGAAGGAGTCTGATATTGCTGGAAAGGTCGGATCTTTATTGCTTTTTGTTCACTGCATCTTCGATCCACTCATAACCAGCCGCCATATTAAATTAGCTTTAAAACAAGGTAAACCGTCATTTCAAAGCGAAGCTGGCTATCTAGGCTTGACAGTCTTTCAAAATGCAGCTAACTTCATTCATTGAAATCGATGTTTATTTAGTAGATGAGTGTTTTTCTTGTATTTTCGAGTTCCAATCCGCTCATATTGTGCCCATATAATACAAAAATTGATAAAAATTCAAAAACATAATTAAAAATACTATGAAAAAAATAAAAAATCTCAAAATATGTAAAATATTAATCTTTTTAAAAATATATTTATGAAATTATAATCAATTATTTATCTGATAAACATAATAACTTATGAGATTAACATAACAATTCATCTAATGAATTTTGAAAATCATATGATAAACATAGCAGCATCTGATGAATATAATAACTCATCTATTGAACAAGACAGCATCAGACGAACAATGTTTTCACTAAAAATTGTTACTTTTTTTATATATATAAAATATAAATACCAAATATCAACATTTAGTGAATGAAAATGTATAACTAATGAATATAAATATAAATTTAATTAATTTATTAATCTAATTTTTTATTTGAATTTTTTTGAATCACAATAGTATGTTCTATTTTTTTCATATTTTTTTTACTAGTTATATTGAGTTTAGCTGTTAAATGGAGGGCAAGATATATGGGCCTGACTCAAGTCGAGCCTACCTTTCTCGGGCCCAATAAAAACGTGTGTTGCGAAATGGACAGAGACGACAACCAGATGTTTCTCATCTCTTCCTCGTCCTCTGTATTCTCCAAATGGCGACAACCAGACAAAACGGTTATTCAGTACGACTAAATAACTGTCGGAGAAGCCCTCGTCCGCCATGGCCATGGCCACTCAATCCCACCCGCCTTTTCTCCAATGCAGGCGGTTACCGTTCTCGCTGCAGTCTTTCCCGGCGTCGTTTTCGCTCCCCAAGTCGGTGTCTTCGACTGGTGTTAAGAATCAGTTTTCCAGCTTCAGCTGCCAAGCTCTTGGAGATGACGTAAGCTTCCAAAAATTAATCTAAAAACTCTCCTTTTCTTTTTAATTTAATTATATTTTTATTATGCGCTGTAAAACTTTGGTGCATGTTTAATAAAATGTATTATTTATTACTTTATTGATAGTACATATATTTTTAATATTTTTAATTTTTTTATGTTGCATAATAATAATGGGAAAAGGCACTCTACTTAGCTTAGTAGACAAATATTTTACGTAAGTAGGTGAAAAGATAAACATATATCTATTTAATTAGTTTTTAAATTTATTATGGTATGTATAATATTATCATTAATTTATGAGATAGAAAAAATAAAAAAACAAATTATCTATTTTGTGGTTGATCTTTTTACATTATTTTTCTTTCATCTAACAATGACTAAAATATTCATATTTATATCAATACAAAGTTTAATTAAGTGAGGGTATATTAATATTTTTACTCACTTATGTAGAATTATTTTCTACTTTGGTAAGTAGAGTCCTAAGCCCAATAATAATTTAACAGTATGGTTAACACCGGTGAGACAGAGTCTGCTCATAATTTAGTATAAAAATAATATATTTCTGATTTTTGTATCTAGTTAAATTTAACAATATCATATTTTTTATTTTGCATTCCGATTTATTTTAATAATATTGTATTTCTTATTTTGAACTCAATTCAGCTAAAATCCTGTCAATAATACATGTCCATTTTTTTTACTCCAAAATAGAATTTCTGATTCTGCCACTGATATTAATGCTTAATTTCTTATTAAACTACTTCACAAACATAATTAATATCATACATACATCCCATCAAAAATGATTATTTTTCTCCTTCCATTTTGCTTACAAAAACTGATCAGAGTAGAAATTTTCAGTTAGTTTTTCTTTATTTAATTACTGTGGGGTTTTTATGAGCAGGATTATTATCTTATAGATGCACCTGAGTCGATCGGAGATGGATTTTCATTTGGTGGGGGTATGTCACTTACGAGTATCTCGCATTTTAGTTTCCGAGAAATAATTCTGTCACTGAGCATAGTTATCACAATTATTGGTGCTGGTTTCGGGTGGCCGGTAATCAGTTCAAATCGCCTATTCAACTGAAAACAATGTCATTGAACAATTTGATATCTGATTCGGTTTTAATAATTATGTTTTTCAAGTAGCATTCAAAGTACTTAATGCGTGATGGAAATGTTTTGAACAATGAATAGGTAAATACGCGGAAGGGCCTAGCAGATCGGACGAGTGGTTGCAGAAAGGAAAGATGGTGAGGATTATGTTAATGCGTGCCCATGACTGTGTCTTTTCTGTATGTATAAAGGCGCCTAGTTCTCACAACCAAACAGGTGAAAGCTCATGCGAGCTCCGGTTCCGGCGAGAAAGCAAAGGATCCATTTTTCGGCCTTGCAATGGGCGCCGGATCTCAAATTTCCGCAGACGCCTTCAAGTAAGAAAACAGACGTTAATAAAAAAAAATTCTGGCAAATAAAAAGAAGAAATCTTGTGTGTCAGTAAAACTTTCACATGCCAAAAATCAAGCACGAATGTTTGCTGGGATAAGGATTGAAAAAATGGTGTGTATGATTTTGTGCAATAGATGGTTCTGCGTCGAGAGCGGAAGCCCAGATAAGCCGACGGTCATTCTGATTCACGGATTCCCTTCTCAGGTCAGTCCCACCTCGCCCAAGATATCCTGAGAAAAAAAAAAAGTTCGATATCAATAATCAACTAGTTTCAGCATCGCGTAGAATAAGCCATTACATGTAAAATATCACTGTCGAAAATCGGCTCTGATACCTAGAAAATTAGTTGGATCCACACTGAAATAAATTGACAATGAGTTGGAGAGCTCAACTATATATAAAGATCAAGTTAGAGCTTGTAAAAAGTATCTAACATGTAACTTATATCTGGTTTCGACAGGCCTATTCATACCGAAAAGTTATTCCCGCTCTTGCCAAAAGTTATCATGCCATCACTTTCGACTGGCTAGGTAAGAGCCTTGCATGTGTTAAAACACAGGCAAGAAACAGACTGTCATATCATTCTGCAGGCTCTTATTTTTGATTCCCTTTATTCCTACAGGCTTCGGGTTTTCAGATAAGCCCCAACCTAAGTACGGTTTCGACTACACTTTAGATGGTAATCTTCAGGCAGCCAACAGCTCAACATTGTACCTCGTACTGTCAGCTAAGTAAAAAAAAAGAAAAAGAAAAGAACTGACCTGTTATGTACCATTGGCTTGCAGAATACGCAGAGTCCTTGGAATCGATTATTAAAGAACTCACCGCCGACAAGAAGATTTCTATCGTCGCCCAGGTATTATGTATTTTTTTTAGGCTTTGGCCTCGTCAAGCTTAAACTATCCGCACTTCACTTCGGCAGCGCATTGGGTAGTTACTTGTCATTTTTTAGGGGTACTCTGCGCCTGTGGTGGTCAAGTACGCGAGCCAGCATCAGGACAAGATCAGTAATCTCGTCCTTCTGAACCCTCCGGTAAGTTATTGCTTTTTATCATTTGTCCGCCTGCAGAAGATCAGAGTTATATTTTGTATTACAAATCCTACTCAGCTTAAATCAGAGAAGGATGAAATTCTACTGAACTAGGAATTGTTCCTCTTTTTTCATGTTGGAAGCTGACAGCTAAACACACCAAATTGCCGTCGACCTTGTCGGCCTTCAGCAACTTTCTCCTCGGAGAGATTTTTTGTCAGGTGTAACAAACTATTTCTCTCGGCCCTCTACGAAACTTTAAACTTAAATTAATATGGCAAAAAAATTGAAACACAAGAAAATTATTGAAGTAGAATTCAATACAAACATACTAATACTCATCTTCAAAAACATCTATCATAATATTTCTAGTTTCTACACAGTCTGAAGAGCAAAATGTTTTCTGGTGGAAACAGGACCCTCTAAGGGCCAGCGATAAAGTATTGACGAGCAGTGGACCTTACAAGATGAAGGAGGAAGACGCGATGGTGTACAGGAGACCTTACCTCACATCTGGTTCGTCAGGCTTTGCGCTGAAAGCGATCAGCAGCGCCATGAGCAAGCAGCTAAAAGTGAGACCTGTTTGTTAACACAGCTTGGGGTCTGAATGTGTGCGAAGTTTCCTTATTTTGTTTCCATGGCAGACATACGTGGAAGAAACGAAGAAAGTGCTTACTGATGGGGACTGGAAAGTGAAGACTGCTGTGTGCTGGGGGCAGAGAGATCGCTGGCTGAGCTACGACGGGGTCGAAGAATTCTGCAGAGATTGTAAGCTGCGGCTAGTCGAGCTTCCGATGGTATGTCAATTCAACCAACTCTTTCATGTTACAAAGCAACATCCATCAGTGACTTAGTAACTCTAATTCTGAGCAGTATTTATCGTTCTCCAGGCAGGACATCATGTGCAGGAGGATAGTGGTGAAGAGCTTGCAGAACTCCTTGCTGGATTTTTTCGGAAAAGGGGTTGAGTTTTTGTTTGCATGAGTTGTGGATTGGTATTTGATACGTATTTTTTAGCATTATTGTGTTGAGTGGTTTACGTTTTAAAATTTAACTCATTCAAAATAACTATGTAAAAAAAATAGAGTTGTGAATAAACATTTTATTTTTAGTTCGTATTTTATTTTTAATTTCAACGAATTAAAAATAAAACGGGTGCTTGAAATTGTGGTTCGAATGGTTGAAGATTCGACTTTGGGACGGCGGTTCAATTTTGTTTTCTGAATTTTGTTTGATAAGAACTAGTGACTATCCGTATGCTCATGTATCTCCTTATCAAATGTTGATAGGAGGTTTCGTAACGCAATTCGATTGTCCAAATTTACTAATAGGCTATGTAAGGTTGAACTGTTATTTTAGATTTTGTTTTAATCCAAACTCAGTTTGAAACTAATACAGATTTTACATAATTTAATTGTTGTTTGAATCTGATTCTCGCTTTAATCCAGACTCAATTTGAAATCGGAGCTTGTCCATATATTCTCTGACCAAACTCCTGACCAAACTATCCAAATCCACTCCGACACTAATTTGAAATAGCTAAGCAAAATCAAAACGGTTATTTGAAATAACGGTTCGGGTCATTTTAGTAAACTTTTTGAGAATGATCTCACCTGGGAAACTTTTCTATAAGGGTACAAAAATAATTTCAATAAGTGCCATCCTAATATGAGATGTAATATCTTTATTAATTTCTATCTCACTTGAATAGTAGTAGTCAAATCACGAAACATCATCGTATTTGTCTGTGTGAACTCCTTGCTCAACAAGAAATCGTAACTCATTTGCTATTAATTATTTAACATGCGTCCTTACAGTGCAGACACACAGAGCTTCTTCCATTTTCATGGACCTGTCAAATTCGATGTAATCCAAGAGGTTCCTTGTTTCATGGCGAAACATCATAGCGTCCAACGAGTTTCCGGCAGGCGGAAATCAGCAGATTTCACAGACAGAGAAATCAAGGACTACCTGATCAACAAGGCGCTGAAGATCGCAAAGAAACTGGAATCAAAATCAAAATCCAAATCCTCCTGTGAAACATTTGTATGGAGAAAAAAGATTCAGCGCGATGTTCTTCAGGGTGTGCTGCCACCAAATGGATATTCACTTGACGCTGAGAAAGCCAGGTTGCGAGAGAGAATGGCGGAGATGGAAAAAGCGAAGAAACAACGAGAGCGTAGCGAAGCAGAACGAGCCCGGCGCCAGGAGAAAATATCCATGCTGGCCAGACGACGCGCCCTAGCCGAGTTTCAAGACCGGGAGGCGAGGAAAGAAGAGTTCCTGTTGGGCAAAAATAAAGTAGTTATGGCTTCAGAGGCTGCTGTTTCTGCAGAGCATATCCCAGAGCTGAAGGCCAGAAAGCCGAAATACCTCAACTTTGCACGCACCGGCTACTGCTGGAACCAGTACAACCGAACCCATTACAACGGCGACAACCCCCCGCCCAAGTCCGTCCAGGGATACAAATTTGAGATATTCTACCCGGATCTTGTCGACAAGAGGAAGGCGCCTGTTTACACCATAGAGAAGGATGGAGATAGTGCGGAAACGTGTGTCATAAGGTTCCGTGCAGGGGCACCTTATGAGGACATTTCATTCGGAATCATCAACAATGAGTGGGACTACTCTCGCAAAAAGGGCTTTAACTGTACCTTTGATCGGGGCATCTTGCATCTCTGCTTCAACTTCAAGCGCCACCCTTATAGAAGATGAGACCGGCGAAGCCATCAGTGTGACTCTCCATATTCCTCATTAGCTCTGTAAATTAGTCAAGCCGTCAATTAGTCACCAGCAATATCAAGTACTCCAGTCAGTGCACGTTTCGTCACAGTATTATTACCGTTCCCAATTTAAGGATGTCTATCTTCACGAATTACTTGTCAAGTTCCCAATAAAAACTTATCATTTGCAAATTCAGGGGGTAAACTTTCACTAACTGAAGTCTACCTTAAGCTTTTTCCGCGTCAGATAAAAGTATAACCCTTACATATCACAATTCTGATGACTCTTGCGGATTTTATACAGTTCATAGAAGTCTCTCTCTTCATCTTAAATAAGGATTGTGATATAAAATGAGATCTTTCCTTTTCACATCATTACATTACAGTTAGACCCAAGCAGATTCACAATTTTGTTATAAATATAATTTATTCCGAAAGCTTAGTTCTCATGGTGATAGATATACTCCATGAGGATCGCCCATCACCGCTCTTAAAATGGCTGTTAAGAGAACAGGAAACTCGAAAATAATTCAGTCCAACCAATCATGGGATCGAAGTTGACACGTACCGTAGGGACAAGGCTGGCTGGTTGAACATATTTTTGGATAATGGAGCTTGTCTGGAGTCGGAATTGTAGAGAGTAGAGACTGGGAGAAGGTGTAATTGCAGATTAGAAATGTGTCGAGTCAGCCAAACAGCTGTATATTATTCCACAATCTGCACCATAGCTGAGAGCAAAGCTTACACCAGTCCGCAATATGGATATATATAAGTAAGCTTGGTCTTGACTCATCAGGATACCGCGCCATTAAGGTACCTGCAATGCAAATAGAGAAAGATCAAAGACCTGAAAGGCGGTGGTGGTAAATAGAAGTTAACTTCTAGGTGATGCCACCATTTAAATAATACATTGAAAATTAAAGTGGATTATCAATTGCATATCATTTAAATCTGTTAGTCACTATCATAACTCACATTACGTACTGAAACATGGGCATTATAACAGTAATTATACCTGCCTTGTGATTCCAGAAAGTTCAGGGTATAACCTCAGTGGGGTTGGGGCATGGAGGGGCATATAGCATTAACCCAACAAAATAAGATTTTCAAAAGAGATTTCTGAACTGAGAGATCCTCTTCTTCGGTGGCTTTGAAAGTGCGGAATATCTGAAGCCATACCATGCAGACCCAAAGCTAAAGGTCTTCACTCTCCATAGAGAGATATGACCCTAAAGAAACATAATTCACAAACAACACTGTTCATATAACTCATTTTTCTAAAAGATTCCTGTTCCCATCCACAAACTGATAACAAAAGTACCAAATATAAATAAGTATCATTTGACACAATTTGGAAATCATTGAATTTACATATCAGATGCGCACCGGAAGATGATATAAAAGGAATATGCGTTAGAACCGCAGTGCCATATGAATAAACGGGTAAGAACTTGAAGCTTTGGTATGTCACTTTTCTTTACCAAAAACCTTATAAACCATACTGCTCTGAAACCAAACACTTCAGCAAGTTATCGTTGTTGCAGTCTCGCCACTTTGTCAAATCCATGGATATTACTCTGCAATGTTCATGAAATAGAGAAACTCTAATTAAAATCAAGGAGCATGAGAAATTGGATGAGTATTGTGGGTTTGAAGATGTGATGCAATAATGATAGCTTACTTATCTTCTGCCGGGGAAAGCCATTGTGATTTTCCTCTACATCATGGTTCCTTTTCTGTAAGATTATAAATCATAACCATAAATCAGAAAAAAAGATTGAGTCGAGCAAAAGCAGTTCAACTTCTAAGCCATAATTTTCACATTCTAAAATCATAATAAGTAGCCTCTAGCAGTGGTTGAAGTATCAGCTAAGATTCAGATAAAGCTTGTTTCTTCCATATGATGAACTGTGTTATTTTGCACTCCAATGGCTCCTATTTTCTGACTACCAACATTTTTATCTACTTGAAAAGTCTAACTTTAGTTTCTACTTTCAGAATCTGGTAAAATCTTCAGGCCAGAATTGATCCTGATGGCTATTCAGAAACTATAAAAGATGCAAATTTGATGTAACTTGTAAGAGAAGGTTTCCCGGCCTTGTCTAGGAAAAAAATTCACCAGTTGGACATAACCATAAGTGACTTGTGGTAACAAAAATGTGCTCCTACGTGGCTTGTGATAGTAAAACTGTGCTCACTAAGTGACTTGTGATAACAGATCGGTGCTCACTAGTTGAGAAAGAAAAAAGAAGAATTCAAGAGCATGGAATTAAGGACACCGCCTGAACACTTTCAGCATAGTTTCGAATGTATGATAAAACGCTTGAAAGACGAACCTTCTTCAGAAGTTTCACTTCAGTGGTTGCATCCTTGTGGCTGCTTTTGACCTTTTTGTTCTTACCCATATGTTTACTTCGATGCTTATGGTTACTCCCTTGATCCTTCTCCTTAATCAAGACCCCGATTTTTTTGTTATTCTTCTCTTTATCCTTCGATTCAAGTTTTGAGAGTCCGAGTACAGATGATATACCCTGGACTCCCTGAAATATAAAAGAAACAATCAAATCACCATGACAGCAACCGTTGACGCCAATATAGGAGGGTTAATCGTAATCAACAGTTGAACAATGTAATTCTGTCCGACCAGATATTCAAAAGACATTTCACAATGAAAAACTATAGAATCACTAACATGGAAGGGTTCTAAGAAAATGAATCAAAAATACGATAAATAGCAGATTAATTGCGGAGGAAAGACAAAAGCTTACTCGGGGTAGAACACAGGGTCCTCTAAATTTAAAAGCTTCACTTAAATTATCAAGGTCGAAGACTTGAATGTGTTCTCTTTTCTCAGCTGAAGACATTATATTCTGGACAAGCTGGCTTAATTGCATCCCGTCTCCTTTGCTAATATCCGTTGCTCCAACGACATTGCTCAGATAATGTGCCTTTGAAACTGATGAAGGAATCGAAGTCTTGCAGAAAAACTCATGATATCGAACCAACTTGAAATGATCAATCAGATCTAAAGCACCTGTCAGTTCCTTAGGACCTGGAGGTTATAGTCATGTAATTAGAAAAATCATAGCAGAAAAAAGGGAAACAAAAATGAATCACGCTAACAGAATCAAAGAACCCAATGATTAGATTAGAAGTTTTACCTCCTCCATACTTGCTGCTTTCTCGATTCATGAGACCAAAACCTGCGACAAATCCAGGATAAAAGCATAGGTAAATCAGCTCAAAGTCATTGTAACATTCACGCCGTCTCATTATTCTCGTTTCTTGACCACTAACACTAAACACATTTCCATCCAGAGGCGGCGCCACTGATGAATAATCTAAATCTTAATGTATCCCCAAATCTAATCCAACTTGTAATTTTTATAATCTAAATCCAAACCAAAACATCTTAATTTAACCCAATCCAACCCATAATTCATCAAAATAAATAAAAAATATATTGCAAACAGAAAAAAAAAATCATCCAGCAGCGCCTCACTGGCAATAGGTCCGAGGCTGCAACGCCACAGAGAACTTTTTCGTACCCCCGAATTTATATTCCTAAAACCCGGACATTCCCGTGAACTACACATTCCTTTACTCAAAAAGATCTTCTTTGTTCAAATAATCACACATTGACCACCTCATTATACAAAAACTGGTAAATCTCATGGCAGTTATTTCAACAAAACATGGTGGTTGCCTTGCCTGATATTTATTCAGTTAAGAAATTCATGATTGCATCAGACATCAACATTCAAACCATCAAAAACTTTGGAGGTAATTTCTCACATATAAAAGCCCCTGTAACACGGAGCCGGAGCTTCCCGCGTTTCCGTTCCGACCGCTGCTGTGTTGAAGCTGGTTTCACTGAGATTCCTCCAGGATGATCGATCGAATCTCGGAAAACCTAATTCTGGATTTCTAACGTTCAGCTATTCCACCGAATCACTCAGACCGATCGATCGTCTGTCGGAGACTGGACAGAGGAAAGCTGGTACGAGAGCGTGTTGCGGGAATTGCGGCTATCAAAGTAAGAACAAGGAGAAAGAATTCCTCCTCATTCTATCATCAAAGTTATTTGAAATAAATGTGAGCGGGTAATAAATTTAAAGAGTGCGTGATTGATATTTTTTTAAAATAGTTCGTGCAAAAAATAAAATTAGTAGATTATTACTAATGAATGATTTTTTTATTGATTATGATGAAAAAGTAATTAATGTTTGATGTTTTAAAGTAGTTTTTGATATTAAATATGCATTGAAAATTGTTAAGTGATAAGTAAAAGTGAATAAAAAATTCGGTTAAGTGACATATAAAAGAGGACAAAGGGAGTAAATAATTAGAAGTATACTCCCTCCGTCCTCTATTACAAGTCGTTTAAGGTTAATTTGAGTAAATTAAAGTCAAGTTAATACTAACGGTTGAACAAATTTAATGAATGAGTGGTTAATATTTTTATAAAAAAATCTGTGCAAAAAGTAAAATTGGTAGATGATTACTAGTGGAGAATATATTTTTTATTGAATATGATAATGAAATAATTAATATTTGGCATTTTAAGGTAGTTGTGGTAATTAAATACGCATTGAAAATTGTTAAGTAACAAGTAAAAATGGACAAAAAAATTCGATTAAGTGACATGTAAAAGAGGACAAAGAGAGTATTTAATAAATAAATATTAATTTACATTCCTCTTTATTTTCTGCATAACACAAGTGCTTAAATATTAGAAGTATAATTTTAAAATTTTATGTAAAATTAGAAATGATGAATTAATACGAGTGTATAATTAATTTTTTTTATTAATTATGATAATAAAATTTTAAACTTTTAATATAATTATAGAATTAAATACATATTGAAAAATGATAAGTGACATAATTTTAATCTGTTTATAAGCCTATTTCCACCAATTCCAATAAATATTACATTTCATTTTCTCTCCTACTAAAAATACAAATTAAAATTTTATTACCATTATTTAATCCCTCTTTTATCTAACAAAATTATTTTTTACTTAGTCTCATCTTTCAACTACATTCCTTCTATCCTCACAGCCTAAGAAATAACTTTTTTATTTTTTAATTATTATTATTATTTCTTCTCCCAGTCCCAAAATGAGAGATCATTCTCCATCAGTTGTCGAATGGCGCCGCCGAAGAAGAGCAGCGGAAGCGGCGGCGGCTGGTCGATCTCCGCCGTATTCCTGACATTCTCTCTCCTCTTCACCCTCTCTCTTCTCCTCTTCTTCCTCCTCTCCTCACCCCGCCGCCACCACCAAACTCTCCACTTCTCCCCACCGCCTACAATCCAATCTCCCACCCAACTCCTCAAAGTCTACCTCGCCGACCTCCCCCGATCCCTCAACTACGGCCTCCTCCAAGCCTACTGGTCCCCCTCCTTCCCCCCCGACGCCCGGATCCAGTCGCGCGAGGACGCCGCCGCCAGATCCGGCACCGGCTGGCACAGCCTCGAGCACCCGCCCTACCCGGAGAACCCGCTCATCAAGCAGTACAGCACCGAGTATTGGCTCACGGGCGATCTCGTCACCCCCGACGCGGACCGCCGCAACGCGTCTCACGCTGTTAGGGTTTACGATTGGCGCGACGCTGATGTGATCTTCGTGCCGTTTTTCGCGGCGCTGAGCGCGGAGATGGAGCTCGGGCGAGGGAAGGGAGCGTTCAGGAGGAAGGAGGGGAACGAGGATTACCAGCGGCAGCGGGCGGTGGTGGATTTGGTGAGGGGGAGTGAGGCGTGGAAGCGCTCCGGCGGCCGCGATCACGTCTTTGTTCTCACTGATCCTGTCGCCATGTGGCACGTGAGGGCCGAGATCGCGCCTGCGATTCTCCTGGTGGTGGATTTCGGAGGATGGTACAGGCTTGACTCCAAGACAGCAACATCTGGCGGCGGCAATGGCAGCTCGTCCGATATGGTGATGATTCAGCATACGCAAGTTTCGCTGCTGAAAGATGTCATCGTGCCGTACACACATCTGCTCCCGAGCTTTTCGTTGATGGAGAGCGAGAAGCAGGAGCGGAGAACTCTGCTTTACTTCAAAGGGGCGAAGCATCGGCACCGGGGAGGGTTGGTCAGGGAGAAGATATGGGAGCTGGTGGCGAGCGAGCCGGATGTGGTTATGGAGGAAGGGTTCCCAAACGCGACTGGAAGAGAGCAGTCGATAAGAGGAATGAGAGGCTCCGAGTTCTGCCTCCATCCGGCTGGCGACACGCCCACCTCGTGTCGTTTGTTTGACGCCATTCAGAGTCTCTGCATACCCGTGATAGTGAGCGACGACATTGAGCTTCCGTTTGAAGGAATGGTTGATTACTCTGAGTTCTCGGTTTTCGTAGCGGTTAGTGACGCATTGCAGCCTAACTGGCTTATTAGTCATCTCAGGAGCTACTCCGGAGAGCAGAAAAACCGATTTAGACAGCATATGGCTCGAGCGCAGCCTGTATTTGTGTATGACAATGGCCAGCCCGGCGGAATCGGGCAGGTTCCGAAGGATGGCGCTGTTAATCATATATGGAGAAAAGTTCACCAAAAGCTGCCAATGATTCGAGAAGCTATTGTTAGAGACAGAAGGAAACCGAGAGGCGTTTCAATTCCATTAAGATGCCATTGCACTTGAGCTCATTGACGTTTCCAAGTGGCGATTATCACATCTTTTCAGCAGCCAGGTTCCGAAGGATGGTGCGGTTAATTGAATATCGGAAACGTTCACCAAAAGCTGCCAATGATTCAAGATGCTACTGTTCCTGCCCATGATTCAAGAAGCTATTTTCCGGCACAAAAGGGGAACTGAGAGGTATTTGAAATCTCTCATTGGTGTTTCCAAGTGACAATTATCATGTTCTTCATGAGCCCAATTTAATACATTGGAGTATTGGATTGGATTGACAGGTAAATCCAAATAAAATATATCCTATTTAATATTATGTTTCCAGGTGATGATTCTGTAAGATTAGATTAAGCCTTTGATTCGGGTACATGAAAGCTCAGAACAGCTGAAGAGTGCATCTAACGAAAAGCATCTAAATTTTATTGATGCAAATGCAAACAGAAGAAACAGAACTACACGACCTGAAACACTCCTCATCCGAGCAGAGCTTGCAAGTTTATTCTGCAACCACTTGTCTCAGAATATGTAATGAACTAGACAGCTGAAGAATCGACAAACTACACAAGTACCATCCCTATAAGTTTCATCCTTGGAAAGCTACAAGATACAGTAAATAGGCCTAGCTTTGAACACCCCAATTTGAGTTCCTTTGGCCACAATTGGGTAGACCGAATCTTGGTAGTGAACGAGAGACAAGACCTGCATCATGATTTCATATGATGAGTCATGCGAGGAAGGATGGAGTTGGCAAGTTCTTCATTTATTTTCTCTGTCAGAGGTGGCATTTGCTTCATGATATCTGGCATATCATTTGAGCTGCAGGGGATACAGCCGTACAATCAATCATAAGAAGGAAAAATATTATTCTGGTGCTGGCGACCAAGTGAGTGTGCTATGCAAACTATAATCATTTGTGTAGAGGATCCCTCTAATCACAAGAGCTAAAACATTACTAGGACAGATTTCAAAACAACAGGGCAGATCTAGAAACGCAGAAACTACAAAAAGTTACATAATTATCCCACAATATCATCCTAAACGGTGAGTACAAAATAATGTTACCAAACAAAGATTGAGGAGAAGAGAAAGTAGACAAACTTGTTTAAGATGCTGACGATGTTATCTCGAGTTTGGCATAAGAGATTGATATTCTCATGTAACTGCAAAAGATTAACACAGTGTCAGCAGAGTACTATTAGAACTGGAAGGAAATGGCTATGGGTAGTAACGCTGGCATCACAATGTTCAGTTAATTCCAGCAACAGGCAAAGTAAGTAGCCACTCACTAAATGACTCACCAGAAATTTGAAATGAAAAATAATAATGTTGGAAACACAAATGGTGTGTTATATATGTTAATTTTCAATCAGCTAAGGCATTTGCAATTCTTCTTGCTATCTAAGAACCAAAAAAGAAAATCTCAGTTGATTCACAACGAACAGGACAGTCAAATTGTCAGTTTCCAGGTTTGGGATCCTCATACACCCGATCTCATAAGACAAGATCTCAACAATCAAACCAAGCATAACATCAGTTTGTATCCCACGTAAAAGACAACTATAGTATTAACTCGAGTATCAACAAGGCGTAAGCGTAACAGAACTTCACTGCTATATATTGCGGACTACATAAAACTGGTTATACACAATCACTTTAAGGAACGGAAGCCATAGTTGTGAAATGTGAACAAATAAAGCACCAAAAATTCTCACTCATCCTCACGGAGTACAGCTCCCAACTAAAACAAACAGTTCTCAAAAATTAGGAATGATGCTTGAACCTGAAATGCTGAAAGATTCGCTGAAATCTGACTGAAAATCTGAGCATTCTGCTCAAGTAATTGTCCTGTTACACCTCCAATAGCTGCAACGGGAATAACACAGTGCAAATAAATAATAATACTGCGAAGGCTATGCACTCCAAGAAGAATGATTAAAATGTCAACCATAAACCAACCTTTAAAGGATATGCCATCCTCATTGTCCATGGGCATCATAGGGGGAACATACATAGGGCCACTAGGACGTGCTGAATGAGAGGTTGGTCTAGCTGAAGTATCTGTTCCCTTTTCCTGCTATCGTACAGAAAAAAAAGTGTCATCATCGAGTGTCTTGAATAAATATGGTATTATAGCCGTAATGAAATTGTTAATAAAAAAATTTTCATGAAATGTAACTGTAATATCCAACCACTTAGATTGCACACGAAATTGAGGTGATAATGCACGGGTATCTATTCAACCCAATTTCATTGCACAACAAGTGTGAGTTTGAAAGGCTTCAACAGATTTTAATCGAATTTCTAACACAATGAAGTTGATCAAAAAAAATTCACAGCTATGTGGAATTTATGATCCACACAAATAACAAGTAATAGTCATGAAGATAGATACCTTCTTTTCTTTATTTCTTCTGGTTGTACTATGATCCTCTTTCCGCCTCTTTCCATTTTCCTTTTTCTGGAAAATTTATATGAGCCACATTAGACAAACTCAACATTAAATATTAGATCTTAATGATGAATAGCGTTAACCTTTGCAAATTTATTTTTGGGGTTGCTATAGAGCTTACATAAGAAACGGCATCAGACGAGTCCAGATCCATTTCGACTATACCGCAATCTTATTTACTGCTATTAACCTCACATGATTGTAAATTTTGTATAACTCTCACCAAGTTACCCACAAACGTCCTATATAATATAAATGACAAACAACGCCAGACCTATCTCCTTCACTTAGAATTAGACGTAAACTTTTATCACTGTATCTTTGTGCAAATCCCCGCAGTTATCCTATTTTGCTAAATGTCAACATTTTCAGCCTCCATTCAGGCATTCACACAGCTAAAGAGCTTAATTTTTATGCTCGGAGAAGATACTTCACAGGTTGATAGCCATAGTTGTTCTATCATCATTGTTTTCTTTATTAGAGTGCTTAGTATATTTTTTTATGCTTCTTTTCATGGACTGGTTAGAACAGCCATATGGCCCAGTAATCCTCAATGATATGTTGACCAAACTCCAACCTTCGTCTAGACCTCAAGTCCTGGGAAACACATGCGTGCCTATTCAGTAATTTTTGTCATGTATGAAATCACAGGTATTAAGTTCACTGATTTAAAATTCAGTTTATAAGCTACCTTCATATAGTGTTTGCCTAACACCATCATCCTGCATAAATATCAAAGAGCTAGTATAACTTCAGATTTTCCTTGCGCAACTAAGCATTTAAATTTTGTACTTCCTTATAAGATTAATATATGAAAGCTCAAACGATTCTGAAACAATCTGGTTTGCAACTATATCGGTATGTCAGCCACATATTGTGCTCCTCTTAAGCAAACTTAAGCTATGTAACACCGTTTATTAAGGGAGACTCTCATCTAACAACCCATTTCTAATACTATTCAAAAGGTGAACCTCAAATTTACATACATGAGACAGCCATGGAACATAATTAACTAATCTGTACTTCTGTTTTAGTGGGATTTACGCAATAGATTCGTATTTTTCTGCAAGAATTGTTTGTCTTCCTTATAATGTCTGAGGCAAGGACGCACTCAGAAATTCCAGCAACCCACCAAGCACGAGTTTCATTTCACTTATTGAAACAGTCAAATATTCTCTGCCCAAATTCCAATGTTATTTAAGGTCAGTGCAGGCATGAATCTAAGATTTAGTAAGTCAAACACGAGGAAATCCAGAATTAATAACTCTCTTGAGAATAAATATTCCTGGTTCATATAACATAGATATTTGGTAGACAGAAAACAAGCGACTCTGAAGACACGGAGAGCTTACAGTCATCCATCGACAACGAAATGCGACATCGCGAACTGTCTTGTCTTTTAGCCGCATAGCGATCTTGGCATACCTAACTATGCTTGGTTCTGAGGCATGTCTGCACAAAATTGCTCCATCAAACGGAAATTCAGTTTGATAAAGAAACTAAATATTCTTGTGAACTGTGTGCATTACGTAGAAAAAAGTAGAGTCAGCATTTCTGGACTCTAATACTCCTACGAATGACACGATAGGTATCATACTATCATATACTTCACTATAACATGCGAATTACTAATGTAATCTCTAATAATCAAGAAATAAACTTTTTTTCTCAAATTGACTCCACAATTATTGCTTAAGCAGACTCCTCATATCATAATTCTCAGATTTTTCATCAAAACCTAGAACATACATCATGTATTTCTATAGAAACTAAATATTAAGCCTTGGCATCAGTAATTTCTGCTCCATCTCAGAGTTTCATTCTCAGATTTACATTCTCCACCATACCAACAGAATACTGTAACAACTAAACCAGCAATACCTCAATGATTCCACACCATAATTGAGAATAAAAAATGACTCAACGGAGGCAGAACTAGAAAACACTGGAAAAATCACCAAAAACAAACAAAATCGGAATCCAGTGCACCTACATCAACGAGAGCAAACACTCACTTAATGAGCAATTCGTCGAGCATCGACTGCTCATCGGCGCTCCAATCGGTCGAAATACCGGGGTTATGCCTCAAACCAGCGGGCGTCGGCTGACCGGACGTCTCCGCCGCCGAATTGCCGTTGTTCGACGGCGGAGGAGCCGCTCCGTGCCTGGAATTTTCGTCGTTGGCGGAAGGATTCGCGCTGGCGGCCATGAATCTGAATCAACGGACACGGCGGCGGGTTCGGGGCTGCGAATTTGGCGGAGGCGGTGGCGAATGAAATGGGTTCGTTGGTCCTCTGTGCAACTTGATTCTCGGAAAGTGAAATTCCCTTTTTTCTTTCCTTTCTTTTCTCGTTTCGTTTTTTTATTTATTAATATTTTTTATTCGTACAGCTGTCATTTGTATTAGCATCTGATCTAATTTACTAATCACAATTAATTACAATTGGATCAGATAAAACGACTCATTAATGGGAGATTAGGAATTCACACTTTATTAACAAAATTCCATTATATAATTTTTTCGCTAAAAAAACCTTTGGTTGATTTTGACAGTATAAAATGTAGTAAAGTCTTTGATAAATTTTTATCAAATATTTATTATTTAAGATGACAATAAAGATTGCATCCATTATATTTTAATATGATGTTTAGTTTTGTTCCGGAGTTTTGAAAGAGTAGAAAAAAAATTTGAAATAAAATTTTTTTTAAAGGATTGGAGGGTAAAATAAGTTTTATTGAATTTACGAGGGATTTAGAATGATATAATAGAAAAAAAGTAAAATTACTTAAATAACCTATACATAAAAATAAAAATAAAATAATAAAAAGATATAATGGTAATTTCATGGGGAATGTCTCTATTTCCTTTCAAATACCCATGTATAAAGTAATTGAGGTGTTTCAACCCTCCAAATTCCTCCCTAATCACTCCATATAAAAAATTATAGAAAAATAAAAAATGAAATATGTGAATAATTTATATATTTTTTCATTATTTCTTCACTCATATTTTTTCTACGGTTATTTCTTACTTGATCGATGCAATACTGTTGCCCATCAGCAAAAATATTCTACATGTGATAAAAAAATTATATTCAATAAGATTGATTTTACCATCACATGTTTAGAGTAAACTATTTTCAAACCAATAAATAATATTAAGATAGTGTTTTTGAATGAGAAATTATAGATAAAGAAAAGAGAAGAGAGGAAAAAGCTGATTAGAAATGAATTTATAAAATAAATATTAAGACAATAAAAAATTATATTTTATTTTGAAAAAAATCGTGGAAAAGGAAAAAGTTGAGAGGAAATGCAATGAAATTTTGTAATTAGTTGAAAGAAGAAAAGTTAGCTTAAATGGGACAAAACTAGAACAAAACTAATTAAAACAAATAGTATTTGAAACTTAACATGAAATTTTCTAGCTCTAACCAAACAAACAATCAAAAAGTGGACATGTAATTCACTCTCACTCACTTTTTTACCTCATTATCCCCATACAAAATATAATTTAAGTTTTTATTTTTATTTTTTGTGTGGCTAGGAGCCACATGCTCCACTAATTTCTTGACAATGAAAACAGATTTGTTGCGATCAATTCTCGCGCATTTTCAACTGGTACTATCAGGCTTCAATTGGAAATCTAAATCATATTAGATAATAGAACACAACATAAGTAGTTTATACTAACCTTCCTTTTTATTTTGTTTACCCACTGTGTTTTGAAATTTTGTTGGCTTTTTTGAAACTAATCTTTTCCGAATGGCTTTCATTTGAAAAAAGTTTATCATAATGGCCTTCATTTGTGCTAATTGTGTAATCCAATTAGCACTCATGTGGACAAGACTCAGTTTGAATTTGGGTCTGGCCTAAAGTCAACCCTCGTTTGAAATGAAAGTTGAATATTAAATCTTGCGGTAGTCTGGCTTAAAGTCTGGTACATGATATAATATCCAACTGTCATTTGAAACGGCGGTTGACTTTAGATATATCCAATTTCAAACTGGGTATTGTTCACATGTGTGCTGATTAAACTGCATAGTCAGCACACATGTCGAGATCCAGTTTCAAACGGCGGTTCGCTAAAAATATGTCGATTTAATAAAAAATTTTCAAAAAAGACCATTCGGAAAAGATTAATTCCGGAAAAAGCTAAAAAAAAAAAACTTTTCACTTCACTTAAATCATACAATAAATTCACTTTTCATTTTGTTCACTTTGATAAGTCTCAAGTCTTTTCTTCTCCCATCAACATGGTACATAGGTGTTCAAGTTCATTAAGTGGAAGCCAATGTAATTATTAGTGTCAAACTATTCACTGGAGTCCAGACATAAAGTACATCCTTAGATCAAAATGGGTCATGCAGGTCCTTTGCCTGTCTCAGATTGTCTGTCTTTGACAGTGAAACAACAGACGTTTAGGTGCAAACAAATGAACAAAATCATGACAATAAATGAGATTGATAAATGTATTTATCAATAAATAAAATATTAAATTTGTCAATATAAAAAAATATGGAAAGTAATTATAATTGGGGACGGAATTGAATGTGACGATACATTCACAGAAAATAGTAATGGAGTTGTGAAAACCACGCCATTTTATATTGTATATTTATGAAGCAATTGAGTTGTAAAGGACGTTTTAAATTATTTTGTAAAACAGTAGTTATACTTGTATTTTTGAGTTAAAATCATTATTAAGAAAAGATTCGCACATTAGAAAAAAAGATTCGCACATGAAATTATATTATTTTATCTTATAATGAATTAAATTTGTTTTCGTTACATAATCAATTGATTTTGTTTCATCGTATCTTATTAAGTAAAATGTGATTCTGAACCGCGTCTAAAATAGTAAACAAAATCCATTCATAATTCATAGCTGTTACTATATTGAACATTACACTTAAAAGACTATAATTTTCATCCTATACAGAGAACGTGGCGGATGCAAGAGTAGGTTAGAAGGATCAGATCAATCGAAATTTTTTCTTATAATTATATATGATAGTTGTAAAGTTCAAAAAAAAAAGAAGTTATGATTAACGTTCTTAAAATAATCATGAGACATCTCAAATTGAATATATATAATGATTTAATGACATTTTATTAAACATAATACATAATTACATATTTTCACATTTGTCACATTTAATGAATCTCAGCTAATAAACAATAAATAAATTTAAAAAAGGAAACAAAACTATTGGTTATGAATCACGGATCCCTCCCCTATATAGGGTGGATCAGTTGCCAACACTTAAGTGGAGAACAAATTAATTATGTATATGAAACGACCGTGTTTTGAGTATTCAATTTTCTCTTTGAATTTTGTTATATCCTTTGTTTAATTATAATTTTAGTAACGTAAATCTTAAATTTGTTCCACAAATCACTCAAATTTAAGTTGTGAACAATTAAGTTGAGGATAAATTGTAGATGATTCTGGACTAATCAGCTTTTTTTTAAGTTTATTTATTATGTTTTATTAATATTTGAAACTCATTTTAATTAATGTTACAACTTACTATTTATTGTAGATATTTGATCTTTTGTTTTCATTAATTACAACGATTTTATTTAGATTTTCAATTAAAAAATTGATAAATTTTTTATGACTGGCCACCGTCGCGTATTATATGGTGCACATCATAAAATAAATTTTCACTATTTGATGCATAATTTGATGCAAATTGATTATTCTATTTTGATTGTATGAACATTTTATTTAGTGCACATAGTGAATTACAAGTGTGCATTGAAATTCATTAAAGTCTAGAAAATGACAGTTTAAAAAAAAGGTGAACACACTTGTAAAACACAAATTATTAAAATGTATAAACAATTTCACTTTCAATAAAATTATGAAACTATATATATTCACTATGAAATTACATGTTCACTATCAAGAATATCACATGTTCACTGCCAATCAATTACATTTTCATTATGCAACTAGTCTTCCATCGCGAGCCCGATGTTCAGAAATCACATGTTCACTGTCAAAAACTGCATATTCACCATAGAAAAATATTCATTATCTATCAAATTCAACAAACTCAGAAAAATATTTTATTATGTCATAATCATTTATCAATCCATAAAACTCGAACTCACTGAAAGTATAAAAAATAAAAATTTGTTCGCTATCTATATATATAACAGAATAGGATTTCTGTCGTGACGCTCCCGAACCGATCGGTCCGGTTCAGTTCGAATCGGTTTGGTTCGGTTCGATTTGATTCAGTTCGGTTCTATTTGATTCGATTTGGTTCGGTTTCAAATTTTAAAAAATCATTCGGTTTACCGTTTCATATTTTAAAAAGGGATGACTAATAATTTGGTGACATTTTTAATTTTTCTCGAACCGAACCGTCGGGACGACGGGTGTCTTTACTCGTACATACTAACATAATTCTCAATGTTCACCAACAGACTCAGAAATTCACTGCCAAATCCGGGGAGGTTCACTGCTAGAAACTACAGAAAAATATTCATTGTTAAAAAAATGTTCAAGATATATCAAATTTAACAAAACCAGAAAAATATAATTTATCATCTTAATTTATCAATCCATAAAACTGGAACACATCAAAAACATAAAAAATTAAAATTTAGGGAAAAACCCAAAAGGGGTCCTGAACTACCACCGTTTACTCAATTACGGTCCGAACTATCATGATTTTCAAAATGGGTGTGATGAAAAAAAATTGGACTGATTTTTTAAAATAAAATTGACCATTACATATCTACTATAATAACATTATAGGATGTCGCGCTCCCGGCGGTTATGCTCCCCCTCCCGAATCGAACCGGTTCGGTTCAAAATCGGTTGGTTCGGTTTGAAATCAGTCAGTTCGGTTCGATTTGAAACGGGTAGGTTCGGTCCGATTTGAAATGTTAATAGTTTGATTGCGGTTTTAAATTTTAAAAAATCGATGACTAATAATTTGATTCAGAATTCAAATTTTACGAACCGAATCGAACCGAACCGAACCCGTTGATTCGTCGGGTACTCTGCCTAGTTCTATACTAATATTATTAAAATATTTAGATTTGTGTGCGAAAATTACCTTGTTATCAAAAAACGTCATTTTTTATGTGCGCAAAATGATATAATTTATTTTGATAACCAAACAACATAATTTTCATACAAAATTTGTTCAGTATACACACTCACAAAATTCACCAAATCCATCCGGTTCACTACCAGACTCGCATGTTCACTACAAAAAGTTGTAAACATATCAAAAAAATCCATTCAGAATTAGATATGTTCACTGCCAGACTTATATGGTTACATACAAAAAGTTAAAACATATAAAACTGGTGAGTGTTTAGTTACAAAAATATTTAGAAATTGAATTTGAAGAAAATTGAGACTAATCAAAAGTCATTTAAATGACACAAAACATGAGGCTAACCATATTCACTGCAGACACCAACAATGGTCGACTCGTTTCGCAGACTTGGCTGCTGTGATGACCTAGGAAGCGAGGGACCTCAGAGGCCCCCTGTCGCAGCTTGCCCCGACTCCCATGCTGAGAGAGTCGAGCCCCGAGGCATGCAATGGATTCGCAACGCCAAACATTATAGCTCGCTCGCCCCACCCTGAACCCAAGATCTGGAGCCCTAGGCGCCTCAGCTTACCCCATCTTGGTCGTCAGAACTGTAGCCTCAAGCGCCTCGGCTCGTCCCCCATCCGGGGCACTCGTCTATCTCGGACAGCCAACCATCTCACATGTGATAAAATCTTAGACTCTGATTCTTGTTTAGCCGTCACAACCCCTAGAACATATCGATATGTACACCTTGATTAGGCCATGCGAACACCAGTCAGGATCTCTTCTTCGCACCACTGATTCTCCATATTCCCTACACCTGGAACATGAGCCTCCAAACCCCGCCTGTGCATTGCGCAACTCGATCTGACAGCGGCCTGGATCTAGCGACTATATCCTCGCACGATTGGATCTGGCGGGTATCAGCTTCTTCAGATTTGGGGAATAGCTACTCAGATCGGCTCACTGTGGAACTAGCTGAGTCAAGACTAATGCGGATGAAATTAATTTGGCCGATGATTGCGAGTGGATCTGGCCGTTGAGGCTTCACCCCGAGTTGCTTCGTTCATCGCCTTCAACCTCTTCCTTCTCCTCTCCGATTCACCCGTCTCCACTAACGATCAAGATATTTGTGTTGTGTGAAATTAATTTTTTTGGGGCAATTTTAAAAAAGAGTCAATGTGATGTGATAAGATTAAGTGAGATTAGGCAAGTTAATTCATTTTGAGTGATTTGCGTTGGAGAATTTAATGGGATATATATTTTAAAAATAAGTAAATGAAGGATAATGAATAAAGTTAAAATAAGGAAGGTTTTATATTCAAAATTATTGGTTCTCAATCATATACAGTTTATTCTCAATCCAAGTGTTCACAACTGATACAAATTATATATATATAAGGGATCAAATGAAAATCTCATGTATTTTACGTGCAGCGAATCCCATCTAATTTCCGTTCATTTTCAGATTGAACTAATGAAAATGATCTATGTATAGTTTTGGGATGAGTATTTAGGACTTTTGGATCGTGACTAATGATGTTGCGCTATGTGTTCTACTACATCTTTTTTAAATCACTCGTAGAATGACACGTGTCCCACTATCTCATTTTCATCACGCTCCACACACATTTCAGCAAATAAGAACACGCCGCGTGCCCCACTAGCTTCCTCTTTCAGCCAATCAGAATGTGCCACATATCACACACCTCCACTCTCATGTACAAAACATATTACTTCTAATTTTAGTTTTAAAAAATAATTTATCTATTTAAATTGATTTATTTTCACAAATTAAAAATCAAAATCTTTTTTAGAAAATCACAAGCTTTAAATTAAGAACCATTTTCACTATTTTGTTCACAGTTTTAATAATTTTTTATTTTAAAATACATAGATTGAAATGCGCAAAATACATTTATTATCTACTTTCATAGTTTATTGATCGCGCAAAGTTTATTTGAAGTTTCAAAGTACATCGATTTTGCAATAATTCAGTCAATGAACTATGTACTTTCAATCAGTGTATTTTTTTTGAAATTGTATCAAAAATCTATTCAATACGGATCTTGAATTTAAGCTTATATTATTTTACATTTAATTATGAAATTTATTTTTTTAAATACCGTGTAAGCTTACAAACCATAGCAAGCGCTTCCGGTTTTTTTTTGATAAACAAACAACTTAATTATCACATATAAATGTAAGTCTTATAATAATACTAGTTTGTGAATGTAATGATATAAGTGGTGGTAGCTCAGTGCCACTTTTGAATAAGTATATAAAGAAATACTAATTGAAATAGAAAATTATTTACTTAACACATGTTTCATTATGATTGATTAACAAATATCAAATTTTCACGCGGATGGTATCTTATTTGGCTGTTTGGAATAAAAATCTTTCATAGTTTTAGAGAACAACTTCATATCATATCGTGTGACTGTTGAAAAAAATTCAAAGAGTAAAGTTCAAAAAAT